>CM039678.1:312950700-313000088 GCA_022496015.1 Hordeum marinum
TGGTCGAACACTTGTATGAACCACGTGTGATGACAAAGAAAGAGGAAATGGTTGGGTGCTATTCAAGAGGTCCTCTAATGTCAAAGGAAACAATTAGGTGTTGTTCAAGAAGTTCTCTCACGTCACTTTTAGCCCAAGAGAAGATAGAGTCCAAGTCTCTCACGTTCTGGACTCAGATTCGGACTGCACAGACACACCTGTCTCAAAACGTGAACAACTTTTTCATACGGACTCGGAATTGGGTGATTCTTTTTTTTCTGGAAACTAGATTTCATATGCGTTCCAGCACAGTTGGAATCACCTTAAAAGTCGTCCGGATCGCGAAGTTATCGACGAAACAATCTGACGTTGCATCAGAATCCGAGTCAAACTACAAGTCCAAAGGTGTTGCATCACCTCCACTTGGGCCCATGGGCCTTGTACGACCTAGGGTTTGTTTTAGGGTGTCTTGGGACGTCCTCCCACCTCCTTGGCCGCCACCCCTTGCTCCTATATAAGTAGATCAATCTAGTAGTTTTTCCTTTGGGGTTTTGTTTAGTTAAAAGTTAGCCATTGCAACTTCGTGTACTTCGTTTGTGTCCAACGACCAGACCAAGACCGCTTTCGGAACCCCACCCTTATCAATACTTCATATATATTCGCAATATTCAGATTGCATTATCATATTCTTGCTTGTTCTTTGATTGCTTGCAGGAATAGACCTTCGTGGTCAGGTTGATCGTGCTCCAGCGTGGTCAATAACCTCTTGGAGATTGGTTTAGCGATTGCTAAGGCGCAACGTCGTGCACGTTCGTAGTCGGATCGTCAAAGTCTTCTCCACCAAATAGATAGTTATCATCTCATCGAAAGATCGGGACCCTCGCCTCTATCAAGTGGTATCAGTTTTCAGGTTGCTCGATGAGAATTTCCAGTTATTCGTAGATTAGATTTCTTTTTCTTACCTATTGCCCAAGAAAAAGCCAGAAAAAAAAGTTAGATCTATTCATCTTTACTCCAAGCCAGTCTGAGCCTTTGCAATTTTCTTTTCAGTGCTTGCATAGTTGAATTATCGGTTGCATCGTCGTGTCAAGTTGCTGGTCTTAGCGTCTAGTCTTTTAGAGTTTCGAGTTCTATTCACAACTTGTCACGCCGGCATCGCACCATCTTCATCTCTGCTGCCATATACCACCACCACGCCACTGTCATCCCTTTCATTATCACCCACTACCATCTATCAATTTTCATCACATGCTACCCATTGTTCATTGTCATTATCATACTTGAGGTCGTTCACATCTATGCTTGATCCAATCTGCTTCTTATTTGGTTGAGAAAAAAGTGAGAGAGAAAAAAAAAGAAAAAAGAAAAAAGAAAAAAAAAGTGAGAAAAAAAGAGAAGAAAAATAAATAGAGAGAAGAGAAAAAAACAAATTTCGGATCTACCTAGACTCAATCCCGTATGTGAATTCGGATTGAAATCTGTTTTGTGCAGTGTTCAGTAAAACAAGCGTCTCTTCCTCATACGAACTCGGAATTGAGTGATTCTTTTTGCATACGAAAGCTTGAGTTAGTAGCATTCTTGAGAAAAAATATCAGAAATTTCACATAATATTTTCTAGAGGAAAGCTGCAGAGAGAGTTTTGTATATCTTGCATGTCGATCATTTATCATCATTGTCTTTACTGCCATTGTGATCTTCACTTATATCTTGCAGTCGAGAGCTAATTCATATCATACCTTGCTGCTATTTGTCCTACGCCGTGACTCCATTAGTGTTCTAGGCTCGCGTCTCTAGTACAGTATAGCCTAGGACCAGCACAGTACCGTCGTTGAGCGTTTATTCAATATTGCATCTCTGAATTGATTATTGCTAATCTTTTGCTACCATATATTAAGCCTTCCAAGCTCCACATATTTCTACATCGTGTATACATATGTTCACCTGGTAATCGCTTTACCCAATCTTCAGAGAGATTGACACCGTCGGTTGCCGGTCGCCACCTGCTGCATGATAAGAATTTGTAAGACATTGATATTTGCTTTATTCTGAGCATTTTACCACCACATCCCAGTAGTTCATAGGAACAATATACTTGGATCTTTGTTTCTTGTTTCTACTAGTCATGACAGGATCCAAGGTTGTCAATTCATGGGCTTCTTCGATCGTGGGAGACGTGCCACCACAAAAACCGATACGAGAGATGCAAAGAGATCCAAATGCACATGATGAGGTTAATGTTTCTATACCTCCATTTAATGGCCGATTTAGACCTGCTTTATATATCGAGTGGGAGTTTGAAATAAATGAAATATTTGATTCCCATAATTTTACTGCACATAAGAAAGTTAAGGTCGCAGTTGGTTCTTTCACTGGTTATGCTTTAGTTTGGTGGAGCGAATATTGTCGGTTACACAAAGATATTATACCTATTACTTGGGATGATTTGAAACTTGCCATGAGACACACGTTCGTTCCTGCTTATTATACTCGTGACAAGCTTAAAAAGTTACAATATTTGAAACAAGGTAGTGACACCGTAATGAAATATTATGATGATTTACAAATGACCTTGTTGCATTCCTCATTAGAAGAAAGTGAAGAAGATTTTATGGATAGATTTTGGGGAGGATTAAACCTTGATATTCAGGAGATACTAATTCATGAAAAGTGTTATTCTATGGATCGTTTGTTTCGTCTTGCTTCCAAAGCTGAACAGGAAATAAATCAACGTGTTGCCCAAAAGGAAATAGAGCGCAAGGTGCACATTCCAAGAGTTGATACCGTTGTTCCTTCAACTACTAGGCATACTGTGACAACCACATCAAATCTTGTGAGGGCTACATCGCCTTCACCATGTAACACGTCACCACCGAGAGTGCCTACATCATCTGAGTTGATCATAAGAGGTAATGCCAAAGGTATTGATCTTCCACCTCCACATGAGTATGATGAATGCCTTGTCACTTCCACTGTACCCTATGATGAGCTACCCATTACTTTGATCACACCACCTATTTTAGAGGACTATGTTCATGATTATACTTTCTCATGTGATCAAATAACTACAATATCAACAATTGTGAGTGCACCCATTGAATTAACTATTGATGAGCAAGAACCGTGTGAATCAGTAAATAAATCTAATTTGGGTCAAATATGTTTGAAAATAATTCTGCCGGTGTTTAATCATTTTGATATGACCTCCAATCTTGGTGATAATTCTGTGTCAAATGACATGTTGCATGTTTGCTTATTTAAGCATGTTGTAGCATCTATATTTGAAACGATTCACGCTTATTTACCAATATTGGGATGGTTTAACGATGAACATCATGAATCTTTTGATATGAATAAGGACTTCACTTATATGTGGAAACTGAGTTGCAATATTGTGATGCCTTCTACTTCTTGTCATAATCTTTTGGCTTTATATTTCATGACATGTGATGAGTGCCCTTGTATATATATGTCACATGTGTCACAACTGAGAACAATAAAAATGGATGACATATACATATACAATGTGTATGCCTTTTCTCTTTTGGTAGCCACATTTCAGATTAAGCAACGCCGAGGACGGCTTTGTTTTCAAAAAGGGGAGGATGATGAGGACATGACTACCTTGGATACGACAAAAAATGTTGCATACATGCATATTTGTGAGGTGATTTCTTATAATAATTATGCAATAATTTATTTATGTTATCCGGAACAAAAATACTTCACCTATTTTTATTTTATGCCTAAACGCAGAATGGTCGAACACTTGTATGAACCACGTGTGATGACAAAGAAAGAGGAAATGGTTGGGTGCTATTCAAGAGGTCCTCTAATGTCAAAGGAAACAATTAGGTGTTGTTCAAGAAGTTCTCTCACGTCACTTTTAGCCCAAGAGAAGATAGAGTCCAAGTCTCTCACGTTCTGGACTCAGATTCGGACTGCACAGACACACCTGTCTTAAAAGTCGTCCGGATCGCGAAGTTATCGACGAAACAATCTGACGTTGCATCAGAATCCGAGTCAAACTACAAGTCCAAAGGTGTTGCATCACCTCCACTTGGGCCCATGGGCCTTGTACGACCTAGGGTTTGTTTTAGGGTGTCTTGGGACGTCCTCCCACCTCCTTGGCCGCCACCCCTTGCTCCTATATAAGTAGATCAATCTAGTAGTTTTTCCTTTGGGGTTTTGTTTAGTTAAAAGTTAGCCATTGCAACTTCGTGTACTTCGTTTGTGTCCAACGACCAGACCAAGACCGCTTTCGGAACCCCACCCTTATCAATACTTCATATATATTCGCAATATTCAGATTGCATTATCATATTCTTGCTTGTTCTTTGATTGCTTGCAGGAATAGACCTTCGTGGTCAGGTTGATCGTGCTCCAGCGTGGTCAATAACCTCTTGGAGATTGGTTTAGCGATTGCTAAGGCGCAACGTCGTGCACGTTCGTAGTCGGATCGTCAAAGTCTTCTCCACCAAATAGATAGTTATCATCTCATCGAAAGATCGGGACCCTCGCCTCCATCAACCATACGCACCAGGTCGACCACATGGCTACAACCGTAACGGTAGGGCTGCACCACCCCCGCAGGTACGGGATCATGACCATCTCCCTAAACTTAAATTGAATATTCCGACGTTTGAGGGTAGATATGTTCCTGATATATATCTTACATGGGAGTTAGAAACAGAACAACGTTTTACATGCTTACAATTTCCCGAGGATAGACGTGTTGCCGCTGCTGTTTGTTCATTCACTAGTTTTGCTTGTGTTTGGTGGTCAGAACATTGTAGAATACACCATGCTAATATTCCAACTACTTGGGCTGCTTTGAAAACTGCTATGCGTAATCGTTGGGTGCCACCTTATTATCAACGTGAGTTGCTTCAAAATTTGCAGCGTTTAAGACAAGGAAAAAATTCTGTAGAAGAATATTATCAGGAATTACAAACTGGTATGATTAGATGTGGTATTGTTGAGGAGAATGAAGCTATGCTTGCACGTTTTATGGGTGGATTGAATAGAGAGATTCAGATTATTCTGGAGTATAAGGAGTATAACACTATCACTCGTTTATTTCATCTTGCTTGCAAAGCTGAACGTGAAGTGCAGGATCGACAGGCAATGGCGAGAATTACTTTTTCTGCAGGTCGCACATCATCATGGACGCCACGTACCTCCTCTACTTCCACACGTCCTGCTGCAACACCACCTACTTCAACCTCCAACTCCAACCGCGATACCAGGAAACAGGCTCCTCCTCCACCCTCTACCAAGAGCACACCTTCTGGGCCTGCACCGAGCTCTTCTTCATCTATTGCATCCACAGGGCAAACACATGAGGTTATATGCCGTCGTTGCAAGGGTGGAGGTCACTTTGCGAGAGAATGCCCTTCCAAGCGTGTCATGATTGTTACTGAGGATGGTGGATATGCGTCTGCTAGTGATTATGATGAGGAGACTTTGGCTCTCATTGCAAGTGAAGAACACAATGGCGACGATGCAGAACCAGAAACACACTACATGGCTGCTGATTACGCTGACAGGTATGAAAGTTTAGTTGCTCAACGTGTTCTCAGTGTGCAGGTTACACAGGCTGAGCAAAATCAGAGGCACAACTTGTTCCACACAAAGGGAGTTGTGAAGGAGCGTTCTATTCGCATCATCATCGATGGAGGGAGTTGCAATAACTTGGCTAGCATGGAGATGGTGGAGAAGCTGTCTCTAACCACCAGACCACATCCTCATCCTTATTACATCCAATGGTTCAACAATAGTGGCAAGGTTAAGGTAACACGTACTGTTCGTGTGCATTTTAGCATTGCTACATATTCTGATTATGTGGATTGTGATGTGGTACCCATGCAAGCATGTTCTGTTTTACTTGGTAGACCATGGCAGTTTGATAAAAATTCTGTACACCATGGTAGGACAAATCAGTATACTCTTGTTCATAAGGATCATAATATCACGTTGCTTCCTATGTCTCCCGAACATATTATGAAAGATGACATTGCTAGAGCTAGTAAAGCAAAACAGGAGAAAAATAAGAGTGAAAATCAGATTGTAGCACAGGAATTTGAGCAACACCATAAGCATAATAAACCATCATCTACTGTTGCATCCGAAATAAAATTGCAGAGTGGATGTTTACTTGCTACTAAATCTGATATTAATGATTTGGATGTTGCTACATCTGTTTGCTATGCTTTTGTATGCAAAGAGGTATTATTTTCATTCGAGGACATGCCTCCCTCTTTGCCTCCTGCTGTCATTAACATTTTGCAGGAGTTCGCTGACGTCTTTCCACAAGACGTGCCACCGGGATTACCGCCTATTCGTGGGATTGAGCATCAGATTGACTTAATTCCCGGTGCATCCCTACCCAACCGTGCGCCCTACCGTACCAATCCAGAGGAGACAAAGGAGATTATGCGTCAAGTACAAGAGCTGCTTGACAAAGGTTATATACGTGAATCCCTTAGTCCTTGTGCTGTTCCTATTATTCTAGTGCCTAAAAAGGATGGTACATCGCGCATGTGTGTGGATTGTAGAGGCATTAATAATATTACTATTCGTTATCGTCATCCTATTCCTAGACTAGATGATATGCTTGATGAATTAAGTGGCTCTACAATTTTCTCCAAAGTTGATTTGCGTAGTGGATACCATCAAATTCGTATGAAATTGGGAGATGAATGGAAAACAGCATTTAAAACTAAGTTTGGATTATATGAGTGGCTAGTCATGCCTTTTGGGTTAACTAATGCACCTAGCACTTTCATGAGATTAATGAACGAGGTTTTACGTGCTTTCATTGGACGATTTGTGGTAGTCTATTTTGATGATATATTGATTTTTAGTAGATCTTTGGAGGAACATTTGGAACATTTACGTGCTGTTTTTACTGCGCTCCATGATGCCCGTTTGTTTGGTAACCTTGGGAAGTGCACCTTTTGCACCGACCGAGTATCTTTTCTTGGCTATGTTGTTACTCCACAGGGAATTGAAGTTGATAAAGCCAAGATTGCAGCTATTGAGAGTTGGCCGCAGCCCAAAACGGTCACACAAGTAAGGCGTTTTCTTGGCCTCGCTGGTTTCTATAGGCGTTTTGTCAGAGATTTCAGCACCATTGCTGCGCCTCTCAATGAGCTTACAAAGAAGGACGTGCCTTTTTCTTGGGGTACCGCACAGGAAGAAGCCTTCACGGTCTTGAAAGATAAGTTAACACATGCTCCTTTACTCCAACTTCCTGATTTTAATAAGACTTTCGAGCTTGAATGTGATGCTAGTGGTATTGGGTTAGGAGGTGTGTTATTACAAGATGGTAAACCTGTTGCGTACTTTTCTGAAAAATTAAGTGGGCCTAGTCTGAATTATTCTACTTATGATAAGGAATTATATGCTCTTGTTCGGACTTTGGAAACATGGCAACATTATTTATGGCCCAAAGAATTTGTTATACATTCTGATCATGAATCTTTGAAACATATTAAAAGTCAAGCAAAACTGAACCGTAGACATGCTAAATGGGTTGAATTCATTGAGACTTTCCCTTATGTCATTAAACACAAGAAGGGTAAAGACAATGTTATTGCTGATGCTTTGTCTCGTCGTTATACTATGCTTTCACAACTTGACTTTAAAATATTTGGTTTGGAGACCATCAAAGATCAATATGTGCATGATGCTGAATTTAGAGACGTGTTGCAGAATTGTAAAGAAGGGAGAACATGGAACAAGTTCGTTATTAATGATGGATTTGTGTTCCGTGCTAACAAGCTATGCATTCCAGCTAGCTCCATTCGTCTTTTGTTGTTACAGGAGGCGCACGGAGGAGGATTAATGGGACACTTTGGCGTGAAGAAGACGGAGGACGTACTTTCTACACATTTCTTTTGGCCAAAGATGAGACGGGATGTTGAGCGTTTGGTTGCTCGCTGCACTACATGTCAAAAAGCTAAGTCACGACTCAATGCTCATGGTTTATATATGCCTTTGCCTGTACCTAGTGTTCCTTGGGAGGATATATCTATGGACTTTGTTTTAGGTTTACCTCGAACAAAGAAGGGGAGGGATATCATATTTGTTGTCGTGGATAGATTTTCCAAAATGGCACACTTTATAGCATGTAATAAAAGTGATGATGCTGCTCATGTTGCTGATTTGTTCTTTCGTGAAATTATTCGATTGCATGGTGTACCAAATACAATTGTTTCAGATCGTGATGCTAAATTTCTTAGCCATTTTTGGAGATGTTTATGGGCTAAGTTGGGGACTAAACTACTTTTTAGTACTACATGTCATCCCCAAACTGATGGACAAACTGAAGTAGTCAATAGATCATTGTCTACTATGCTTAGGGCTGTTTTGAAGAATAACCTGAAAATGTGGGAAGAATGCTTGCCTCATATTGAATTTGCTTATAATCGTTCGCTACATTCTACCACTAAGATGTGCCCTTTTCAAGTTGTGTATGGTTTCTTACCTCGTGCACCTATTGATTTGTTGCCTCTTCCATCTTCGGAGAAGGTTAATTTTGATGCTAAAGAACGTGCTGAATTGATATTAAAGATGCATGAGTTAACGAAGGAAAACATTGAGTGTATGAATGCTAAATACAAACTTGCTGGAGATAAGGGTAGAAAACATGTTGTCTTTGCACCTGGTGATCTTGTTTGGTTACATTTGCGTAAGGATAGATTTCCTGATTTGCGCAAGTCAAAGCTAATGCCCCGTGCTGATGGTCCTTTTAAGGTGTTAGAGAAAATAAATGATAATGCATATAAACTTGAGCTGCCTGCAGAGTTTGGGGTTAGCCCCACTTTTAACATTGCAGATTTGAAGCCTTATTTGGGTGAGGAAGATGAGCTTCTGTCGAGGACGACTTCAGTTCAAGAAGGGGAGGATGATGAGGACATCCCTACTAATGTTACACCCACCCCGACTGCTATACATACAGGACCAATTACTAGAGCTCGCGCACGTCAATTGAATTACCAGGTACTTTCGTTTCTTGGAAATCCTTCTAATATTCATGAACATATGATGCTGCCTAAATTAGATACTTTTGTTTTACTTATGAATGAAGGACCTATCATGGATAAGAAGGATGACCATTGGAGCGGGATCAAGCATGGAGGAGAAGGTGCGCGCGCGGGGAAGAACAATGGAGCTTCCAGTGATGATTTTCGCACATTGAAGCCACCATAATGGGAGTGGGAAGCTTTGGACGAAATATGCATGATGCCACTTTATAAAATTCGTCCATAGGCTAATATAGGTGCTGCGCCACCTTAATTTTGGGCCAGGCCCATGTAATTTCGAAATACCATATTATAGGCTGTTTTTAGAGTCCGTATGTATGGGGAAACTGACTTAGGGTCGGTTTCGGACCCCTCCTCCAAGGGGCCACGAAATTCCCTTCTATTCCCCCATATATACAGCCCTTAGGGCTTCGTTTTAGGTTTGGGTTTTGTTTAGATTACAAGTTCGCCATAGCAGCAACTTCGCGTTCTTCGTTTGTGTTCCACGACCAGACAAAGGCGTCACAGAACCCCACTTCATCAATAAAGCTTTCCTCTTATATTCGCAATATCCAGATTGCAATCTTAGTTTCTTGCTTGTTCTTCGTTTGCGTGCAGGAAATAGACCCTCGTGGTCAGGTTGATCGTGCTCCGGCGTGGTCAATAACCTCTCAGAGTTGGTTTAGCGATTGCTAAGGCGCGATGTCTCACACGTTCGTAGTCGGATCGTCAAAGTCTACTCCACCAAAAACGATAGCCACCATCTCATCGAAAGACAGGGACAACTTCGCCTCTATCACCTCCGCTTCCGGAGTCCATTTGATATAGGCTTCAAAAAACAGCAGGGTGCGTGCAACAGACTTGTAAATGAACCTGCTGAGGGCCACAATACAACCCGCCAAGCGGCGCACATCCTTGACATGCTTCATTGCCTCTAGTTGCTCAATAGCTTCGATCCTGGCGGGATTGGCTTTGATTATGTGTTGTGACACGAAGAACCCGAGAAGCTTGCCAGATGGGACGCCAACCATGCACTTCTCATGATTCAGTTTTAGATTGATCTTGTGCAAGTTTGCAAATGTTTCTTCTAAATCTTGAATTAGTGTAGCTTTGTTCTTGGTTTTGACTACTATATCATCCATGTATGCTTCCACATTTATGTGCAGTTGGGGCTCAAAAGCAATTTGGACCGCTCTTGCAAATGTTGAACCAACACCGTTTAGTCCGAAAGGCATACGCTTAAAGCAGTATGTGCCATATGGAGTGATAAAGGCGGTCTTCTCCTCATCCTACTTGGCCATGACAATTTGATGATAACCAGAGTAGGCGTCAAGAAAGGAGAGGAGGTCGCAGCCGACAGTGGAGTCCACTATTTGATCTATACGCGACAAGGGAAAGGGGTCTTTTGGACAAGCTTTATTTATATCAGTAAAGTAGATACAAAGCCTCCAGTTCCCGTTTGTCTTGCCAGGTTGGGTGGATCACGTATCTAATCAGGCCTACCGCTTCTAGCCTTTTGATCTCTTCGGCAATGAACTATTGCCGCTCCAGAGATGGTTTCCTGACCTTCTGCTTGACGGGGCATGCATGAGGGTAGACAACAAGGTGGTGCTCAATCACCTCCCTGGGAACACTGGGGATGTCAGATGGTTACTAGGCAAACGCATCGACATTCGCCCACAGGAAGGAGACGAGTGTGCTTTCCTATATTATGTCGAGGTGGCACTTATGGTGAAGGTGCCTCCCTCACTATCCTCTCTTGCAGCCACGTGCTTCGTCTTCGGGGTCGCCACTTTGGTTTTCTTGCTCTTGGCAGCAAAGCTCTTCGGTAAGTCCTCAACATGCATGTTGCAATCCTTGGTGTGCTTCCCAGAGTTCTTACTGGAGGTCTGCTCTTGTTCTTCTCCCCCCTAGGAGCTTTTCCGATAGGAGCCAATGCTTCTTTGGCAGATGTTGTTGCTACCTCCCGATAGAGCTTGTCGGTGCATAAGACTGTGCTTTTCTTGTCGGCATGGACAAACGCTCATCGGTCCTGGCATCATCAAAGTATTTTAGTCGTAATGTGAGGCCGCCATGAACTTTTCTAGCGTGGGCGGCCAAGGATTCCATTATATGGCAACAATATCTTGGCGACATCAAAGACTATCGTCTTTGTCCTGAAGTTGAGTTCACAGCCAAACGTCACTGACAGGGTGATATTTCCTTTCGGCTGGCTCCTTCCTGGGTTAAACCCATGGAATATCCCTGTCAGCTTGAGATGCTTGTGAGGGATCTGTAGCTGTTTGATCACATCAGGTGAAATCAAGTTCAAGTCGGCCCCACCGTCAACCAGCATTCTCATGACCTGGAAGTTGCGAATTGTTGGTGAAACGAACAATGGAAAACACCCGAAGTCAGTTGTGTGGTCAGGGTGGTCTTTGGCGTCGAAAATAATGGGCGTATTGGACCACTTGAGCGGATTTTGTGCCTCCGCTGCCGGTTCAACTGCATTGATCTCACGGTTCCATTGTTTGAGTTGCCGATGAGAGGAGTGCAAAGATGCATCTACATCCATACACACAACATCTATTGCCTTCTAGAATTCTTGACCATCAGATCCTTCTTCATCCTCCTCCTCATCATCCTCATCATCTAACTTCTTGCCGTGACCTCTAGGAGGCTTCTCCTTCTGCTGCTTGGTCTTGCTGCGACGAGCACCACGACCGCCATGTTTCTTGTCAGGTCCACCGGCACCATCTTGACCCTTCTCCTTGTCGCACATCTCACACTCTTTCTTCTACTTCTCGGCAAGCTGCTTGACTTGCCAGCACTCTTGGAAGTCGTGGCCCATGGTGCGCTGCATCTTGCAATACGACCCATCCGTCTTGCCACTCTTCTTACCACCTGCGCCTTCGTCACCACACAAGCACACAACGGCTTCCTTGCCGGAGCTTTCTTTCTTGGCTTTCCTGGCGGCATTGGAGTTGCTGAAGCACTAGATGGCCATAACTACTTTGCCTTTGGGCTTGTGCTTGTGCTTCCAGCCCTTCTTCTTGGAGATGGATGCATCCTCATTGTCGAAGTCGACCTCCGCGCCAACATCCTCTCAGGGGGAGTCTTCTACCTTCCTCAACACGTGCACACTTGTCCTCCAGGGCATAGAGCTCGACGATATCACGCACCTTGTTGATGCTCATCTCCTCATGCATATGCCTATTGCGCACATTCGTGTGGAACGTGACAATAACTGTGGCAGGATGGATTTCGGGGATGTTGTGCTGCATGCGGCTGAAACGTTGGACTTGTAGAGAGATTTACCATCTCTCTCGGGAAGTACATGCAGGTCGCTGGGCTGTCCAGGGAGCTTATGACCTCCATGGTATGCACCAACGAATTGGTTGGACAAATCCGCCCAAGAGGAGATGGAACCCTGGGCTTGAATGCCAATAGGAAGTAGATGGAGAACACCCTCTCGTCGCATACCCTGGTAGCCTACATCACAATGGTGTATATACCGAGGAACTTTGATGGGCTGATCTTGACGTCATACTTGATTGGTAGATCATGAGTGAATGTCTTGGTGGAGGGCCAACAGAATTGTCGTAGCTCATAGGTTAATGCTAGGCAACCCATTTCGTAAGGCAGGCTGTCGGGCATCCCTGCATAGGCTCATCAACGTCTGGCCCAACACGGTCATTTGACTGACGGAGTGCCTCCCCCGTTGCTTGATCACGATGCAGGCATTCTCCTTCCGCCGGTCTTGTAAGATCTGGCATTGGTATTGGTGCTCCTTCCTCGCCTCTACATCGGGGTCGTCAACTTTCTTGGTCGTTTTTGCCTAGGCCAGAGCAATGGCGACCGACTTCCTCTCGGGCACCATGACGGGCTCGAGGGGGACTGGCGGGGGAGATGCGTGAAGATGGCGGAGCGACAGAGTTGGTGTCACACCTTGTGTTTGTACCACCATGCTATGTTATGAGTTTATAAAAATTTGGACCAATTAAAACTTTTATGTGCTTGTGCTTGCTTGAACTGTTTGCTATTTGGTTGTCTGTTTGACTATGTTTTGATTCTCAAGAATCCCTCTTCTCTCAAGAACTCATCTCCTTGACCCAAAATCTCTGCCCGATACTCATACCATGTGTATAGGATCTAAAATTATTTTTATAAAATATTATTTCGGCCAAAAGGCATTTATTCAATTTAGGTTTTCAAAAACCCATGCAAGGAGGTTTGTAATAAGTCCTCAAATTAGGGTGAATATTTTACCCCAAAGACTTTATTTGGAACCTACCATATATAAGACTTCCCAAAACCACCAAATAATAGTTCTAAATATTATTTTCATATTTTATTTAAAGGCTTTTTCTTAAGGCAAAAAATGGTCTTTTATAGCGAAAAATTGTTTTAATGATTTCAAAATATTTGAGAAAAATTTGGGAAACTCAGTCAACATATATATTTCATATATAAGAGTTTCAACACATGGTCATGTTCAAAATATTGGACAAAACCCTTCAAAACCCTTTCTGCCTATTTCCTGTATTTGAAATATTTCTATAAGAAATTTTCTCAAACAAATACAGGAAAATTCAAGCATGTCACCTATGGCCTATGTGATGATCTTGCCAAGTTTCATCTCAATCCCAATCATTTTGTTCACCAAAATATCCCAAAACCCTTTGTGTCCAGATAAAAACTTGAACAACTTTGCATTATCAAGTTTCTCCATTTGACCACTAACTTTGTGGGCATGCTCTAATCCCCAAAATATGCCACTACACTAAGTGGTGCATTAAGGAGAATAGATTTGCAAGCCTAGATCTATAGAAACTTGATTCTATTGATTTCTAGCATTTACCAAGTTCACATTGGCAACTTTCTTGAAATGATCCCAAAATTGCCGATCCACCTTATTTTTATTTACCCTTTGATCCTGTTAAATATCATGGCAAGTAGACTCTTTGTACTTGCCCAAACCAACATCACCTTCTGGTGATTTGGTAAAACTTCAATTGTGACCTTTTACACTATTCTCCTTGAGCCAAGATTTTTACCATAGTGCCTCTTAGACCCCTTGCATCACATGTAAATTTCTCATGGCCTCAGGACAATGATTGAGGAGTGGAATCCCCATTTTTACCTCCTGGATAGCCTGGACAGGAGCTTCTCTGTCCCTCATTTTCATCTTTCTACCCCAAACCTTACTCCTCAAGACTTCAACAACATCTCTACATCCCCCAAGAGCCAAGGGAAAAGGTGGGGCACCCTAGAGCGCGCGGGCAAATGGCCTTGCCGGCCATTTGCATGCTCTAGAGCGTGCTACAGTGTGCTCCCGCACTGTAGCCACCCCCAATCCCAGGCCTCGACAGCCTCCCCCTCGTGTTCCCTGAGACGCCCTCGACGTCCGGAACACGCTACCCTGTCGTACCCTACTACTGTTGGGGAATTTTGCATGGGAAACAAAAAATTTCCTACGCACACGCAGATCTATCCATGGTGATGAGCATCTAAGAGAGGGAGAGTGGATCTACATACCCTTGTAGATCGCTAAGCGGGAAGCGTTAAGAAACGCGGTTGGTGTAGTCGAACGTCTTCGCGATCCAAATCGTCGTGCGTCCCGCGATCCAATCACGATCCGTCCCGCGATCCGATCACGATCCGTCCCATGAACTTGATCACGATCCGTCCCACGAACTTGATCATGATCCGTCCCATGAACTTGATCACGATCCTTCCGATCTAGCACCGAACGGACGGCACCTCCGCGTTTAGCACACGTACAGCTTGATGACGATCTCCACCGTCTTGATCCAGCAAGAGGGAGTGGAGAGGAAGAAGAGTTCTCCGGCAGCCTGACGGCGCTCCGGTGATGGTCGTGGAGCAATTCCGGCAGGGCTTCGCCTAAGCATTGCAGAAAACCGATCTAGAGGAGAAACTATGCACTGGAGGAACGGGTAGCACGTGGCTGAAAATCTAGTGCGAAAACCCTCTATACCACCAGTATATATAGGAGGAAGAGAGGAGAGGAGGCAGCCTTGGCTTCCTAAGTCAAGGGCTTCGGCCGAAGGAGGCGGAGTCCACCTCCAATCCTAGTAGGACTAGGGTTCACCTATTTTGCCCTTTTTTCCACCCTTTTCTCTTGGGTTTTTTCTTCCAGCCGCATGGGACTCTTGTGGTTGTTCCACCAGCCCACTAAGGGCTGGTTTCCACTCTACCACAGCCCATGTAGCCTCTTGGGTCGAAATACCCCTCCCGGAGGTCTCCCGATACACTACCGGCACTCCCGGTACACTACCGATGAGCCCGAAACTTTTCCGGCGACCAAAACAGGACTTCCTATATATGAATCTTTACCTCCGGACCATTCCGGAGCTCCTCTTGACGTCCGGGATCTCATCCAGGACTCCGAACAAACGTCGGTCACCACCATACATAATCTATACTACCGAAACGTCACCAAACCTTAAGTGTGCAGACCCTGCGGGTTCGAGGACTATGTAGACATGACCGAGACACCTCTACGGTCAATAACCAATGGCGGGACCTGGATGTCCACATTGGTTCCTACATATTCTATGAAGATCTTTATCGGTCGAACCTCTATGTCAAGGATTCAGTTAATCCCGTATGATGTTCCCTTCGTTCTTCGGTATGTTACTTGCCTGAGATTCGATCGTCGGTATCTCCATACCTAGTTCAACCTCATTACTGGCAAGTCTCTTTACTCGTGCCGTAATACAAGATCCCGTAACTAACACTTAGTCACATTGCTTGCAAGGCTTATTGTGATGTTGTATTACCGAGTGGGCCCTGAGATATCTCTCCATCACACGGAGTAACAAATCCCAGTATTGATCCATGCCAACTCAACAGACACCCTTGGAGACACCTGTAGAGCACCTTTATAGTCACCCAGTTACGTTGCGACGTTTGATACACACAAGGCACTCCTCCGATGTCCGTGAGTTGCATGATCTCATGGGCATAGGAACATATACTTGACATTCAGAAAACAGTAGCAATAAACTCACACGATCATAAGCTACATTTGTAGTTTGGGTCTTGTCCATCACATCATTCTCCTAATGATGTGATCCCGTTATCAAATGATATCCGATGTCCATGGCTAGGAAACCTTAACCATCTTTCGATCAACGAGCTAGTTCACTAGAGGCATACTAGGGACATTGTGTTTGTCTATGTATCCACACATGTATCCATGTTTCCAATTAATACAATTATATCATGGATAATAAACGATTATCATGAACTAGGAAAGACAATAGTAAACACTTTATTTATTGCCTCTAGGGCATATTTCCAATAGTCTCCCACTTGCACTAGAGTCAATAATCTAGTTCGCATCACTATGTGATTTACATTGTAATGAATCGAACACCCATGCAGTTCTGGTGTTGATCATGTTTAGCCCTTGGAAGAGGTTTAGTCAACGGGTCTGCAACATTCAGATCCGTGTGTACTTTGCAAATATTTATGTCTTTCTCCATGATGTAATCGTGGATGGAGTTGAAGCGTCGCTTTATGTGTCTGGTCCTCTTGTGAAACCTTGGTTCCTTGGCCAGAGCAATGGCACTAGTGTTGTCACAGAACAAGTTCATTGGATCCAGTGCACCGGGCACTACTCCAAGATCTGTCATGAACTGCTTCATCCAGACACCTTCCTTCGCCGCCTCCGAGGCTACGATGTATTCTGCTTCGCACGTAGAATCAGCTACCACGCTTTGCTTGGAACTGCACTAGCTTACCGCTCCCTCATTAAGAATAAATACGTATCTGGTTTGCGACTTAGAGTCGTCCGGATCAATGTCAAAGCTTGCATCGACGTAACCCTTTACGACGAGCTCTTCATCACCTGCATAAACGAGAAACATTTCCTTAGTCCTTTTCAGGTACTTAAGGATATTCTTGACCGCTTGCCAGTGCTCCATTCCAGGATCACTTTGAAACCTTTCGGCCATACTTATGGCAAGGCTGACATCGGGTCTTGTGCACAACATTGCATGCATGATAGAGCCTATGGCTGAAGCATAGGGGATGACACTCATCTTTTCTCTATCTTCTGCAGTTACTGGGCATTGAGTCTTACTCAACTTCACACCTTGTAACACAGGCAAGAACCACTTCTTGGACTGTTCCATTTTGAACTTCTTCAAAACTTTATCAAGGTATGTGCTCTGTGAAAGTGCTATTAAGCGTCTCGATCTATCTCTATAGATCTTAATGCCTAATATGAAAGCAGCTTCTCCTAGGTCCTTCATTGAAAAACTCTTGTTCAAATATTCCTTCACGCTTTCCAGCATTTCTATATTGTTTCCAATCAGCAATATGTCATCCACATATAATACTAGAAATGCTATAGAGCTCCCACTCACTTTCTTGTAAATACAAGCTTCTCCGTAAACTTGTATAAACTCAAACGCTTTGATCACCTCATCAAAGCGCTTATTCCAACTTCGAGATGCTTGCACCAGTCCATAAATGGATCACTGGAATTTGCAAACTTTGTCAGCATTCTCTGGATCGATAAAACCTTCGGGTTGCATCATATACAACTCTTGCTCAAGGAAACCGTTGAGGAACGCTGTTTTGACATCCATCTGCCAAATTTCATAGTCGAAATAAGCAGCTATTGCTAACATGATTCTCACAGACTTAAGCATCGCTACGGGTGAGAAAGTCTCATCGTAGTCAACTCCTTGAACTTGTGAAAAACCCTTTGCCACAAGTCGAGCTTTATGGACGGTGACATTACCGTCCACGTCTGTCTTCTTCTTAAAGATCCATTTGTTTTGAATGGCCTTTTGCGCTTCAGGTAATACTTCCAAAGTCCATACTTTGTTTTCATACATGGATCCCATCTCGAATTTCATGGCCTCTAACCATTTCTCAGAATCCGGGCCCATCACTGCTCCTCCATAGCTCGTAGGTTCATTGTTGTCCAACAACATGACCTCCAAGACAGGGTTGTCGTACCACTCAGGGGTAGTACGCGGCCTTGTCGACCTACGAGGTTCAATAGCAGCTTGATCTGAAGCTTCATGATCATCATCATTAACTTCCTCTTCTACCATCGTAGGTTCCACAGAAACATCTTTCTGCGCTGCGCTACTTTCTGGTTGAAGTAAAGGTTCAATAACCTCATCAAGCTCTATTTTCCTCCCACTCAATTCTTTCGAGAGAAACTCTTTCTCAAGAAATGTTCCGTTCTTAGCAACAAACACTTTGCCTTTGGATCTGAGATAGAAGGTATACCCGTCTGTCTCTTTCGGATATCCTATGAAGACACATTTCTCCGCTTTGGGTTCCAACTTTTCAGGCTGAAGCTTTTTGACACAAGAATCACATCCCCAAACTTTAAGAAATGACAACTTTGGCTTCTTGCCAAACCACAGTTCATATGGCGTCGTCTCAACGGATTTTGATGGTGCCCTATTTAAAGTGAATGCAGTTGTCTCTAATGCATAACCCCAAAACGATAGTGGCAAATCAGCAAGAGACATCATAGAACGCACCATATCTAATAAGGTTCGATTACGATGTTCGGACACACCATTACACTGTGGTGTTCTGGGCAGTGTCAACTGTGAAACAATTCCACACTGTCTTAAGTGACTGCCAAACTCATAACTCAGATATTCACCTCCTCGATCAGGTCGCAGGAACTTAATCTTCTTGTTACAATGATTCTCAACTTCACTCTGAAATTGCTTGAACTTTTCAAACGTTTCAGACTTGTGTTTCATTAAGTAAATATACCCATATCTACTTAAGTCATCAGTGAAGGTGAGAAAATAACGATATCCACCACGCGCTGTAACATTCATTGGACCGCACACATCAGTATGTATGATTTCCAATAAGTTACTCGCCCGTTCCATTGTTCCAGAGAACGGCGTTTTAGTCATCTTGCCCATGAGGCATGGTTCACATGTGTCAAGTGATTCAAAATCAAGTGACTCCAAAAGTCCATCAGCATGGAGCTTCCTCATGCGTTTTTACACCAATATGACCTAAACGGTAGTGCCACAAGAAAGTGGTACTATCATTATCAATTCTACATCTTTTGGCATCAATGTTATGAACATGTGTGTCATCACTATCAATATTCAACATGAATAAACCCCTAACATTGGGTGCATGACCATAAAAGATATTACTCATATAAATAGAACAACCTTTATTCTCTGATTTAAATGAGTAACCCTCTCGCAATAAACAAGATCCAGATATAATGTTCATGCTTAACGTAGGCACTAAATAACAATTATTCAGGTTCATCACTAATCCCGATGGTACTCGAAGAGAGAGCGTACCGACGGCGATCACATCAACCTTGGAACCATTTCCCACGCGCATCGTCACTTCGTCCTTTACCAGCCTTTGTTTATTTCGTAGTTCCTGCTTTGAGTTGCAAATATGAGCAACCAAACTGGTATCAAATACCCAGGCACTACTACGGGAGCTAGTAAGGTACACATCAATAACATGTATATCATATATACCTTGTTTGTCGTTGGCCGCCTTCTTGTCAGCCAGGTACTTGGGGCAGTTCCGCTTCCAGTGACCAGTTCCCTTGCAATGAAAGCACTCAGTTTCTGGCTTGGGTCCATGCTTGGGCTTCTTTACAGGAGTAGCAACTGCTTTGCCATCCTTCTTGGTTTCACCCTTCTTGCCCTTGCCCTTGACTTTGCCATTTTTCTTGAAACTAGTGGTTTTATTGACCATCAACACTTGATGTTCTTTCTGGATTTCAGACTCAACGACTTTTAGCATTACAAACAGCTCGGCGACTGACTTGTTCATCCCGTGCATGTTATAGTTCATCACAAAGCTCTTGTAACTAGGTGGCAGTGATTGAACAACTCTGTCAGTGATCGCCTCTGGCGGAAGGGCAATTCCCAACTCCGCTAGACGAGTTGAATACCCAGACATTCTGAGTATATGTTCACTGATAGACCTGTTCTCCTCCATCTTGCAAGCATAGAACTTATCAGAGGTTTCATACCTCTCGATCAGGGCGTTCTTCTGAAAGATAAACTTCAACTCCTGGAACATCTCATATGCTCCATGACGTTCAAAACGTCTTTGAAGTCCCGGTTCTAAGCCATACAATATTGCACACTGAACTATTGGGTAATCTCCAGTACGTGCCTCCCAAGCGTTCTTAACGTCTTCGGAGGTCATGTCTTCTGGTTGGTCACCAAGCGGTGCATCAAGGACATATGATTTCTGGGAAGCCGTGAGGATAATCCTCAGATTACGGGCCCAGTCAACAAAATTACTTCCATCACATTTCAACTTAGCTTTCTCTAGGAACGCATTAAAATTCAGGGGTGCTACTGCGCGAGCCATTGATCTACAACATAAATATGCAAAGTTTACTTAGACTATTGTTCAAGATAATGAGTTTAGTTAATCAAATTACTAAAGCTCCCACTCAAATTGACATCCCTCAGGTCATCTGAGTGTGACATGATCCAAATCCACCAACTCAAGTCCGATCATCACGTGAGTTGAGGTGGCTTCAATGGTGAACATCATTATGTTGATCATATCTACTATATGACTCATGTTCGACCTTTCGGTCTCTTATGTTCCGAGGCCATGTCTGTACATGCTAGGCTCATCAAGTTTAACCCGAGTGTTCTGCGTGTGCAACACTGGCTTGCACCCGTTGTATGTGAACGTAGAGTCTATCACACCCGATCATCACGTGGTGTCTCAACACAATGAACTTTCGCAACGGTGCACACTCGGGGAGAACACAATTTATCTTGAAATTCAAGTGAGGGATCACCTTATAATGCTACCGTCGTACTAAGCAAAACAAGGTGCATAAAAGGATTAACATCACATGCAATTCATAAGTGACATGATATGGCCATGAACTTGTGCTTTAGATCTCCATCTTGAAAGCACCGGCATGATCTCCATCGTCATCGGCACGACACCATGATCTCCATCATCTTGATCTCCATCAACGTGTCGCCATCGGGGTTGTCACGCCCTGCATGCTTCTACTACTATTGCTACCGTTTAGCGAGTAAAGCATTACATAGCGCTTAATGATTGACACGCAGGTCATACAATAATTAAAGACAACCCTATGGCTCCTGCCGGTTGCCGTACTCATCGACATGCAAGTCGTGAAATTCTATACATCACATGATCATCTCATACATCACATATATCACATCATGTAATTGGCCATATCACATCACAACAAACCCTGCAAAAACAAGTTAGACGTCCTCTAATTGTTGTTGCATGTTTTACGTGGCTGCTATGGGTTTCTAGCAAGAACGATTCTCACCTACGCATAAATCACAATGGTGATACATAATTTGCTTTTCAACCATCTCAAGGACCGCCTTTGTTGAATCCGATCCAACTAAAGTGAGAGAAACTGCCACCCGCAAACCATCTAGGCAACAAGTTGCATCGAGGGAACCGGTCTCTCGTAAGCGTACGAGTAATGTTGGTCCGGGCCGCTTCATCTCACAATACCGCTGAACCAAAATCTGACCAAGGGAGGAAGCAATCTAAGCATCAACGCCCACAAACCTTTTGTGTTCTATTCGAGATCTCATCTACACATAGACCTAGCTCTGATACCACTGTTGGGGAACGTTGCATGGGAAACAAAAAAATTCCTACGCACATGCAGATCTATCCATGGTGATGAGCATCTACGAGAGGGAGAGTGGATCTACATATCCTTGTAGATCGCTAAGCGGGAAGCGTTAAGAAACGTGGTTGGTGTAGTCGAACGTCTTCGCGATCCAAATCGCCGTGCATCCCGCGATCCAATCACGATCCGTCCCGCGATCCGATCACGATCCGTCCCACGAACTTGATCACGATCCTTCCGATCTAGCACCGAACGGACGACACCTCTGCGTTCAGCACATGTACAGCTTGATGACGATCTCCACCGTCTTGATCCAGCAAGAGGGAGTGGAGAGGAAGAAGAGTTCTCCGGCAGCCTGACGACGCTCCGGTGATGGTGGTGGAGCAATTCCGGCAGGGCTTCGCCTAAGCACTGTAGAAAACCGATTTAGAGGAGAAATTATGCACTGGAGGAACGGGTAGCACGTGGCTGAAAATCTAGTGCGAAAACCCTCTATACCACCAGTATATATAGGAGGAAGAGAGGAGAGGAGGCAGCCTTGGCTTCCTAAGCCAAGGGCTTCGGCCGAAGGAGGTGGAGGAGGTGGAGTCCACCTCCAATCCTAGTAGGACTAGGATTCACGTATTTTGCCCTTTTTTCCACCCTTTTTCTCTTGGGTTTTTTCTTCTAGCCGCATGGGCCTCTTGTGGTTGTTCCACCAGCCCACTCAGGGCTGGTTTCCACTCTCCCACAGTCCATGTAGCCTCTTGGGTCGAAATACCCCTCCCAGAGGTCTCCCGGTACACTACCGGCACTCCCGGTACACTACCGATGAGCCCGAAACTTTTCTGGCGACCAAAACAGGACTTCCTATATATGAATCTTTACCTCCGGACCATTCCGGAGCTCCTCGTGACGTCCAGGATCTCATCCGGGACTCCGAACAAACTTCAATCACTACAATAGATAACTCTATACTATCGACAAGTCACCAAACCTTAAGTGTGTAGACCCTGCGGGTTCGAGGACTATGTAGACATGACCGAGACACCTCTACGATCAATAACCAATGGCGGGACCTGGATGTCCACATTGGTTCCTACATATTCTACGAAGATCTTTATCGGTCGAACCTCTATGTCAAGGATTCAGTTAATCCCGTATGATGTTCCCTTGGTTCTTCGGTATGTTACTTGCCCGAGATTCGATCGTCGGTATCTCCATACCTAGTTCAACCTCGTTACTGGCAAGTCTCTTTACTCGTGCCGTAATACAAGACCCCGTAACTAACACTTAGTCACATTGCTTGCAAGGCTTATTGTGATGTTGTATTACCGAGTGGGCCCTGAGATAGCTCTTCGTCACACGGAGTAACAAATCCCAGTATTGGTCCATGCCAACTCAACAGACACCCTCGGAGACACCTGTAAAGCACCTTTATAGTCACCCAGTTACGTTGCGACGTTTGATACACACAAGGCACTCCTCCGATGTTCGTGAGTTGCATGATCTCATGGTCATAGGAACATATACTTGACATTCAGAAAACAGTAGCAATAAACTGACACGATCATAAGCTACGTTTGTAGTTTGGGTCTTGTCCATCACATCATTCTCCTAATGATGTGATCCCGTTATCAAATGATATCCCATGTCCATGGCTAGGAAACCTTAACCATCTTTCAATCAACGAGCTAGTTCACTAGAGGCATACTAGGGACATTGTGTTTGTCTATGTATCCACACATGTATCCATGTTTCCAATTAATACAATTCTAGCATGGATAATAAATGATTATCATGAACAAGGAAATACACTAACAAACACTTTATTTATTGCCTCTAGGGCATATTTCCAACAGCTATTTCACTCTCTAACGACCTCCATCGCACGTGCCCGAGCGCCGCTCGGCTCGGCCAGTGAGCAAGCCCACACGTGCAGACGCCTGACTCTCTCTCTCCCTCCAACCCTTCCCCGTGAAGGAAACCCCCTCCCTCATGCCTCTGGACACGCCTGCAGGCCCTACCTCACTCTCCAACACCTCCCCCGCTGGCGCCATGGACGCTGCCAACGGTTCACCCATCGCCCCCTATAAATGGCCTTCCCGAGCTGTCCCTACCCTTCTGATCTCTCTCACCCTCACCCAATCGAGCACTAGAACCCCCTACCTAGCTCCCTATGCCTCAACGCTCGTGATCGACGGAGCTCTGCCGCGTCGGGTTTGTCGTGGTACGCCCAGAGTAGGCCCCTTCCTCCCTTGTTTTTGATCGGCCTGGAAAGACAGTAGCCCCCCTGATCAGTTCCCCTCCCCCCGTGCGATTTGCAGCCAAAACCGTTGATGTCGAGCACCTGCCAACGCTCCTCCACCGTAGCCTCCTCTTCATAAGTGACTCGATCGGGCTACCCCGCCGACCACCTCGACCACCATCCGAACAACGGGAGCACAAGGAGTCCATTCCTACCCTTAGCTCTCCTCGCCGTGGCCGATAATGTTGCCAGTGAGCCTTGCCACCCTCTTTGTCCCAAAGTTGAAGATGACAGGTGGGACCCACCTGTCATCCTCACACCTCTCTCACTCCCCTTTCCCTATGGCAGTTGGGCCCCACCTGTCGGGTTTGAACCCAGGCAGGCACGCGCACATGGCTCGCGTGGGCCGTTTTTGCTGGCTGGGCTAGCTCGGCCAGCCACTTCTAGCCGAGGGGCACAATACCCCCTTTTACTTTTATTTACTCACATTATTTCCAAAAATTCCTCTGATTAAAATAAATGTCCAAATCTAATAATTCCAATTTCTAAAATATTGTAATATTACAACCTATTTAATGATGCCACTTGTGCATAACTTTGAAAATAATTTTTGTATTACTTTATTTAAAACCCCTTTTAAAGCATTTTTATTTCTGTTAAAAAAAATTCACTATTTTTGACACCTCAAAACCAGAAACTAGTAATTTTGTATTTTTAGTTTTCACCCTAGTATTTTACAAAATTTGTATGACATTTTCAGGAGTGATTTGTTTTCCCTATTTTGCCGTGGTCTTATTTGTACCCCATTACTTTGTGACGGTATATCACGTTCTTGACGAAGGAGTTGGAGAGGAAGCACTTGAAGACTTTGAATACTTTGTTGAGCCAAGCAAGCAGCCTCTTGACCATCTCTAAGAAACCTTTTATGCATGCCATATATCACTTTATTTTTTATGAATTGATCATGATGCTAGGATGACCACCTTGATGGGTTGCCTCCGTTACTTTACCTCGTTGATACTTGCATAGCATGACTATACTTTATGCTTAGAGTCGTGTGGGTGGGAAGTACATATGCTGCTAAAGTAGTAGCTACGCAAACGGGATGGGTATATGCATGGTGTTGGAAACAAAGTGTTTTCAAAGAGTTTTTGAAAACCCCACCGGGTGCCACTAATGCCCGAGGGAGATGCTGAGCTAGGTAACCACTCGAGAAAGAAGTGTTGTACGGGAGCAAGTTGTGTGTGTTTGTGTTTTCAAAAATGGATTAGATTTAAGATTTGTCGATCGGTCCCAACCTTACATGTACAACCATGATATCCCTTATGGGACAGGGCTTTGTCGATTACTTTGGTCAATGCTAGAGAATAACCCGCATTACTAGTGGCGGGAGTGACAGGGTAATTCTCGATATGTGGTCGTGTCGGAAAGGACGACCATGGGGTGTTTTCACAGACACCTGGCACACCGTTGGTTCCTTCATGGATGATACTTGTGATGTACATCATGCGGGCTATGTGCCAATGAGTAGACTCTTTGTTAGTATCGTTAGGGGAAAGGCATTGTTCGGGTATTTACCTCGGGTATGTAATATACTGTGAGTCATGGCTTGACACAGAAGTTTTCCGAGTCTTGTGGGTAATGTGTGCAACCTCTGTAGAGTGTAAAACCATTCAAATAGCCGTGTCCATGGTCAAGGACAGTTGGGTGCTGGTGCTTAAACTACATCCAGTGTCTTACAAACTTGGTGTGTGTGTGGGAAGAGAAAACTGAGATGTGTCGAATGACTTGATGTGATGATCGAACATGAGTTGTTCAACCTCCATTCATATTGATATCTATAACCTGTTCTTATGGTTACTCGAAACCTCGTGATGCGTGCTTCTACATGTTTATAGGACATATCATTGCATTAAGATTAACATTTCACAAAGTTACCTATTTAGTGCTATATCATGCTTTGTTGTACCTTGTTCCGAACATGGGTTGCTTGCGAGTACATTCAAAGTACTCATTGGCTTGCCACTGGTTATTTATTTGGCCAGGCATGGAAAAGCAGGAATATGGTGGAGAATACATTGGTGACGAACACACGAACTAGGACGCTTCCCAGTCAGAATGCATGTAGGGTTAAGGCAGATGACATGGGTTCATGCTATCTTTCAAGATTTTCGCTGCAAGTTTAGGTTTGTTGTTTAGCCTTCATGGCCCAATCTATGTAAGACTTGACCTTGATGGTCTTTATTTGTGTAAGACGATATGCATGGATGTAAGACTCTTGATGATACACTTCTGTGTGTTCAATGAGCAATGATCTCTGGGATCACTGTACACGTGCATTCGGTGATCATGACTTATGAGTTGGGGTCCCCACAGAGCTGGTATGAGAGCCATCCTAATTGTAGGAAGCCTTAGTTAGCATGGACGTTAGTTAGGATCAAACCCTTTTCAAAAATTATACCTAGTACCTATACTTAGATGTTTCTATACTTCTCTTCTCTTCCAAATCTCTTCAAAGACCTTACTGACCCACCTCCCTTCAAACCTCTATAGATGGTCGTTGTACCTGAGGACTTGCTAGCATCTCGCATTCCCCTACTCCTTGAGGATAGCGTCGAGAAGTGCCAGTTTGACCGACCCCCCCGTTTTCCTCTACCACGAGCACTCGGTCGATGCCAGCACGAGGGAGTACCACGTTGATGTGGTTATGAAGGCAAATGACTCCCCGCCTAGTTGGTTCTTTGAAGGACTACAGATGGATAATCTGGCGTTAGTAGTCGAGATCACTGCACGGAAGGCACTTATCCACCTTTGAGACATCATCCTAGAGATGGCTGATGAGCCCGCTACTCGCCACCTACCTTTCATGAAGTATGTTATTGGCGAGAGTTGGGCATTGGTTCCATCCAAGGAGGATGGGACACCACTTAGGTTCCAGACCTACTTCAGCCTCTCCACCGAAAGTTTGGCTCACAACCTGATTAAGGAGTCCGTGAAGCTCCGCAAGGAACTTCACCACACGCGGGAACTACTTCGTCAAGCCGAGATGAAGCCGCACAAGATCAAGAAGGATGGAGCCCCCGAGCGATGACCAACTATCGCTTACAAAGGAGGAGTACTCCTAGCTAGAGATGCACCCACTAGTCATTGTCACATGAGTGTGAAGGAGTACCGTGCGCTCACCAACCCACCGGCGAAGCATCGTTAGGATGGACCTCCTCGTTCTCTGACCCCCTCGACCAGAGACGATGCCCGTATGGATGATGACCAGGAGGAAGATCCAGAGGAGCATGAGTACGAGACCGAGCACTCCACCACTTGAGTTCGAAAACCCCTAGGGTAGGATAAGTCCTGTATCCCTCATGCGAAGTCGAGTTCGTGTAGTGGTTCATATGAAATGATGTGTGCTTGTTTATTGTTTGATGTTTGTGTATCGATGCAAGTCGCGCTTTTACCTTAGGCAACATGTAAGTGACTACATCACCTATCTTATCTTAATGTTATGTGTTTGGTCTTTCGACCTCTATTTGATCACACTTGCACTATACCAACCACCTTAGGCACGGTTGCTCTATTATTGGTTTTCCCTCTCTTCTATCCCAATTATTTGACTTGTCTACTCCAAATGGGATGGTGACTACAACCCGCAATAGCTCCTTCACCAACCCTGAAGCCGACAACTTTAGCCAGCAACAGGTAGCTGGTGGGGCTGCTCAGGATGGAGAACACCAGGAGCAGCCACATGGTGACATTCCCCCGCCACCACCTTCACCGGAGAACATGACCATATATTAGTTTGTCCAAGTTCTCTAGGAGGAACATCAAGCCAACACTGCTGCTATTCAGCAGATGGCTCATGTCCTTGTGAAGAACCAACAACAAGGCAGGAACGGCAATGGCCGCTCCACTCTATCGGAGTTCATGAGGAATTTGCTCCCAACCTTCATCGAGACTGCCGAACCCCTGGATGTCGATGACTGGATCTGCACCATCGAGGACCTCCTTGCACTAATCAACTACGAGGATTGTGAGAAGGTGCTATATGCCTCTCACTACCTCAAAGGTACCGCCAGAGCTTGGTGGGATGGATTCAAGGTTATGCAAGGCGACCACGTGATCACCTAGGCTAATTTCAAGGATGGATTTCGCAAAGCCCACATTCCTTATTGGACAATGGCTATTAAGAAGCAAGAATTCCGAGTGCCGAAGCAAGGAAGGGGCTCTGTCAAGGAGTACATGCAGACGTTGAACCTCCTATCAAGGTATGCCCCTGAATACGTCAACACTGAGGCAACTAAGATGGAACGCTTCATGGAAGGACTCTAGCAAGCCCTGTAGGATCAGCTTATTGTTTGCGACTGCCGAACCTTCTTCGACCTGGTGAACAAGGCTCTCATACTCTGACAAGCGCCGTGCCTTGGAAGACACTCGCAAGCGCAAGATGATCATCAAGGGTAGTTCCAGCAACCAGAAGCCTCGTACCCAACCAACTCCAGCCAGGCCAACTTATCAGCCTTAGCATGCTAGGACTCCTGCTCCTCATCTAAGCTACCATCCTCAGCAGTACGCCAATCCTAGGCCAGCTTACAACAAACCCAAAAACAACAATGGTGGAAAGGAGAACAATAACTCAGGTCAAGTCACTTGCTTTGGATGTGGTCATGCAGGGCACATCTCTAGGCAGTGCCCCAACAAGAAGCCAGATGCATCGCGCCCCAATGCGCCAAACTAAGGTCAAGCTAGTGGAGCACCGCCAAGGAACCAAGCACCCCACAACCCACCCAACAATGGCAAAGGAAGCCCAAGAATCACGTCATTGCTGAGGTAGCCCAGGAAGACCCGGACGTCATATTGGCTACGTTCCTTGTCAATTCAACCCCACCAACCGTTCTGTTTGATTGTGGAGCTTTGCATTCTTTTGTTACCCAAAAGTTTGCACTAGAGAGTGGTATGAAGCCTACACCCCTAGGTAGTCATATATTGGTACGAACTCTAGGTTAAGTATTGAGGACTAAGATAGATATAAAGAAGTTGTGATTGCCATCAATGGAGTGGAATTCCTAGCAGACCTTATCATCCTATAGTCGCAAGGCTTAGATGTATTCCTAGGCACAGATTGATTAACCAAGCACCAAGGCTTGTTAGACTATGCCAAGAGGACAGTTACCATGACCAATAGCCAAGGAGTTGAAGTCAAGTATGTCCCCAGCCTCTCAAGCCCCTCAGGTCAATTATCTGTCGAGAATTGAGTTGGATCAAGTGCTAGTGGTACGTGTATACCTAGATGTCTTTCCTGATGAGCTTCTCGGAATGCTTCTTGACCGTGACATTGAGTTCATTATTGAGCTAATGCCAGGAGCAGGACCCATCTATAAGAAGCCCTATAGAATGGCATCCACAGAGTTCGCTGAACTGAAGGAGCAACTGGTTGAGCAGCTCAGAAAAGGATTCATTCGCCCTAGTGCCTCTCCTTGGGGATCTCATGTTCTATTTGTGTCAAAGAGGGATGGAACTATTCGACTCTGTGTCGATTACCGTTCTCTCAATGAGGTCACAATAAAGAACAAGTACCCACTCCCCAAGATTAAAGACATGTTCGATCAACTGAATGGTGACAAGGTGTTTTCCAAGATCGATCTTAGGTCTGGGTACTATTAGTTGAAGATTAGACCCCAAGACATTCTAAAGATGACATTCGTGACCCGGTATGATATGTATGAGTACATGGTCATGTCATTTGGGTTAACCAATGCCCCCGCATATTTCATGTATCTCAGGAACAAAGTCTTCATGGAATACTTGGACCAGTTTGTCGTAGTCTTCATTGACGGCTTACTCATCTACTCCAAGTTCGAAGAGAAGCATGATCAACACTTGAGGATGGTCCTGGATAAGCTTCGAGAGCACTAGCTTTATGCCAAGTTGAGCAAGTGTGAATTCTGGCCGCACAAAGTTAGATTCTTGGGTCACGTGTTGACTGGAGAAGGCTTGTCGGTAGAGCCCGCCAAGATTGAAGCCGTGACTGAGTGGCAATCCCCAAGCAATGTGAAGGAAGTTAGAAGCTTCCTCGGACTAGCGGGATATTACCACAAGTTCGTCGAAGGATTCTTGAAGAAGGACAAGAAGTTAAAATGGACGCCCAAGTGCGAAGAAAGCTTCCAAGATCTCAAGAAGAGATTGGAAACAACCCTAGTTTTGGCCACTCCAGATATTCACAAGGAGTTTGTGATATATTGCGATGCATCAAGAACCAGGCCAGAGTCGTAGCATATCTATCCACATAGCTACGTCCTCACTAAGAGAACTACGCCAGTCATGATGTTGAGTTGGCAGCTATGGTTCATGCCTTGAATACATGGCGACATTACCTTCTGGGAAAGTGATGTGATATATACACATATCACAAGAGTTTGAAGTATATTTTCACTCAAAGGGAGTTGGACATGAGGCAACGAAGATGGTTGGAGTTGATTAAGGACTAGGACCTTAGTGTTGAATATCACCCTGGAAAGGCTAATGTGGTAGCAGAAGCCTTAAGCAGGAAGGCTTGTTCCTTGATACTATGATTAAGGAAAGGCTACCTGGCTTGTATGAATACCTTGAAAGCTTTGGCTTAGAATTGGTTACACCAGGATTTCTGACTAACCTCAAAGATAAGCCTACCTTGATGGATGATATTAAGGAAGCTTAGAAGGGACACGAGAGTATTGAAGGCATCAAGAGGATGATCAAGAAAGGCAAGGGCCCGAGATACTCAGTGGATGAAAAAGGAGTAGTATGGTTTGGGAATCACATTTGCGTACCCACAAAGTTGAGCTCAAGAATTTGAACTTGCAAGAAGCCCATGAAACTCTATATTCCATTCATCCTGGAGGAACCAAGATGTACCAAGACCTCAAGGCAAGATTCTGGTGGCATGGCATGAAAAGAGAGATACCACTTTTGTCGCTAAGTGTGACATATGCCAGAGAGTCAAAGGTGAGCATTAGCGACCCAATGGATTGTTGCAACCTCTCAAAGTGCGTGAATGGAAGTGGGACAAGGTTGGGATGGACTTGGTCACTGGATTTCCCAAGTCAAGTAAGGTACACAATTCCATTTGGGTTATCATCGATCACCTGACCAAGGTAGCCCACTTCATTCTTGTCAAGACCACCAATGATGGAAGCCAGTTAACCAACCTCTACATCAACCATATCATGAGCCTTCACGGAGTTTCAAAGGAGATTGTGTTAGACCGAGGTACCCAATTCACCTCGAGGATCTAGAAGAAGTTTGAAGAAGCCATGGGAACTAAGCTATCCTTCAACACTGCTTTTCAGCCCCAGACCGGAGGACAAACAGAGCGAGTAAACCACATACTCGAGGAAATGCTTAGTGCTTGTTATTTGGCATATGGAGCAAAGTGGGACGATTGCCTACCATTCGTTGAGTTTTCCTACAACAACAACTATCAATCCAGTCTTCAGATGGCACCATTTGAGGTGTTATATGGCCGCAAGTGCCGCTGTCCCCTCAATTGGTCAGAGACCATAGAAGGACTAATCTTTGGACCAGATATCCTTGGCTAAGCAAAAGATCAAGTTCAACTTGTTAGAGAGCTAAGCCAAGACAAAAGAGCTATGCCGACTCCCAGCGTCGAGAAGTGAACCTCAATGTCGGAGATCACGTCTATCTCCGAGTCACGCCTCTCAAAGGAACTAAGCATTTCCACGTCAAGGGAGAGCTTGCACCAAGATATATCGGCCCCTTCAAGATCACCACAAGACAAGGAGAAGTTGCCTACCAACTAGAGCTACCCTTTGAGCTATCAGATGTGCACAACATTTTCCATATGTCACAGCTCTAGAAGTGTCTGCAAGTTCCCAACCGCCCCGACCTCTACAAGGACATCGATCAGAAAACCATCGACATCCAGCCAGACCTCACCTATCGTGAAAGGCTAGTTTGCATTTTGGATGAAGCTGAACACTGCACTCAAAGCCACACCATACAGTACGTCAAGGTCCAGTGGAGCAATCACACTGAAGGAGAAGCAACCCGGGAGCGTGAAGACTACCTTAGCTCCGAGTTCCCTTATACTTTTAGCGCCTAGCCTAGGAATCTCGGGGACGAGATTCTTGTAAGGGGGTAGGTCTGTCACACCCTGTGTTTGTGCCACCTTGCTATGTTATGACTTTATAAATTTTTTGGACCAATTAAAACTTTTTATGTGCTGGTGCTTGCTTGAACTGTTTGCTATTTGGCTGTCTGTTTGACTATGTTTTCATTCTCAAGAACCCCTCTTCTCTCAAGAACTCATCTCCTTCACCCAAAACTCTGCCCAATGATCATACCATTATTATAGGACCCAAAACTATGTTTATAAAATATTATTTTGGCCAAAAGGCATTTATTCAATTTAGGTTTTTAAAACCCACTGAATTGAGGTTTCTACTACAAGTCCTAAAATTAGGGTGAATGTTTTTCCCCAAAGACTTTATTGGGAACCTACCATATATAAGAATTCCCTATACCACCAAATAATAGTTTTACTGATTATTTTCATATTTTATTTAAAGGCTTTTTCTGAAGTGCAGAAATGGTCTTTTATATGGGAAAATTGTCTTAATGCTTTCAAAATATTTGAGAAAATTTAGGGAAACTCAATGGACATATATATTCCATATTATGAGTTTCAACACATGGTCATGTTCAAAATATTGCACAAAACCCTTCAACACCCTTTTTGCATATTTCTTGTATTTGAAATATTTCTATAAGGAATATTCTCAAATAAATCCAGTAAAATTCAGTAATGTCAAATATGTCCTATGTGATGCTCTTGCTAAGTGTCATCTCAATCCCAATCATTTTGGTTCACCAAAATATTCCAAAACCATTTCTGTCCAGATCCAAACTTGAGCAACTTTGCATTATCAAGTTTCCCCATTTGACTCCAAACTTTACGGGTATGCTCTAATCCCCAAATGATGCCACTACACTAAGTGGTGTATCAAGGAGAATGGATTTCCATGCCTAGATCTATAGAAACTTGATTCTATTGATTTCTATGGTTTACCAAGTTTACATTGGCAACTTTCTTCAAATGAGCCCAAACTTGGTGATCCACCTTATTTTTACTTACCTTTTGATCATGTTAAATCTCATGGCAAGTAGAATCTTTTTACTTGCCCAAACCAACATAAAACACCATCTGGTGATTTGGTAAAACTTCAGTTTTGACATTTTACACTATTCTCGTTGAGCCAGGATTTTTACAACAGTGCCCCTTAGACCCCTTGCATCACGAGTAAATTTCTCATGGCCTCATGACAATGAGTGAGGAGTGGAATCCCCATTTTTACATTGTGGATAGCCTGGACATGAGCTTTTCTACCCCTTATTTTCATATTTCTACCCCAAGCCTTACTCCACAAGACTTTAGAGCATCTTTGCATCCCCAAGAGCTAAGGGACAAGGTGGGGCACCCTAGAGCGCGTGGGCAAATGACCATACCAGCTATTTGCACATTGTGGAGCGCGCTATAGTGCGCTCTTGCACTGTAGCCGACCCCAATCCCAGGCCACGATAGCCTTTGGCCTCCCCCTCGTGTCCCTCGAGATGGCCTCGACGTTTGGGACACACCACCCTGTCGACCCCCCTCCTATTTCGCTCTTCGGCGACCTCCAGAGTGCGTGCTCGAGCGCCGCCCGGCTCGGCCAATGAGCAAGCCCACATGCGCGGATGCCCGACTCTCTCTGTCCCATGAACCCTTCCATGCGAAGAAACCCCCTCCTGCATGCCTCTGGACACGCCTGTGTGCCCTCCCTCGCTCTCCAGCACCTCATTCGCGAGCGCCATGGGCGTTGCCCATGGTGCACTTGTCGCCCCCTATAAATGGCGTCCTCGAGCTATCCCTACCCCTATGATCTCTCTCACTCTCACCCAATCGAGCACCAGAACCCCCCTACCCGTCTCCCTGTGCCTCAGCGCTCGGGATCAATGGAGCTCTCCCGCGTCAGGTCCTTCGTCGTCCGCCCAAAGTAGGCCCCCTCCACCTCTGTTTTTTCTCGATCTGGAACTACATTAGCCCCTTGATCATTTCCCCTTTTCCTCCAGCGACTCGGGCCACCCCGACGACCACCTCGACCACCATCCGAACGGCGGGAGCATGATGAGTCCATTCCTGCCCTCAGCTTCCTCGTCGTGGCCGGAAACGTCACCGGTGAGCCTCACCGACCCCTCAGTCCCAAGGTTGAAGATGAATGGTGGGACCCACCTGCCATCCTCACACCTTTCTCGCTCCCCTGGGCTATTTTCGCTGTCTGGGGCGGGTTGGCCAACCGCTTCTGGCCTAGGGGTACAATAGCCCCTTTCCTTTTTCTTTTTTGACATTATTTCCAAATGGTCCTCTGGATAAAACAAATGTACAAATCCAATAATTCAAATTTCTAAAATCATGTAATATTACAACCTGTTTAATGGTGCCACTTGGGCATCACTTTGAAAATAAATTTTGTATTGTTTTATTTAAAATCCCTTTTAAAGCATTTTATTTCTGTTAAAATGTTTTTCACTACTTTTCACACCTCAAAACCAGAAACTAGTAATTTTGGTATTTTTAGTTTTCACCCTAGTATTTTACAAAGGTGGTTTCAAATTTTTAGGAGTGGTTTATTTTCCCCGTTTGTCCTCATCCTATTTGTACCCCGTTACTTTGCGATGATAGATCACATTCTTGACGAAGGAGTTGAAGAGGAAGCACTTGATGACTTTGAAGACTTTGTTGAGCCACATAAGCAGCCCCTTAACCATGTCCAAGAAACCTTTTATGCATGACATATAGCACTTTTTTGATGAACTGATCATGATGCTAGGATGACCACCTTGATGGGTTGCCTCCGTTACTTTCCCTCATTGATACTTGCATAGCATGACTCTACTTTTATGCTTAGAGTCGTGTGGGTGGGAAGTAGATAGGTTGCTAAAGTAGTTGCTAAAGTAGTTTGTGTTTTCAAAGACTTTTCGAAAACCCCATCGGGTGCCACTAATGCTCAAGGGAGATGATGAATTAGGTAATCACTTGAGAGAGAAGTGATGTAATGGAGCAAGTGGTGTGTGTGTGTTTTCCAAAATGGATTAGATTTAAGATTTGTCGACCATTCCCAACCTTACATGTACAACCACGATACCCCTTATGGGACGAGACTTTGTTGATAACTTTGGTCGATGCTAGAAACTAGCCCGCGTTACTAGTGGTGGGAGTGACGTGCTCATTCTCGATACAGGGTCGTGCCGTAAAGGACGACCATGGGCTGTTTACACACGCACTGGGCACACCGTTGGTCCCTTCATGGATGAAACTTGTAATGTACACCATGCGGGTTGTGTGCCAACGAATGGACTCTTTAAGTATCGTCAAGGGAAAGGCATTGTTCGGGGTACTTACCTTGGTTATGTAATATACCGCGAGTCATAGCTTGACAGGAAGTTTCCCGAGTCATGTGGTTAAAGTGTGGAACCTTTGTAGAGTGTAAAAATATTCGAATAGCCATGTCCACGGTCAAGGAAAGTTGGGTGGTTCTCCTTAAACTATGTCCCGTGTCTTACAAACTTGGTGTCTGTGGGAAGAGAAAACTAAGATGAGTCGAATGACTTGACGTGATGATTGTACAGGAGTTGTTCAACCTCTATTCATATTGATATCTATAACCTGTTCTTCTGGTTACTCAAAACCTCGTGATGCATGCTTCTACATGTTGATAGGACATATCATTGCATTAAGATTAGCTTTTCGCAAAGTTACCTATTTAGTGCTATATCATGCTTTGTTGTACCTTGTTACAAACATAGGCTGCTTGCGAGTACATTCAAAGTACTCATTGGCTTGCCACTGGTAATTTAATTGGCCAGGCATGGAAGAGCAGGTATATGGTGGAGAATACGTTAGTGATGAATACATGAACTAGGACCCTTCCTAGTCAGAATGCTTTTCGGGTTAAGGCTGACAACATGGGTTCACGCTATCTTTCAAGATTTCCGCTACGAGTTTATGTTTGTTGTTTGGCCATCGTGGACCAATCTATGTAATGCTTGACCTTGATGGTCGTTATTTGTGTAAGACGGTATAAATGGATGTAAGACTGTTGATTATATAGCTTATGTGTGTTCAGTGAGCGTTGATCTCTGGGATCACTGTACACGGCCATTTGGTGATCATGACTTGTGAGTCGGGGTCCCCACAATTGGTCTGTGTCGTTGGAAGAAGAACACGAAGGCGACAGAATGAGGAATGAAGATTTGGATGAGCACGCCTCTGCGAATCCATTATTATAAGGTAGAATACACAGAGGTTGGCTCACCCACCTGACGTGGCCACACCTTTCTAGGCGCGCGCCCCCTAGGTACCATTTCATTCTAGCTTTCCTAGGTCCCGCATTTAATGCGCGTCGTGGGTGGGTGGTAAAAGGCATCATTACACCCGTAGTAAAACCTGGTCACATGTGTCTGTGCACTGTTTTGGGCCTAGCCCAACAACATCATGGACTCGAGTCTAGCCTAGGCTCGGGGCGTCCTCTCAGTGTACTAGAATTGGGTTGTCGGTGCACTAAAGATCGGGCCCTTTAGTGCCCTGACTTGCAGGCAGGCAATATCCTCCATCGGCCTGGCAATGCCTTGCCGGGCGACGCATTGCCCGGCCGGAGCCACACAATCAAGATTGAGCCGTCGGCAAGCGTCCTCGTTGATGGAGAAGACCCAGCGCCCGTTGCACCCAATAAGACCCCACTACTATGCCCCTAATCCACCTCACCACGACCGATCGTCACCATCAATGAGGTGTCGAGCGGGCAGGCTGGTAGGTAGGGTCTGTCAGGGCACGTGGCATCCCTAGAGAATTACTGCAGCTTTAATGACACCTGTCCTCACAGCGTGGCGAGACAATAGTAGGTAGCTGGATGAACAACACCGAAGGAGAAGCAATCCTTACCGGGGAGCATCGCCAGCGTGACACCTGACGACGCATTTAATGCCTCTATCTTGATCCGTCAGAGTTAGGTATTCGCCACTATCATAGACATTATTCAATCTAATGTAATTACCATTTTATCCACCTTTGGTAACCCCTTTGAACTATAAAAGGAGGTCCATGGCTACCTTGAAAAGGGTCGACACTCTGCCCAGTTGCATGCGTAGAAGAGCTCTCGAGCCTCTTCCCACGAGAGCATGCTCCTTGTAACCTGTACATACAATGAATGCCAAACACACATGACATAGGGTTTTATGCTTCTGAGCGGCCCGAACTTCTCTAAAACTCCGATTGCACTCTGGTTGGTGGCGCTCTTCGCCCATGTAGATCCCCACAGTTGAACCGCAAAGGGGCCCCGATGGTCCCATTGATGGTCATACACCGACATCTTGGGTGAGCCAGGTAGGGGGTCGCGTGGGTAAACCCACACCATTTTCAAAGGTGCATCATCATTATCAACTTCATCAATGTCCCTGGCACCCAAGAAAGCTATGGGCACCTCAGCGATCGTTCCGCCTACGTCCAAGCTGCCTTCTCAGACAGCGATCGGTGACGGCGGAGGGACCGAGTAGCACGCTCACCGCACTAGGGAGCACAACCACCACACTACTATGAGCCGTTTCTCGGACCCCGCCGTGGTGACCTCCGCGGTGACACCGACGACGACCGGGGTTGATGCTACGGCGGCGGCAGCGGCAGCACCGATGACAGCTGCATCGGCGGACGCGGTGGCAAGGCCTCCTCCCCATTTGTCACAAAACAACAACAATGAACACCTACGACGACGTCGGGACAAGACCCCCGTGCATCACTCTTGGGAGATGTGTGGCCAAGCCCATCCTCAACCTCCTGGTGCCAACAGACAGCGTGCGTCCGGGTTGGGCAGCGCTCCTCCTAACTTTGTCAGGAGTAAGAGCGTCACCCACGCCACTCACCACACCATGCCGAAGACCACGAAGGAAGATCTAGTGCAGGCCCAGCTGTTGCTGAATTTTCTGCCCACACCGTAGAAGATGGAGGAATGGAGGGACACCATCCAGAGTCTATTGAGCTTCGCCAACCGCGACAAACCAGACGAGGCAGGACCCTCAAGGGCACAACCCACCACGAGGCGTGACTTCGGCGATGCACCGATGACATAGTCGCCTACAATACAACAGTCGGCCCGCTGGACCAAGGCGCAAGATAGGATGTCTTACACATCCTTGGACCCAAGGCGGTGACAAGATCAACGACGGGTCCTAAGGTACCGATGGAAAGAAGACACCCGCAGCATTATCGAGCTATGTCGAGAGGCACGTCGCTAGTCAGACAGCCGTGTAGGGCCTTACCGCGATGAGCCTGCGCGAGGGATTCCCGACAGCCTTCCTTACAAGATGGGTTGTCCGACATTTGCCACTGAGCTGCCACAAGTCCATTGGCCCTCTAACAAGACATTCAAGCCTGACTTGCCTGATAAGTATGATGACAAGATCAGCCCCTTGGAGTTCCTTGGTATCTACACCATTGCGATGCAAGACGCTGGGGGACGGGATGGGAAGTTTTTTGCCAACTACTTCCCATTGGTGCTCAAACCTAACGTAAGAAGCTGACTGATGAACTTGTCGGAGGGGTCCATCTCCTCTTGGATGGATCTATGCAACCGGTTTGTTGGTGCATACCATGGTGTCCACAAGGTCCCGGACCAGCCCGACGACCTACATGTGATCCCCTAGAGGGATGGCGAGTCCCTTCGCAAGTATATCCAAAGGTTCACCGTGTGCAACATAACATCCTAGATATCCATCCACCTGCGGTGATTTCCGCGTTTCACACAAACATGCGCAATATGTGGATGCGTGAGGAGATGAGCATCAACAAGGTGCTGGATATTGCCGAGGTTTATGCTCTGGCTGATAAATGTGCGCGTCCTGAGGAGGGTAGAAGAATCCCCGATGAAGATGGTGGCATGAAAGTAAACTCGGATGACAAAGGTGCACCCAACTCCAAAAAGAAGGCCCGAAAGCGCAACCATAAGCGCAAACGCAAGGTATTCACAAACGTCAAAGGCTCCAAGGTCAGAAAAGAAACCTAAGACAGAGAGTTCCCGCTAGGAGGCTGCCGCGTGCTCCGGTGATGACGAAGAAGTGGCAGGCAAGAAGTACGACGGGCTATCCAACAAAATGCACCGCACCAAGGGCCTTGACATCAATGATTGCCACCAAGTCGAGCAGCTCGATGAGAAATAAAAACAAGAATGCGAGAAGCGCGACAAGGAGAAGAGCCAAGACTGTGCTGGTGGTTCAGGCAAGAAGAACCGTGGCGACCATGGTGATCGCCGATGCAAGGCCAAGTAATAGAAAGAAAAGGCTAGAAGAGGTTGCGATAAGAAAACTAATGATGAGGACATGGATGATGAAGATGAAGAAGGATCTCATGGCTAGGAATTCCAGAAGGCAGTGGATGCTATGTGCATTGACGGAGGTGTATCCTTGCATTCCTCTCATCGACAGCTCAAACAATGGGCCCACGAGATCAATGATGCAAAACCGACAGCGGAAGCACAAAAACCCCTCAAGTGGTCGAACACGCCTATCATTTTCGATATCGGAGACCACCCGAACTATGATACTTGGAGATATGAGAGGTTACAAAGGAGTGTACTTGCTCGTCTGGGTTCGATCCCATCTATGGTCGAGGCCAGCTCTAATTTATACTGGCCCATGGTCCTCTTCCACCAAAATGACAAGGGGGGAAGTGTCGCCACAGCGGGCCATTTGAAGGGGAACAAGATCACAGACTATCCTGACAAAAGTAGTCTACGCCTGCTAAAGCTCGCTGCTGTGACGCACCGATGGCCTTGCGGATGACCTCCGTCCCGGCGAGCCCCCGGCCTGTGTCTTGTTTCACAAAAGGGGAAACCTTTAGGGATTGCTTTGGGAACCGGTGAGCTGGCTTTGCTCTCTTAGCATAAAATAGGAAAGCTTCTATATCCGCGCCTGCTAGCGTGACTACTGGACTAAGCGGCCCTGCCGAGCTGCTCTCGATCGATCCGCCCTACGAAGGCTTCAACGACGATCTCAGGAGGCAGCCTCACAAGGGGGGGGGGTTGCAGGGTCCCCAGCGGCGCTCACTGTTGTGTGCCTTGCGAGGCGGGGGCCCTCGCGAGGGTCTTGTTAGTAAAGTCCCGGGTTGGGCCACCATGGGCCTGCTCCACGTGATGCGTCGTGGGCCACAGGTAGACGGTCTTGGGTACCCCCAGTCCCAGGGGCCCAACAGTAGCCCCCGGGCCCGTGACGCTCTCTGCTTTGACCGTGGGGAGGGGGGGAGACGATGCTGGTCGTAACCTCTTGCGGGGCAGGCGCGACGCGTGGCACACATTGGAGCACGGGGCGGCTCCACCTTCCCACGACGCCTCCGCAACTGCCCCGGTCAGAGTAAAGCTTGTGCGCGGCGTGGGGCCATCACTGCTTCTTCCTCTCCTGCATCCTCCTCGCCTCACTCCCTCTAGACTGGTTTCAGGCGCGGCACCTCCCGAGCTCCTCCATGTTCACCGCACGCAGATGGCTCAAGTCATCAAGAAGGCGAAAGCCGTGGCGCTGGCCGCAAGGTCCCCTACTCTAGCGCTAGCATTCTCGCCCTCTGTGGCCTCAGAGGATGGCCTGAGACCATTTCACCCGATGATAGCGGGCGACCTGAACGAAGGGCGGCCCACGGAGATCCGTCTGGGATCGGCGGCACAAAGCGGCCTAGGGGAGTCCTTCTATCCTTTCTTCCTCCATAGTGTCTTCGCTGGGTTGGTCCCTCCATTTTCCAAGTCTTCTATGCCATCCTCACCCACTATCACATCCACGCCCTCCATCTTCAACCCCAACTCCATCCTTCTCCTGGCCATTTTCGCCTTCTACAACGAGGCCTTTGTGGGCGTGAGGCCGTCAATGGCGCTCTTCCACCACTTCTTCAGCCCGTGGTTCACTGCTTAAGACCAACGTTCCGCGTGTCTCTCCTTCGTCGACATGAAGGGCATAAGCATTCATTTGAAGGCTGGGAAGAAGGTGGAAGGTTATCGGCACCGCTAGGTCTTCATGGATGCAAGCAAGGTCAACCCGCTCTTGGCTCCCCCAATAGCATGGCCAGAGCAGACTCTCCAGTGCAGCCATGAGAAACTCACTGAACCGAGGGCCGAGCCCGTTCTGGAGCGGTTCTGATGAGGACATCCCTACTAATGTTACACCCACCCCGACTGCTATACATACAGGACCAATTACTAGAGCTCGCGCACGTCAATTGAATTACCAGGTACTTTCGTTTCTTGGAAATCCTTCTAATATTCATGAACATATGATGCTGCCTAAATTAGATACTTTTGTTTTACTTATGAATGAAGGACCTATCATGGATAAGAAGGATGACCATTGGAGCGGGATCAAGCATGGAGGAGAAGGTGCGCGCGCGGGGAAGAACAATGGAGCTTCCAGTGATGATTTTCGCACATTGAAGCCACCATAATGGGAGTGGGAAGCTTTGGACGAAATATGCATGATGCCACTTTATAAAATTCGTCCATAGGCTAATATAGGTGCTGCGCCACCTTAATTTTGGGCCAGGCCCATGTAATTTCGAAATACCATATTATAGGCTGTTTTTAGAGTCCGTATGTATGGGGAAACTGACTTAGGGTCGGTTTCGGACCCCTCCTCCAAGGGGCCACGAAATCCCCTTCTATTCCCCCATATATACAGCCCTTAGGGCTTCGTTTTAGGTTTGGGTTTTGTTTAGATTACAAGTTCGCCATAGCAGCAACTTCGCGTTCTTCGTTTGTGTTCCACGACCAGACAAAGGCGTCACAGAACCCCACTTCATCAATAAAGCTTTCCTCTTATATTCGCAATATCCAGATTGCAATCTTAGTTTCTTGCTTGTTCTTCGTTTGCGTGCAGGAAATAGACCCTCGTGGTCAGGTTGATCGTGCTCCGGCGTGGTCAATAACCTCTCAGAGTTGGTTTAGCGATTGCTAAGGCGCGACGTCTCACACGTTCGTAGTCGGATCGTCAAAGTCTACTCCACCAAAAACGATAGCCACCATCTCATCGAAAGACAGGGACAACTTCGCCTCTATCAAGTGGTATCAGATTTCCAGGTTGCTCGGTGAGATTTTACCAGTTTTCGTAGTTTAGATCGCATCTGTTCTTCATACCTTTAGTCCACGAAAAAGCCACAAAAAAAATTAGGGTTAGATCATCATATCCGAACCAATCTGTGCCTTTGCATAGTCTTTTCAGTATTTTGCTTTGTTGAATTTGCGGTTACATCGTCGTGTCGAGTTGCTGGTCTTAGTGCCTAGTTCTTTAGAGTTTCGAGTTCTATTCACAAGTTGTCACGCCGCCAACGCATCGTCTTCATAGTCGCCATATACCACCACCACCATCCCCGCTGCCAGTTATCCATTGGTGTCCGTATATACCACCACCAATCCGAGTCCAGCTCGTTTTAGATTTAGTTTCGAGATCTTTTTGATTTCGGATTCGCGTTTTGCTACCTGTGTAGGTGTTGGAAAAAAAAGAGTCTGGCACGCTTTGCAGAGCACGTTTTGGCCCAAAAAAATTTCGGCCGAAAATAGTTTTTCCCTATCTTGATTTTAGGTTCTCCGGAGCGTTTTGAGACACTTGCTATCATAGTGAGTTTTGTCGAAATTTTTTTGGTCGTCGCAGCCCCCGCATCGCTCCAAAAAAAAAAATTCCATTTTTTTTTCGTGTCTATCCTGCTTATACGACGTGGGAAGGGTTTTGAGACACTCGCAATTATAGTGTTTTTCTGAGCAAAAAAAAAAAAAAAAAAAAAGAGGCGCAAAAAAAAAGGCGCAAAAAAAAAACGAAAAAAAAAACAGAGTGTGCTCTTCCCTTGATTACGTGTATCGTCGTGCTTTTGTTGGTGTTTTAGGCTCGCGTCTCTAGCACGGTCTAGCCTAGGACCAGCACAGTACCGTCGTTGAGCGTTTATTCAACCTTGCATCTCTGAATTGATTATTGCTGACCTTTTTTGCTACCATATTATAAGCCATCCCAGCTCCACATACTTCTACGCCGTGTGCTTGACACCACCTGGCAATCGCTCTATCCAAGCTTTGAGAGTTTTGGCTACAACGGTTGCCGATCGCCGCCTGCTACTGGGTAAGAACTGGTAAGAAATTGAGATTCGCTTAAAGGATTTGTGCCACACCACCACCACCACCACGTCCCAGTAGTCTGTAGGTTTCATATTGTGTGTTTCCTATTTCTGCTAACCATGCCAGGATCACACGATGACGAGATCGACTGGGAGAGCATGACCAACAAAGCGCTCTATGATAAATTTCAGCAAATGATGGCTGAGCAGGTACAAGACTTCGTGAACAACTTTGGAGTGGCCATGGAGAAGCTAGATGGTTTGGAGAAGACATTCGACACCAAGATGGACGCCAAGTTCAATGAGGTGCTTGCCCGTCTACCTCCACCAGCGGCAGCTCCTCTTCCTTTTGAACGACGAGCGCGACGTGTGCCTCTCGGCCACGCCCAACATCCTGGTACTGTTGATACTGCTGCTACTTCGGTGGCTCGTGCGGCTACTGTCGTTGAGCAGGTTGAAGATTATGATGGTGATTTCGATGATGAGGGAGAGGTTGCTCCAGATCCGCCCCAGGGGCAACCACCACCATACGCACCAGGTCGACCACATGGCTACAACCGTAACGGTAGGGCTGCACCACCCCCGCAGGTACGGGATCATGACCATCTCCCTAAACTTAAATTGAATATTCCGACGTTTGAGGGTAGATATGTTCCTGATATATATCTTACATGGGAGTTAGAAACAGAACAACGTTTTACATGCTTACAATTTCCCGAGGATAGACGTGTTGCCGCTGCTGTTTGTTCATTCACTAGTTTTGCTTGTGTTTGGTGGTCAGAACATTGTAGAATACACCATGCTAATATTCCAACTACTTGGGCTGCTTTGAAAACTGCTATGCGTAATCGTTGGGTGCCACCTTATTATCAACGTGAGTTGCTTCAAAATTTGCAGCGTTTAAGACAAGGAAAAAATTCTGTAGAAGAATATTATCAGGAATTACAAACTGGTATGATTAGATGTGGTATTGTTGAGGAGAATGAAGCTATGCTTGCACGTTTTATGGGTGGATTGAATAGAGAGATTCAGACTATTCTGGAGTATAAGGAGTATAACACTATCACTTGTTTATTTCATCTTGCTTGCAAAGCTGAACGTGAAGTGCAGGATCGACAGGCAATGGCGAGGACTACTTTTTCTGCAGGTCGCACTTCATCATGGACGCCACGTACCTCCTCTACTTCCACACGTCCTGCTGCAACACCACCTACTTCAACCTCCAACTCCAACCGCGATACCAGGAAACAGGCTCCTCCTCTACCCTCTACCAAGAGCACACCTTCTGGGCCTGCACCGAGCTCTTCTTCATCTATTGCATCCACAGGGCAAACACATGAGGTTATATGCCGTCGTTGCAAGGGTGGAGGTCACTTTGCGAGAGAATGCCCTTCCAAGCGTGTCATGATTGTTACTGAGGATGGTGGATATGCGTCTGCTAGTGATTATGATGAGGAGACTTTGGCTCTCATTGCAAGTGAAGAACACAATGGCGACGATGCAGAACCAGAAACACACTACATGGCTGCTGATTACGCTGACAGGTATGAAAGTTTAGTTGCTCAACGTGTTCTCAGTGTGCAGGTTACACAGGCTGAGCAAAATCAGAGGCACAACTTGTTCCACACAAAGGGAGTTGTGAAGGAGCGTTCTATTCGCATCATCATCGATGGAGGGAGTTGCAATAACTTGGCTAGCATGGAGATGGTGGAGAAGCTGTCTCTAACCACCAGACCACATCCTCATCCTTATTACATCCAATGGTTCAACAATAGTGGCAAGGTTAAGGTAACACGTACTGTTCGTGTGCATTTTAGCATTGCTACATATTCTGATTATGTGGATTGTGATGTGGTACCCATGCAAGCATGTTCTGTTTTACTTGGTAGACCATGGCAGTTTGATAAAAATTCTGTACACCATGGTAGGACAAATCAGTATACTCTTGTTCATAAGGATCATAATATCACGTTGCTTCCTATGTCTCCCGAACATATTATGAAAGATGACATTGCTAGAGCTAGTAAAGCAAAACAGGAGAAAAATAAGAGTGAAAATCAGATTGTAGCACAGGAATTTGAGCAACACCATAAGCATAATAAACCATCATCTACTGTTGCATCCGAAATAAAATTGCAGAGTGGATGTTTACTTGCTACTAAATCTGATATTACTGATTTGGATGTTGCTACATCTGTTTGCTATGCTTTTGTATGCAAAGAGGTATTATTTTCATTCGAGGACATGCCTCCCTCTTTGCCTCCTGCTGTCATTAACATTTTGCAGGAGTTCGCTGACGTCTTTCCACAAGACGTGCCACCGGGATTACCGCCTATTCGTGGGATTGAGCATCAGATTGACTTAATTCCCGGTGCATCCCTACCCAACCGTGCGCCCTACCGTACCAATCCAGAGGAGACAAAGGAGATTATGCGTCAAGTACAAGAGCTGCTTGACAAAGGTTATATACGTGAATCCCTTAGTCCTTGTGCTGTTCCTATTATTCTAGTGCCTAAAAAGGATGGTACATCGCGCATGTGTGTGGATTGTAGAGGCATTAATAATATTACTATTCGTTATCGTCATCCTATTCCTAGACTAGATGATATGCTTGATGAATTAAGTGGCTCTACAATTTTCTCCAAAGTTGATTTGCGTAGTGGATACCATCAAATTCGTATGAAATTGGGAGATGAATGGAAAACAGCATTTAAAACTAAGTTTGGATTATATGAGTGGCTAGTCATGCCTTTTGGGTTAACTAATGCACCTAGCACTTTCATGAGATTAATGAACGAGGTTTTACGTGCTTTCATTGGACGATTTGTGGTAGTCTATTTTGATGATATATTGATTTTTAGTAGATCTTTGGAGGAACATTTGGAACATTTACGTGCTGTTTTTACTGCGCTCCGTGATGCCCGTTTGTTTGGTAACCTTGGGAAGTGCACCTTTTGCACCGACCGAGTATCTTTTCTTGGCTATGTTGTTACTCCACAGGGAATTGAAGTTGATAAAGCCAAGATTGCAGCTATTGAGAGTTGGCCGCAGCCCAAAACGGTCACACAAGTAAGGAGTTTTCTTGGCCTCGCTGGTTTCTATAGGCGTTTTGTCAGAGATTTCAGCACCATTGCTGCGCCTCTCAATGAGCTTACAAAGAAGGACGTGCCTTTTTCTTGGGGTACCGCACAGGAAGAAGCCTTCACGGTCTTGAAAGATAAGTTAACACATGCTCCTTTACTCCAACTTCCTGATTTTAATAAGACTTTCGAGCTTGAATGTGATGCTAGTGGTATTGGGTTAGGAGGTGTGTTATTACAAGCACCTGTTGCGTACTTTTCTGAAAAATTAAGTGGGCCTAGTCTGAATTATTCTACTTATGATAAGGAATTATATGCTCTTGTTCGGACTTTGGAAACATGGCAACATTATTTATGGCCCAAAGAATTTGTTATACATTCTGATCATGAATCTTTGAAACATATTAAAAGTCAAGCAAAACTGAACCGTAGACATGCTAAATGGGTTGAATTCATTGAGACTTTCCCTTATGTCATTAAACACAAGAAGGGTAAAGACAATGTTATTGCTGATGCTTTGTCTCGTCGTTATACTATGCTTTCACAACTTGACTTTAAAATATTTGGTTTGGAGACCATCAAAGATCAATATGTGCATGATGCTGAATTTAGAGACGTGGTGCAGAATTGTAAAGAAGGGAGAACATGGAACAAGTTCGTTATTAATGATGGATTTGTGTTCCGTGCTAACAAGCTATGCATTCCAGCTAGCTCCATTCGTCTTTTGTTGTTACAGGAGGCGCACGGAGGAGGATTAATGGGACACTTTGGCGTGAAGAAGACGGAGGACGTACTTTCTACACATTTCTTTTGGCCAAAGATGAGACGGGATGTTGAGCGTTTTGTTGCTCGCTGCACTACATGTCAAAAAGCTAAGTCACGACTCAATGCTCATGGTTTATATATGCCTTTGCCTGTACCTAGTGTTCCTTGGGAGGATATATCTATGGACTTTGTTTTAGGTTTACCTCGAACAAAGAAGGGGAGGGATAGCATATTTGTTGTCGTGGATAGATTTTCCAAAATGGCACACTTTATACCATGTAATAAAAGTGATGATGCTGCTCATGTTGCTGATTTGTTCTTTCGTGAAATTATTCGATTGCATGGTGTACCAAATACAATTGTTTCAGATCGTGATGCTAAATTTCTTAGCCATTTTTGGAGATGTTTATGGGCTAAGTTGGGGACTAAACTACTTTTTAGTACTACATGTCATCCCCAAACTGATGGACAAACTGAAGTAGTCAATAGATCATTGTCTACTATGCTTAGGGCTGTTTTGAAGAATAACCTGAAAATGTGGGAAGAATGCTTGCCTCATATTGAATTTGCTTATAATCGTTCGCTACATTCTACCACTAAGATGTGCCCTTTTCAAGTTGTGTATGGTTTCTTACCTCGTGCACCTATTGATTTGTTGCCTCTTCCATCTTCGGAGAAGGTTAATTTTGATGCTAAAGAACGTGCTGAATTGATATTAAAGATGCATGAGTTAACGAAGGAAAACATTGAGTGTATGAATGCTAAATACAAACTTGCTGGAGATAAGGGTAGAAAACATGTTGTCTTTGCACCTAGTGATCTTGTTTGGTTACATTTGCGTAAGGATAGATTTCCTGATTTGCGCAAGTCAAAGCTAATGCCCCGTGCTGATGGTCCTTTTAAGGTGTTAGAGAAAATAAATGATAATGCATATAAACTTGAGCTGCCTGCAGAGTTTGGGGTTAGCCCCACTTTTAACATTGCAGATTTGAAGCCTTATTTGGGTGAGGAAGATGAGCTTCTGTCGAGGACGACTTCAGTTCAAGAAGGGGAGGATGATGAGGACATCCCTACTAATGTTACACCCACCCCGACTGCTATACATACAGGACCAATTACTAGAGCTCGCGCACGTCAATTGAATTACCAGGTACTTTCGTTTCTTGGAAATCCTTCTAATATTCATGAACATATGATGCTGCCTAAATTAGATACTTTTGTTTTACTTATGAATGAAGGACCTATCATGGATAAGAAGGATGACCATTGGAGCGGGATCAAGCATGGAGGAGAAGGTGCGCGCGCGGGGAAGAACAATGGAGCTTCCAGTGATGATTTTCGCACATTGAAGCCACCATAATGGGAGTGGGAAGCTTTGGACGAAATATGCATGATGCCACTTTATAAAATTCGTCCATAGGCTAATATAGGTGCTGCGCCACCTTAATTTTGGGCCAGGCCCATGTAATTTCGAAATACCATATTATAGGCTGTTTTTAGAGTCCGTATGTATGGGGAAACTGACTTAGGGTCGGTTTCGGACCCCTCCTCCAAGGGGCCACGAAATCCCCTTCTATTCCCCCATATATACAGCCCTTAGGGCTTCGTTTTAGGTTTGGGTTTTGTTTAGATTACAAGTTCGCCATAGCAGCAACTTCGCGTTCTTCGTTTGTGTTCCACGACCAGACAAAGGCGTCACAGAACCCCACTTCATCAATAAAGCTTTCCTCTTATATTCGCAATATCCAGATTGCAATCTTAGTTTCTTGCTTGTTCTTCGTTTGCGTGCAGGAAATAGACCCTCGTGGTCAGGTTGATCGTGCTCCGGCGTGGTCAATAACCTCTCAGAGTTGGTTTAGCGATTGCTAAGGCGCGACGTCTCACACGTTCGTAGTCGGATCGTCAAAGTCTACTCCACCAAAAACGATAGCCACCATCTCATCGAAAGACAGGGACAACTTCGCCTCTATCAGGTTCGCCACACACGGGGAGGCCCAACTAACGGGGGCAATGATCGTTAAGGAGTTCTTGGGGCTACGCATCGCGCCGCTCCAGGCGCACTCGTGGCCCGTGTGGGAGTACACCGGCTTGAGGGACCCTATGAGGCTACATGCTACCGGGCTGACATCTGAGGAGCTAGACATGGCCCTGGGAGTTCAACTTGGGCCCGTCCCCGAGGGTCTTCCTGAAGCCGCGTCCCCATTGTATAGCTAAGATGACTTGGAGGCCCTGGTGGCCTCCGTGCCCGTCTTCAACGGATGGGGCCTTGCGCCAAGCCATAGCATCGGCCTGCACGGGGACTTCTTCATCTCGGTGGCCTCCTCGAACGAAAGCGACAATGACAAGGATTCAGATGCGATGGAGGAGGAAGAAGACACCGGTCGGCCCCCGGCTCCCCATGACCGCCGGTCCATTTGGAGCTTCGACGATGATGATGATGATGCAGAGGAGAGGCCTCATAAGGCATTCCCCCATCCTGCTAGGACGGCACGGGGAGTAGAGACTGGCCTCACTAGCCACTTAG
>CM039678.1:319077828-319451061 GCA_022496015.1 Hordeum marinum
GAGCGTCCAGCTGAGTGGTGATGCGCGGGGCGGCCAAGTGACGAAGACGTGTCTCGTCGAGTGGTGGTGCGCAGAGCTACTTAGTGATGACGACGCGTCCAGTAGAATGACGACACGCGGAGCGGTCGAATCACTACATGTTGGTCGTCAGTATGTAAATTTTAGCTGCGTGTCATCGTGTTAGTAGCTCGAATGGAGTGTCCGTCCGAGTAAACTGCCGTCCAGGGACGATGATGGACGAATGTGTAACAGCCCGGGACCGACGCTCCATAAGATTCCAAAAGATTCCCTTTGTGTTTCCGTTCTCGGCTATGTTTCGTTTGGTTGTTGCATTCATCATCGCATCATCTCCATTGCATCGTCACTCGTTTTCAAACTCGCATCCATTCGTAGTTGCCGGTTCTCTCCGTTCTCGTCGCTGACCATTTTGAGACCAACCACACATGCACGCGCCCGCGACATCGTTAAATATAACCGTTTTTAAAAGGCGCGCGAAAAATATTCTTGGATCGGGTCGAAACTTGGCGTGCGGTCTTATTATAGTGTAGGTAGACAGCCTGTCGATTTTCGTCGCATTCTGAGCCCGTTTGATACCCCGTCGGTCAGCCGTAGCAGTGCGGTCATCGGTATTTCGTTGGACGTTGTTTCGGTGTTTTAAAAACTTCGTGTCACGGGCCACCATTCTCTCTCTCTTCCCCACGTAGCCCATCTGCACAACCATCGTAGCCCCTCTCCGCTTTCGGACCGTTGAATCGTCATCCGGCGATCCGAAAACGGACATGAACTGCTAACCCTAGCCCCGAAATCTATAAATAGTCCCCCCTTCCTAATTGGGCAGCCAACCCTAATCCCCCTCGTTCCCCATGCCAAACCCTAGCTTCTCCCTCCTTCAACCGTTAGGCCTGCCCGAGCCCATCTGAGCCCGGGGAAGCCCATCCGGGCCCGAGCTCCCCAAGCTCCCTCGTGCTCCCCACCGCCGCAGCTTCCCAGCCGGCCTCACCGGAGCCGCCCCCAAGCAGCCACCGCTCGCTGGAGAGCAGCCCCGGCTGGATCCGCCGCCCGTCCCTCTCCTCCTCTCCCTTCCCCGCCTTTCCCTTCTCCTCTCATCTCCCTTGTCTTCCCTCCCGCAGGTCCGAGCCGCCATGGAGGAGCTCGCCGCCCCAAGCTCCGTGCCGGCCGCCAGGATCGCTGGGATCCGCCCATCCTCGCCGGATCCGCCCCTCCCCTTCGCGAATCTGGACGTCCCCCTCCTCCTCGCGCCGCCGGAGCGCCCGACCTTGCCTGGTGCGTCGCCGCCAGCCTCCTGCTCGGAGATCGGGAGCGGGAAGGACGAGCCGCTCGCTCCTAGCTGCCCCGTTGACCCGTGGCCCAGTGCTCCCGTGGGCCTGCTGCCACCGACCGACCCAAGATGGCCCAAGGTGAGCCAGCCCCCCCTTTATTTTTTTATTTTTTATATTTATCTTGCGTGTTTTAAACGGTATAGAAATCATCCGTTCGTCATTTAAAAATATTTTGAACATGTAAAATGCTTAGAATAAAATGTAGATTAATAATATGTCATTTGCATCCATGCCTAAAATATTTAACTTGTCATTTTGCATCATTGCCATTTAATTGGATTATCATATTTATTTAACCGTGCATCAAAATTAAATAAAATCACATATTAAAAATGTTCATCTCATTGGCATCGCATTTTCATGCATGATTAAAATGTTGGCATTTAATCTGCATTAATGAATTGCTATAAGGTGATTAAGCCTAATACTCGCATATTTAATTGTGATTAATTTTCCACATGAACTTATGCATATTATATATGTTCTCGGGGTAGAACAATCCGTATGATTTATTTGTGCATTTAGTTTTGTCATTTGAGCATGTTGGTGTGCATGTCATTTATGCCGTGATGCCCTTTTGTTAATTTTGTGGGATTTAATCCGTGCATGATATGAATTAAGTTTGAACATGGAAAATGCCCTTTGATATGTGTGCTAGCCCCTGGACATTTTGCTTGTCATAGAAACGCATGTTTAAGTGTTATTTCGTTGTTGTCAACTTGCTATAAAAATTCTGCTGTTTTGAGATGCTAAAATATTTCTAAGTCTGGAATCTGTAATATTTTGTTGCTGTCTTCCCATGTGATTTGGTAGTGATCTAGAACCCTTTTGTGGTAGGCGTAATGGAGTTATTTGTAGTTGATATTGTCCTGTAGTATTCTGTTAAGTTTCATGCTATAATATGATCTGTAGCATATAGTCTTACTGCTGTCAATATGCCTTCGTGATAAAAACTGCACTGTCAAAAACTGGTATTTTCACTAAGTCTGAAACTGTTTTCAAGTAGCCACCTTGTGAGCTTCCTACCATGCGATCCATGCATGTTTTGATTATGATATGTGAAGATGAAATGAAGTGTGTGTTATATGATACTGCTCCATGCTTAGTTTGTGCATTTTGGAATAGTGTAACTTGTTGTTTTCATGTGTGCAAAATGCTATCTTGCTGTTTTGGGCAGATTCAACTAAAACTTGTGTTGGTTGTATTTGTTGAACTGTAGCTCCGTTTTGAACATGTGGCATATGAAACTTGCTTAGAATCTCATGTAGTTTCATAATAACTTGCTGAATTCATGATCTGAGATGTCTGTGATTGAACTTTCCATGCATTTGCATTCATGACATGTGCATCTTGTGTTGCTCATATCTTTTAAACCGTAGCTCCGTTTGAGATGTTCCTTATATGTATATCGACTAGAATGACATGTAGAATTGCATGGTATGCTTTATTATGTTGTTTAGACAATATAAAATATGATTAGTTCAGATCTGGACCAATTTCGAAATTAACATATGAGGTCGTTTCGACAATGCTATAAGTTGTTTCCGACCTCATTTAAGATGCCTGGGTAGATAGTTTACTTATGCTTCACCTCTTGCCATGTTTAACAATGTTTAATATTGTCGTGTACCTAACAAGAGTGAACTAAATAATTCGAACGTGGAGTTTCGTATTGTCATGCATTGCATATTAAACCGGACATGCATCATATTTGGTTGTGCATCGTGTCATGCATATGTTGTGGTGTATCTTGTGTTGATTGTTTGTTTCGGATTGCTTCTTCTCGATAGAGTTCCGAAAGCGTTCGGAGTGTGAGGATTCGTTCGACTACGTTGGTTCGTCTTCTTCATGGATTCGTTCTTCTTACGAGCGGGATCTCAGGCAAGATGACTCATTTTCTTGGATACCATTACTATCATTGCCATGCTAGTTGTCTCGTCTTTATATCGCTATGTCACGCTACCTACCACTGTTTGATAAGCCTCCCAACATTGCCATGAAAAGCCTCTAACCCTCCACTGTTCCAGCAAACCGTTGTTTGGCTATGTTACTGCTTGCTCAGCCCTTCTTATAGCATTGCTAGCTGCAGGTGCAATTGCTTCCATGTGTCAACATGGACCTTCTTTTGTTATATCACAATATTGGTGCTATTTAATTTAATGCACATATATACTTGGTAAAGGTGGAAGGCTTGGCCTTAAGCTCGATGTTTTGTTCCACTCTTGCCACCCCTAGTTACTTGTGCACCGGTGTTATGTTCCATAAATGAGCGCTCCTAACATGCTCGGGGTTGTTATGGGGACCCCCTTTATTTTCGGGTTAGAATAAAGCTTGTCTGGCAAGGCCCAACATTGGTACTACATTTGCCTAATAATTAATAAAATTGCATAGGGACCCGTCGGCGCCCGTGGATAATTAATCAACCCCAAGCTAGTGCTCCTCATGAGTGTTGGTCCAACCCAGAGCAGCTTATTAACGCTACCCGGGGCAACTCGGTGTTTGGCGTGGTAACCATCGCTCATCCGATTGTGCCCTGAGAACGAGATACGCGGCTCCTATCGGGATTGTCGGCACGTCGGGCGGCCTTGCTGGATTTGTTTTACCTTTCTCGAACGTCTTGAGTGAGGAATTCCAATTATTCTTTGGGCTATCTCGAGGTGGCGGATTTACTTTGGAATTGCCTAGGAAGATCACGAGATCCGTGGTTGAGGTTATTCTCGTTGCGTGTGGTTAATTTATGATGGATGAGTTGAAGCACCCCTGCAGGGTTAAATCTTTTCGAGAAGCCGTGCCCGCGGTTATGTGGCAAACTTGGATACTTTGATTAACACCCGGTCATAGCAAACTTGAAGTAAACTCTAATAAAATACACCAACTGTGTGCGTAACCATGACTGTCTCTTTTCGTGAGTCCTTATCCGAAAGAGAACACGGTGGGGTTATGATTGACGTAAGTAGGTGTTCAGGATCAGTTAGTGATCATTACTAGTTCACGACCGTTATGCGTAGACCATCATACTTTACTTTCTGTACTCGTAAGTTAGCCACTCAAATAAATGCTTAGTCACTTGCTGTAGCCACACCACTTAACCATACCTTACCCATTAAGCTTTAATAGTCTTGATACCCTTGGAAATGAGATTGCTGAGTCCCTGTGGCTCACAGATTACTACAACAACAGTTGCAGGTACAGGTAATGTGATGATTTGACGTGAGCATGTTGCTTGAGTTGACTTGGAGTTCTTCTTCTTCTTCTTCTTCTTCTTCTTCTTCTTCTTCTTCTTCTTCTTCTTCAATCTTGGATGGGTTCCAGGCGGCAGCCTGGGGTAGCAAGGGTGGATGTCATTTTATCGTTTGATTTCGTCCGTAGTCAGACCCTGCTCTTCTGTATGATGATTGAGTATGTTGATGTATTGATGTGACTCTGATGTAGCTTGTGGCGAGTGTAAGCCAATTCCATATACTCATATCTTCTGTACATGTACTTGTAATGATATCCATTCTTGCAAATGCGTCGAGATGCGCTTCTATCCCTGTCGAGGCCCTCGTGCCGAAATAAAGATAGGACCGCATCTTGGGTGTGACAAGTTGGTATCAGAGCCTATACCGACCTAGGAGCCCCCCTTGATTGATCGAACTTGGCCGAGTCGTGTCTAGTGAAAACTATTTTGAGTCTAGTTATATAGGAGAGTAGGATTCTTTTTACTCCTCTTCTATGCTCTGGTGAGGTAATCGACTTAGGAATTTTGATTCTACTCCCCTTCTTGCTCAAATTTTTTTTAGGATCACGCGGGTATTTTGGAAACTATATGATGCCGATGTGACTTGGTTCTGTCTTGGTGCCTCCTGTCTGACTTGATTTCTTCCGGGGAGTCGAGCTCCAGGGAATGTTGGCACATCGTTATCATTCAGCTTCCTTAGTATCTTAGGACGGAGGATGTTCAGAATTGCTTCAATACTTGTCGTGGTGAGATAAGGTCGGGGTTACCCAGTACTGGGGAGGCGTCCGGGGTACCACCATGGTTTAGTATCGTTGTGAGTTTGAGGATTTGAGATTAGACAAGTTTGCGGAGTTTCTTGAATTATGGTGTGGAAGGTTGCGGTGCAGTTACAGCTGATTACCTATGGTAGGTTCCTGGGCTCGCAACCCGAATCGCATAAACAAGAAAGTTTTCGGAAGTTCTTAGGTGGGAATTCAAGTAGTTACCTAGGATTATCTTTTCAACGAGTGCATAGTGGGTATGTATTTGTTCTGGCTTGTTTCATAAGCCTCATCCTTTGTTTTGTTTGATTATGGTAATTCAGTTGCTTCGATGTCAAGTGGTGATCTCATATCTTTCCTAAGTAGTGTTCTCATATTTCTGTGAGAATGCTAATTCTTTTGCCCAATCAAGTTATCATATCAATTCTTTCCTACCAGTGTGCTTCTCTTCAAGATAATTCTATCTTCTCCAATATTGCAAGATCAATCCTCTTATTCTTTTCCAGAGTTGTCTCATCTGTTCCAAGTTTTCTTTGTTTTTCCCGCCCTCCCGCCCTTTTCTTTAGTGATTAAATTCTCATCCAAGTGTCTTTTCTATTCATGTATGTTTTTGCTATCTTTTCTTCTATCTTGTCTTTCTGGTGATTCTTGTGGAGATTCTCAAGAGTTTCATTTCAAGATCTATCCTCATATTCCTTGTTCTCGTAGTTATTCTTCTCCGGTGATTCTTTATGAAGATGCTTAGTGCTCAAGTTATCATTTATTAGTATTCATCTTGTTTTCTTTTCCGGTGGATTCAATTCAAGTTCTTGGTGTTCATCATATCATTTTCATTCTCTATTTGCTCTCCCATGTTGGAATTCTTATCAAGCCTCTCTTCATTATTCATCCCTCTCTTTTCTAGCTAGAGTGTTGAAGATATCTTAGAAGACATTCATTTTCTTTCGTGTCCTCTTAAATTATTTCAAGGGTCTCATGCCATCTAGTTCTTAATTTTTTCCAGTGCAATCTCTCTTTCTAATCAATTGTTTCCACGCTGGTTTATTTTGAGTGGGCCCATAACCCATAGGTTTTTTCCCAGGATCCTACCTGACTCTTCTAATCTTTCCGGAGATGTCCTCAAGTTCTTTTCAAATATGATGTAAGAATGATTTTCATCAGTCATATTCCTCTTCCAAGATCATTTCTAAATCATTTTCATTGTTGGCTCAACCTTTTTCCTTATTCATTGTTCCGGAGTGTCTCGGTAATTCTTGGTGGTGTTCTCGTCTTCTTTCTCATCATGGAAAACCAAAGGAGTGGTTCTCTTAAATCATTGTTCATTCTTCCAAAGATTCATGGTTTCAGCTGGTTGCTATCATCTCAAGTTGTGTCCAGCCATGAGAAATTTCTCCCATATCTATCCGGTGCATTTCATAATTGTTTTCATTCTTGATCCTCTGAAGGCCATCATTTTGGAAGATTTCTTCGTTCTCAGCTTTCAGCTTTCGTTGTCAAATTCTTCTCAATTGTTGTTCCTTCGTTCGTATCAATTATTCCGGTGCCGTGTTCAGTTTCTATTAGACAAGTGTTGATCTCTTCATCCTCATGTGTCCTCTTTAGTTTCTAATTCTTTCCGGTGCTTCGTTGAAGTTTTCTATTAAGTGGATCATGCTCTCTTCATCCTCATGTTATGTCATCCTTTTGCTTTATCCTCATTCGTTTTTGAATTCTTACCGGTGTTGTCGTGCAAGACATCTTCAATTTGTGATCTCTCTCTCTCTTCAATTCTTTTCAAGGAGAATAAGTGATGTGTGAAATCCGTTGCTTGTCATCAATTTAACTTGATGAAGGATAGTCATATCATAATTCTTATTCTTGTTTCATCCAAGTGTTTTCAATCTTTCTTCCAGAGTTGTTAATGATATTAATTCTCAATTTCAAGTGTTCTCATCTTTTCTTTTCAGAGTTCCTCGTTTTGATCAAGTATCTTGCTGCTAAGCTCCATCTAATTCATAGCAAGGCCTCAATCTTATTCTTTTACATCCTTCAATTCTATCTATCATCCTTTCATTTCAGAGTCCGGAGATTCTTCATGGTGGTTCATCTAGATTTCTTTCATTTTCAAGTGTTCTTCAAGATTCTTGTTGGAGGTGCTTAAGTGTTCTTTTCCTGGATTTCTAAGTTCAATTCCTTCTCCATTGTCTTTTTAGATGGTGTTATTAAATTCTTGATCGTGAAGAGTCTCGAAGGAATTTGTCAAGAATAAGATAAATAAACCCATCTTGTTTTCTTGGAGTTATCTTGGGTTGGATTTCACCTAAAGCATTTCCTAAGGATTGTTGCTATCATGGTGTTATAAATGGTCCAAGTTTTCTCCTCCTCCTCTTGGTGAAAGAAGTTTTTCATATCTTGGTGTTCTCAAGCAATCAATTGTTTCTGTTGTGGCAGATTGTCACCTCATAATTTTGAGTTGTTTTCCATAAGCCCATAACAAGCTAATTCTTTCATTGTTAATTCTTCATCAACTCCATTCAACCTATGCTTTTCAATCCATTTGTGCTAGAAGTTGTCATTTCTTCTCAGTTCTCTTCTTCCCAAGGATCTAACTTCTACTCTTTTGTTCCGGAGGTCTTGTGTTGTTGCTCTCTTCAATCCATCGTCTTGTTTATCTAGATCATGTTCTTTCTTTGCTTATTCATTTAACTGGAGTGCTGTCAAATCCTTTCATGTTCCTTCCATGTTATGAAAGTTTGATTCTATTCCAACCGAAGTTTGGTGCCTCTCTTTCGATTTGTTTCCATCATATCAAAATTTTCCTCTCTATCCTACCGAAGTGCTGCCGAAATTTCTTGTGAATTCTTGCTTGTTCCTCATGTCATTCATCTTTCCATTGAAACCTTCATGTTTCATTGGTTTCACTCGTTTGTCAAAGAAGCAACTAAGTTTTACCTCTTGCTCTTTCTCTTCCCCTTTTTCATTCTAGATCTCGAGACGAGATCCTCGTGTAGTGGAGGAGAGTTGTAACAGCCCAGGACCGACGCTCCAGAAGATTCCAGAAGATTCCCTTTGTGTTTCTGTTCTCGGCTGTGTTTCGTTTGGTTGTTGCATTCATCATCGCATCATTTGCATTGCATTGTCACTCGTTTTCAAACTCACATCCGTTCGTAGTTGCCGGTTCTCTCCGTTCTCATTGCTGACCATTTTGAGACCAACCAGACATGCACGCGCCCACGACATTGTTAAATAAAACCGTTTTTAAAAGGCGCATGAAAAATATTCTTGGATTGGGTCAAAACTTGGCGTGCGGTCTTATTATAGTGTAGGTAGACCGCCTGTCGATTTTCGTCACATTCTGAGCCCGTTTGATATCCCGTCGGTCAGCCGTAGCAGTGCGGTCATCGGTATTTCGTCGGACGTTGTTTTGGTGTTTTAAAAACTTCATGTCACGGGCCACCATTCTCTCTCTCTTCCCCACGTAGCCCATCTGCACAGCCACCGTAGCCCCCTCTCCGCCTCCGGACCGTTGAATCGTCATCCGACGGTCCAAAAACGGACAGGAACTGCTAACCCTAGCCCTGAAATCTATAAATCTGGCGTTGAAAATTTCCACGTCCTTCAGTTTCCATTTTTATTGCATGCGGTTAATGAATCAAGGAAGAGTCCTACATAACGCATGCACTCACGAGACATTGAACGACCATTGGTTGCAGGTTGTGGCTGTTTTGTAGGTCGTCACTATAGCGCGCGTCCGCCGTGGAGACTGTCATTGGCGACTGACGCCGGAGGAAGGAGCCATGCGCGCATGTGCCGTGTTAGGCTTGCGCCTCCACCGCGGAGGCCGAGAACACGAGGCGGAGTTGACAGCCGTGCGCGGGTGCTCAACGACAAGGTTGAAGACGACGATGAAGCAGACGACGCCGACGGTCGTGCGTGACGATGACAAGGCGGACGGCACCGGCGTTCATGTTAGGAGACTCGATGACAACGTTGCAGACGAGGTGCAATTGGTTGCACAAAGGTGCAGCCGATTTCTTGTAAGTTCTTGGAGTGATGTCTGTTTCCTTCAGCGCGAATCGATGTGCCGCCGGACCAGCGTCTTTTGTTCGTTTGATTCTTGTACATGCATGTATCGATCAACATGAGTGCACGAACGTGTGGACATGCAAAAAAGAAGCAAAAACCAGGTAGCACATCATTGATTAATTGTTAGATCGTAAGCGGATAGTAGTCAGCGGAGAGAAAACTCATGATCCATCCGTTTGTGATCCGTCGGGTGAAGACGTATCTTTTTCCCTTTTTTTCATGATGCTTCCATTACTCGCCGTGGAGACAAACAATATGAACTGTAAGAACAAGAAATTAAACATATATGAATAAATAAAAAACCATATGCATCATGGCTCGATAAATGGCATGCCCCACGATGGGCGCCAAATGTCATTGGAGCAATTCTGACATTAGAGAGGGGTAGGATAACGGAGCATGATCTATCGAGATGCAAATGTGTGACACGATGGTTTTAGCGAGTTCGGGCCTCTCACGGTGGAGATAACAACCCTACATCTCGTGCTCCAGAGAGGCTTTGCTTATTCGTCATGAACATGAGTTACATGGTGTATTTGAGAGGGAGAAAGGAGAACAGATCTCCATGCCTGAGCTAAGTCCTGAGACTAATGGCGAGAGAGAGCCAAGGGAGAAGAAGCTAGCCTGAGCTATGTGGTGGGGGGTGGCTTATATAGAGTGCGCCACCCCCTTACCTCCTATGTTACAAGATAGGGCATTGATGCCATAATGTCGGCCCACTGCAGAACCTTCTCTATGCTTCGACTGGCTTGCCGAGTGGTTCGTACTGCCGAGTGGTTGACTGTCATCTGAGCGGATGGAACGTTCCTTGCGGATAGTATGAATGTATTTATCTGGACCCACCTGAAATGTGGACCCCATGCTATTATGATATTTCGACCCTTCATGGGCCTACCTATTTTGTGTATCCCCGACACAAAGCAAGAGATTTAGCTATTCCTTTCCACTATTCTTATTGAGCCTCAACCAACTATATGAGATAAATATTGCAAGATATGCATGGGAGCAAGCAATTTCACTATGTGATATTTCAAATGATTCAACAATATGATATCGTATCACTAAGGCACAGGTTTTCGCGAAGCCTGACAATACTCGGATAGCTAGTCTCAATAGGTATGAAGGTAATCACAACGATGGTGGGGCTAACAAGATGTAATGTCAATTAAGGAAAATTGTTTGTATACCTTTGTCACACTTAACCTTTCATGAAGTCAGGGTAAACTGGCCTTGCTTCCGGTTGAAGATGGTCTCAAAGGATGGATGGTCGTCGTGGATGTCGAACGTTGATGGTCGATGTAGATGATGGACCGATACAAGTCACCGGTGGTTCATGAAGAAGTAATCGTCCCTAAGTAGCCTAAAAACCTTAGGAGACTCAAATCACGACTCAAACAACCACAAATGCAAAGGGGACCGAAATGGGTTAGGTTGCGGAAGTTTTGGGTGGTGGTGCGAAAGTTATGGTGGAAGGCGTATGCAAAGATGCCAAAAATGTAAAAAAATTGAAGTGGCCAAATGATGGTAAAACCAAGATGAGCAGCTCGGTCACGTCTATAGCTTTAAAATGAGCCAAAGAACGCTCAAATCACAGTTCAGGAGTGCAAGTTATGGGCAAAACGCGAGGTGGCTGATGCTGTTCTGGGAGGGTCGTGCGCATGGGGTCTTAGGAACGTGGACACGAGGTCCCATGCGCACTGAACATTGCTGTGGACATGGGGTGGTTAGGGACTTTGTGGGAGGGCCGTGCGCACGAGGTCGGGACTCCATGGACACGGGATGTGCAGAAATTTCGCGATTTTGACCTCAGATTTGAAGGGGATAAAGAAAAATTGGACTAAGGGGACGCAATAGAAGATCGATCTACTTGCTAAACACCAGATCCATGGATTGAAATCAACAAAAAATCACTAGGAACAAAAAATCACAAAAAAATGGAATGGCTCTTTTTGGTGGGGATCTTCGAATTGTGACGAAATCAAACAAAATTAGGCTAGAAAACGAAGGGGAGGTCTCCAAATTCGTGATCAACATGGCTCATGATACCATAATGATACAAGGCAAATGCTGTCTGTGTCGATCTTTCATGAATTGGAGGCGAAACCTCAAGAACACGAAGAACACGGGGATGAACAGGGAGAAATCACAAGAGGAAACACTTAAGAACAAGTCCAAACACACATCCACTAGAGTCAAAACCACACAAGATCCACAAGGTACAAGAACAACAAAGGGAATGGAATACATAGGGTAGAGTTCATCCCAAATCCCATGGGGATATGGGGCCTTGAATCCACTAGGGATCTTCCCTCGCAAGGGGCCCTAGCATCCACTTTGTGATTTTCTCTCATAAAGGCATCTACTCCATGGGAGAGGTAGTGGAAGGAGCTCAGCTCAACTAACTAAGAGCTAAATCATTGCTAACCCTAGAAATGAGGAGGTGGAGGAGTATATATTGGTCCAAGGCATGAAGGGGTAAGTGAGGGGTGAAATGGGCATACGTGGGCTAAGCCCAACAGCTGCACATAGGCAGCCCCGTGTGCATGGAGTAAGTGGAGCCCATGCGCACGGGGTATCCAGGAGCCGTCCACTTAGCCCGTGCGCATGGGAATATACCATGGGCACGGGGGTCCCATGGTAACGGGGTATTCTAGGCCCATGCATATGGGGTGTCCAGGGAGCTCCGGGTACCCTCGTGTGCACGTGGTCTTCTGGGCCCATGTGCACGGGGTCGCCTGGGACTCGACTGTTTGGCCTTCCTCCAGCTTCTGGACTCTGTCTTATTCCTTGTCCGCTTCCAAGCTTCCCTCGCGAATGGTGTAGTTGTACGTAGGTGCTAGAACTCCTCCTCGCCCTCTGTGAATCTTTGACAATACCTATGCATGCACACGAGAGGAGTGTCAAGTAGTATACCATCCTTGAAGGGGTCAAGTGAACACGTGTAAAGGAGATGATTCACCTTTATGTATGTGAAGTAGTTGTGGCACGTGACACTTGCTAAATGGACTCTTGTCATGGTGATGTCAGTAGGATGCTCTACAACACAAGCTATGAAGCAAAATGGAGGAATTTCGGTCATTGATGGTCAACTGTGCTCCCTCTACTTCGACTACGTCAAGAAGATGCTCAAGTCGCCACTCTTTGGAGTATTCTTCCGACGCAAGTCCTCCGCGAGCAAGTTTTCATCATCAAGACGAACGCTCTGGTCCAAGCTCACCTCAATGTCGTCAATGCCAAGCCATCGAGAATCCATTCCATGGCAATGGACTGCAAGACCATGTCCGTGCTGGAGACCGTCGCCGTCAAAAATATCAAGATGCATTGGAGCAAGAACAACGATGCCAAGAAGAAGAACATCATCATCGCCATGAACAAGTGATTCAAGCTCATCGCTCCTTACAAGAAGCTAGTCGCGCCTTGTAGGAGCGCAATCGCCAAGCTCACCGCGAACTAGAATGTAGGATCGAGAGAAGGTCAAGAGGGGGGGGGGGTGATTGGACTACTTGACCAAATAAAGATCTACCTTTTCCCAATTTTAAGTGTTTGCAGATTTTAGCATTCATATCAAGTCAAGCACACCCTACACATGCATGTTTATGAGTATAGCAGCGGAAAATAAAGACAAGCATGAATAGTAAAGGAAGGGTAGGAGGATCAAGCGCAATTTGGAGACACGATTATTTTCCCATGGTTCTAATAGGTGGTGCTATCGTACGTCCACGTCTATGGAGTCTTCAACCCACATAGGGTAACGGCCGCGAGAGTCCATGGAGCGCTGTACCCACGGAGGGTTCCACGAACAAGCAACCTTGACTATACCATGATGGCCTACGTCCACGGAGGACTAGCCTAACTCAGGGTATATCTTCACGAAGTAGGTGATTTCTTTGCCCTTACAAACTTCTTTGTTCACTCCACAACACGAAGTAGGAGGATCCCAAGCGACACCTAACTAATATAGGAGGCACCACCCTCCAAAAGGTAATAGGCTCGATAATGTCGATGAACTCCTTGCTCTTGTGGTTCAAGATGATAGACTCCTCAACACACAATCACTCTCTCATAGATTTGGCTTGGTGGAAGAGATTGATTGGGTGGAAAGCAACTTGGGGAGGCTAGAGATCAAGATTCATTTGGTTGGAATGGAATGTCATGATCTCAACACATGAGGAGGTGGCTCTCTCTCAGAAAATCAATTGGTATGAGCGGGGATCTGTTCTTAGTGCTTCTCTTGCGAGTGAGTGTGGTGGAGGGGTATATATATGCATCTCCAAAAATCCAACCATTACACCTGATAAGTCCAACTCGGTGACACCGATGTGTTAATCTCGGTGGTACTGAGTTACCTAAAGGTAGTAACTTTTGAATCTCGGTGAGACCAATACATAAAACTCGGTTGCACCGATAAGGTGACCAACGGTCAGATTGCCAGACTCGGTGACGCCGATTTAGAAAACTCGGTGGGACCGATTTTGTGAATTTGCATAACAGAAAGTTGGCAACCCAAACTCGGTGGCACCGAATTAGAATCGGTTGCACCGAAGGGCTAGGGTTTGGCTGAGTCTGTCTCACGATGAGAATCGATGGCACCGAGTGGGAAGTGTTGGTTGCACCAATTTTGGATATTTCTCTTTGGACAGAATTTTGTGGAAGAGCTTGTGGGTGAATGTGGTGACTATCGCTTGTGCACATATGAGCATTTTGTTCACCAAGAGTACCTTACCCCCTTTGAATAGTATTGGCTTTCCTATGGACTCAAAGTGATTTCTCACAACATAAAATGTAGAATCCTCTTGCTTTAAGCTTTGCCAATCTATTTCCTTGCATCTTGGGGTATTCCACAATCCTTTTGCCAACCCATCATTGAACTTTTCCTGAAACATGCTTAGTGGAAACATTAGTACAGTGACATATATGTTATTATTAATTACCAAAACCACCAAGGGAGCAACTATGCTTTCAATCTCCACCCTTTTGGTAATTGATGAGAACATATAGATCAAAGCTTCGACATATGATATAATCAATTAATGTAATCGTCGCTTTGAGAAGTATGTGATAAGCAAGATCTCCCCCTAAATTTGTGCATTATTTTCAAAGTTGCATTTGAATGCAAATGCACAATCGATTAGGTACATGGGGCACTTCTTAAATGTCACATACAACTTGGTGGTGTGCGAGAGTAAATAAGAGTTAATATCATAGCACAACACATCAAGCAAAGTGAATGATCATCTCATAATCTTCAAAATGATAGGAAATAGTAGCAACACACATTAAAGCGTATGATCGAACACGAACAAAAGTATAACACAAGCAACCAAAAGACCAAATGTTTTTAAAACAACAATAAAAACCAAACGCTCTCTCACTCGAAGCCTAAAGATCTATATACAACTTCTCCCCCTTTGGCAACAAGTTCCCAAAAAGGTCAAAGAGATATAGCTAATCGTCCTTTTGGGGCTGATCTCCTCCGGTGGTCGATGTCGGAGTCAAGAGAAGTGCGTTGGCGAAGACTTCTACAGATGCCCTAGACGGAGTTGGAGTAGCAACTGGTGGCACTAGAGGTGATGAGGACATCCCTACTAATGTTACACCCACAACCCCGAGTGCTATACATACAAGACCAATTACTAGAGCTCGCGCACTTCAATTGAATTACCAGGTACTTTCCTTTCTTGGAAATCCTTCTAATGTTCATGAACATATGATGCTACCTAAATTAGATACTTTTGTTTTATTATGAATGAAGGACCTAGCATGGACAAGAAGGATGACCATTGGAGTGGGATCAAGCATGGAGGAGAAGGTGCGTGCACGGGAAAGAACAATGGAGCTTCCAATGATGATTTTCACACTTTGAAGCCACCATAATGGGAGCGAGAAGCCTTGGACGAAATATCCATGATGCCACTTTATAAAATTCGTCCATAGGATAATATAAGTGTTGTGCCACCTTATTTTTGGGCCATGCCCATGTAAATTCGAAATACCATATTATAGGCTGATTTTAGAGTCCGTATGTATGAGGAAACTGAGTTAGGGTCGGTTTCGGACCCCTCCTCCAAGGACCCATGAAATTCCCCTCTATTCCACCATATATACAACCCTTAGGGTGTAGTTTTAGGTTTGGGTTTTGTTTAGATTACAAGTTTGCCATAGCTGCAACTTCGCGTTCTTCGTTTGTGTTCCACGACCAGAAAAAGGCGTCACAGAACCCCACTTCATCAATAAAGCTTTCCTCTTATATTTGCAATATCGAGATTGCAATCTTAGTTTCTTGCTTGTTCTTCGTTTGCGTAGAGGAAATAGACCCTCGTGGGTAGGTTGATCGTGCTCCGGCATGGTGAATAACCTCTCGAAGTTGGTTTAGCGATTGCTAAGGCGCGACGTCATCAAACGTTTGTAGTCGGATCGTCAAAGTCTACTCCACCAGAAACGATAGCCACAATCTCATCGAAAGACAGGGACAATTTTGCCTCTATCAAGTGGTATCAGATTTCCAGGTTGCTCAGTGAGATTTTACCAGTTTTCGTAGTTTAGATCGCATCTGTTCTTCATACCTATAGTCCACAAAAAAGCCACAAAAAAATTAGGGTTGGATCATCATATCCGAACCAATCTGAGCCTTTGCATAGTCTTTTCAGTATTTTTCTTTGTTGAATTGGCGGTTACATCGTCGTGTCGAGTTGCTGGTCTTAGTGTATAGTCCTTTAGAGTTTCGAGTTCTATTCACAGGTTGTCATGTCGGCACCGCATCGTCTTCATAGTTGCCATATACCACCATCATTGCCACTACCATATATCACCACCCACCATCACTATCCATTGGTGTCCATATATACCACCACAAATCCGAGTCCATCTCGTTTTAGGTTTAGTTTCGAGATCCTTTTGATTTAGGATTCGTGTTTTCCTACCTGAGTAGGTTTCAGAAAAAAGTCTGGCACGCTTTGCAAAGCATGTTTTGGCCCAAAATTTTCTCGGCTGAATTTTCCCCCTATCTTGATTTTAGGTTCTCCGGAGCGTTTTGAGACACTTGCCATCATAGTGATTTTTGTCAAAATTTTTGGTCGTTGCAGCCCCCGAATCGCTCCAAAAAAAATTGGTCAAAAAATTTCGTGCCTATCTTGCTTATACGACTTGGGAAGAGTTTTGAGACACTCGCCATTGTAGTGATTTTCTGAGCAAAAAAAAGAGCGCAAAAAAAAGAGGCGCTGAAAAAACGATTTTTTTCACAGTGTGCGCTTCCCTTGATTACGTGTAGCGTCGTGATTTTGTTGGTGTTTTCGGCTCGCGTCTCTAGCACTGTCTAGCCTAGGACCAACACAGTACAGTCGTTGAGCGTTTATTCAACTTTACATCTCTGAATTGATTATTGCTGACCCTTTTTGCTACCATATTATAAGCCATCCTAGCTCCACATACATCTATGTCGTGTGTTTTGACACCACCTGGCAATCGCTGTATCCAAGCTTTGAGAGTTTTGACTACAACGGTTGCCGATCACCGCCTGCTGCTGGGTAAGAACTAGTAAGAATTTGAGATTCGCTTGAAGGATTTGTGACACACCACCACCACCACCACCACCACTTCCCAGTAGTCTGTACGTTTCATATTCTTGTGCGATTCCTCTTGCTGCTAACCATGCTAGGATCACAAGACGACAAGATAGACTCGAAGAGCATGACAAACAAAGTGCTCCATGATAAATTTCAGCAAATGATGGTTGACCAGGTACAAGACTTCATGAACAATCTTAGAGAGGCCATGGAGAAGCTAGATGGTTTGGAGAAGACATTTGACACCAAGATGGACGCCAAGTTCAATGAGGTGCTTGCCCGTCTACCACCACCAGCTGCAGCTCGTATTCCTCTCGAACAACGAGCGCGACGTGTGCCTCTTGGCCAAGCCCAACATACTGGTACTGTTGATACTGCTGCTACTTCTGTGGCTCTTGCTGCTACTATCATTGAGAAGGTTGAGGATTATGATGGTGATTACAATGACGAGGGAGAGGTTGCTCCAGATCAGCCTCAGGGGCAACCACCACCATACGCACCAGGTCATCCACATGGCTACAACCGTAATGGTAGGGCTGCACCCCCCTAGGTACGAGATCATGACCATCTCACTAAACTTAAATTGAATATTCTGATGTTTGAGGGTAGATATGTTCCTGATATATATCTTACATGGGAGTTAGAAATGGAACAATGTTTTACATGCTTACAATTTCCTAAGGATAGACGTGTTGCTGTTGTTGCTTGTTTATTCACTAGTTTTGCTTGTGTTTGGTGGTCAGAACATTGTAGAATACATCATGCTAATATTCCAACTACTTGGGCTGCTCTGAAAACTCCTACGCATAATCATTGGGTGTCTCCTTATTATCAATGTGAATTGCTTCAAAATTTACAATGTTTAGGACAAGGAAAAAATTCTGTAGAGGAATATTATCAGGAATTACAAACTGGCATGATTAGATGTGGTATTGTTGAGTAGAATGAAGCTATGCTTGCAGGTTTTATGAGTGGATTAAATAGAGAGATTCAGACTATTCTAGAGTATAAGGAGTATAACACTATCACTCGTTTATATCATCTTGCTTGCAAAGATGAACGTGAAGTGCAGGATCGATAGGCAATGGCGAGAACTACTTTTTCTGCAAGTCACACTTCATCATGGACGCCACGTACCTCCTCTACTTCTGCACGTTCTACTGCAACACCAAGTACTTCAACCTCCAACTCCAACCGAGATACCAGGAAACATGCCCCCGCCCCACCCTCCGCGAAGAGCACACCTTCCGGGCCTGCACAGAGCTCTTCTTGATCCATTGCATCCATAGGGCAAACACATGAGGTTATATGTCATCATTGCAAGGGGGAGGTCACTATCCAAGGGAATGACCATCCAAGCATGTGATGATTGTGACAGAGGATGGTGGATACGACTGTGCTAGTGATTATGATGAGGAGACTTTGGATCTAATCGCAAGTGAAGAACAGGGTGCCAAGGATACTAGACAAGAGACGCATTACATGGCTACTGACTACATAGGCATTTATGAAAGTTTAGTTGCTCAACGTTTTCTGAGTATGCAGGTTACACAGGCTGAGCAGACTCAGAGGCACAACTTGTTCCATACAAAGGGAGTTGTGAAGGAGCGTTAGCTTCGCGTCATCATGATGGAGGGAGTTGCAACAACTTGGCTAGCATGGAGATGGTGGAGAAGCTGTCTCTAACCACCAGACCACATCCTCATCCTTATTACATCCAATGGTTCAACAACAGTGGCAAGGTTAAGGTAACACGTATTGTTCGTGTGCATTTTAGCATTGCTACATATTCTGATTATGTTGATTGTGATGTGGTATCCATGCAAGCATGTTCTTTTTTACTTGGTAGACCATGGCGATTTGATAAAAATACTGTACACCATGGTAGGACAAATCAATATACTCTTGTTCATAAGGATCAAAATATCACTTTGCTTCCTATGTCTCCTGAATATATTATGAAAGATGACATTCCTAGAGCTATTAAAGCAAAACAAGAGAAAAAGAAGAGTGAAAATCAGATTGTAGCATAGGAATTTGAGCAACACCATAAGCCTAATAAACCATCATCTAGTGTTGCATCCGAAATAAAATTGAAGAGTGGATGTTTACTTGCTACTAAATCTGATATTAATGATTTGGATGTTGCTACATCTGTTTGCTATGCTTTTGCATGCAAAGAGGTATTATTTTCATTCGAGGACATGCCTCCCTCTTTGCCTCCTGCTGTCATTAACATTTTGCAGGATTTCGCTGATGTCTTTCCACAAGACGTGCCACCGGGATTACCACCTATTCGCGGGATTGAGCATCGGATTGACTTAATTCCCGGTGCATCACTACCCAACCGTGCGCCATACGGTACCAATCCAGAGGAGACGGAGGAGATTATGCGTCAAGTACAGGAGCTGCTTGACAAAGGTTATATACGCGAATCCATTAGTCCTTGTGCTGTTCCTATTATTCTAGTGCCTAAAAAGGATGGTGCATCACGCATGTGTGTGGATTGTAGAGGCATTAATAATATTACTATTCGTTATCGTCATCCTATTCCTAGGCTAGATGACATACTTGATGAATTAATTGGCTCTACAATTTTCTCCAAAGTTGATTTGCGTAGTGGATACCATCAAATTTGTATGAAATTGGGAGATGAATACAAAACATCATTTAAAACTAAGTTTGGATTATATGAGTGGTTAGTCATGCCTTTTGGCTTAACTAATGTACCTAGCACTTTCATGAGATTAATGAACAAGGTTTTACGTGCTTTCATTGGACAATTTGTGGTAGTCTATTTTGATGATATATTGATTTATAGTAGATCTTTGGAGGAACATTTGGAACATTTATGTGATGTTTTTATTGCTCTACGTAATGCACGTATGTTTGGTAAGCTTGGGAAGTGCACCTTTTGCACCGACTGAGTATCTTTTATTGCATATGCTGTTACTCCACAGGGAATTGAAGTTGATAAAGCCAAGATTGAAGCTATTGAGAGTTGGCCGCAACCCAAAACGGTCACACAAGTGAAGAGTTTTCTTGGCCTCGCTGGTTTCTATAGGCGTTTTGTGAGAGATTTCAGCACCATTGTTGCGCCTCTCAATGAGCTTACAAAGAAGGACATGCCTTTTGCTTGGGGTACCGCACAGGAAGAAGCCTTCACGGTCTTGAAAGATAAGTTAACACATGCTCCTTTACTCCAACTTTCTGATTTTAATAAGATTTCGAGCTTGAATGTGATGCTAGTGTAATTGGGTTAGGAGGTGTGTTATTACAAGATGGTAAACCTGTTGCATAATTTTTTTTAAAATTGAGTGGGCCTAGTCTGAATTATTCTACTTATGATAAGGAATTATATGCTCTTGTTCGGACTTTGGAAACATGGCAACATTATTTATGGCCCAAAGAATTTGTTATACATTCTAATCATGAATATTTGAAAGATATTAAAAGTCAAGCAAAACTAAACCGTAGACATGCTAAATGGGTTGAATTCATTGAGACTTTCCCTTATGTCAATAAACACAAGAAGGGTAAAGAAAATGTTATTGCTGATGCGTTGTCTCATTGTTATACTATGCTTTGACAACTTGACTTTAAAATATTTGGTTTGGAGACCATCAAAGATCAATATGTGCACGATGCTGAATTTAGAGATGTGTTGCATAATTCTAAAGAAGGGAGAACATGGAACAAGTTCGTTATTAATGATGGATTTGTGTTCTGTGCTAACAAGCTATGTAGTCCAACTAGCCCCGTTCGTCTTTTGTTGTTACAGGAGGTGCACGGAGGAGGATTAATGGGACACTTTGGCATGAAGAAGACGGAGGACGTACTTTCTACACATTTCTTTTGGCCAAAGATGAGACAGGATGTTGAGCGTTTTGTTGCTCGCTGCACTACATGTCAAAAAGCTAAGTCATGACTCAATCCTCATGGTTTATATATGCCTTTGCCTGTACCTAGTGTTCCTTGGGAGGATATATCTATGGACTTTGTTTTAGGTTTACCTCGAACAAAGAGGGGGGGGGGGATAGCAACAAAGAAGGGGAGGGATAGCACATTTGTTGTCGTGGATAGATTTTCCAAAATGGCACACTTTATACCATGTCATGAAAGTGATGCTGCTGCTCATGTTGCTGATTTGTTCTTTCATGAAGTTATTCGGTTGCATGGTGTGCCAAATACAATTGTTTCAGATCATGATGCTAAATTTCTTAGCCACTTTTGGAGATGTTTATGGGCTAAGTTGGGGACTAAACTGATTTTTAGTACTACATGTCATCCCCAAACTGATGGCCAAACTGAAGTAGTCAATAGATCATTGTCTACTATGCTTAGGGATGTTTTGAAGAATAACCTGAAAATGTGGGAAGAATGCTTGCCTCATATTGAATTTGCTTATAATCGTTCGCTACATTCTACCACTAAGATGTGCCCTTTTGAAGTTGTGTATGGTTTCTTACCTCGTGCACCTATTGATTTGTTACCTCTTCCATCTTCGGAGAAGGTTAATTTTGATGCTAAAGAACATGTTGAATTCATATTAAAGATGCATGAGTTAACAAAGGAAAACATTGAGCGTATGAATGCTAAATACAAAATTGCTGGAGATAAGGGTAGAAAACATGTTGTCTTTGCACCTGGAGATCTTGTTTGGTTACATTTGAGTAAGGATAGATTTCCTGATTTGCGCAAGTCAAAGCTAATGCCACATGTTGATGGTCCTTTTAAGGTGTTAGAGAAAATAAATGATAATGCATATAAATTTGAGCTGCCTGCAGAGTTTGGGGTTAGCCCCACTTTTAACATTGCAGATTTGAAGCCTTATTTGGGTGAGGAAGATGAGCTTTCGTCAAGGAGGACTTCAGTTCAAGAAGGGGAGGATGATGAGGACATCCCTACTAATGTTACACCCACAACCCGACTGCTATACATACAGGACCAATTACTAGAGCTCGCGCACGTCAATTGAATTACCAAGTACTTTTGTTTCTTGGAAATCCTTCTAATGTTCATGAACATATGATGCTGCCTAAATTAGATACTTTTGTTTTACTTATGAATGAAGGACCTAGCATGGAAAAGAAGGATGCCCATTGGAGCGGGATCAAGCATGGAGGAGAAGGTGCACGCGCGAGAAAGTACAATGGAGCTTCCAGTGATGATTTTCGCACTTTGAAGGCACCATAATGGGAGCGAGAAGCCTTGGACGAAATATGCATGATGCCACTTTATAAAATTCACCCATAGGCTAATATAGGTGTTGCGCCACCTTATTTTTGGGCCAGGCCCATGTAATTTCAAAATACCATATTATAGGCTGTTTTTAGAGTCCGTATGTATGGGAAAACTGAGTTAGGGTCGGTTTTGGACCCCTCCTCCAAGGGGCCACGAAATTCCCCTCTATTCCCCCATATATACAACCCTTAGGGTTTCGTTTTAGGTTTGGGTTTTGTTTAGATTACAAGTTCGCCATAGCTGCAACTTCGCGTTCTTCGTTTGTGTTACACAACCAGACAAATGCGTCACAGAACCCCACATCATCAATAAAGCTTTCCTCTTATATTCACAATATCTAGATTGCAATCTTAGTTTCTTGCTTGTTCTTCGTTTGCATGCAGGAAATAGACCCTCGTGGTCAGGTTGATCATGCTCTGGCGTGGTCAATAACCTCTCGGAGTTGTTTTAGCAATTGCTAAGGCGCGACATCATCACACGTTCATAGTTGGATCGTGAAAGTCTACTCCACCAAAAACGATAGCCACCATCTCATCGAAAGACAGGGACAACTTCGCCTCTATCAGGAGGAGTTAATGGAGTTCAGGTGACAGTAGTTGGTGCACACGATGAAGGTCTCATCTCCGGACCTAGCACTTTAGGTGTTCTGGCCTAAGTCCTGAACTAGGAAGTTGTCCTGACAGGTGCATAGTCCTCCTCATCATCAGAATCAGACTCTGAAGAGGTGCGACGGATAGGAGCTTCATCTACTTCCTTGTTGAGCTCGTTCACAGTCTTGGTCATCCCATCCACCTTGTCGTTGAGGGTCTTCACTCTATCCCCAAAGATCCTCACAAGACTGTTCTGATTGTCCAGTATGCCTTTGATATCCTTCTTCATGTCCATGACAGTAGAGATCAAGAGATCCATCTACTCGTTCCTGGACCTAGGGACGGGAGCACTAGTGGCTCTAGTTGCCTCTACCTCTGCTTGTGGCTGAGTTGCGGCTGATGTGGGATGGTTTGCGTCCATCACCACAACGTTGTCCTTGAAGTCTGGCTATAGGGGAAAGTGGGGTCTGTCCAGAGCAAAGATGTGCTTCACCAACTTGGAGTTAATGAGCATCTGAATGTAGGGTACATAGCAGCATGAGCGCTTCTAATCAGTAGCAACCCTCTGTAGGGGAACGTTGCATGGGAAACAAAAAATTCCTATGCTTCACCAAGATCAATCTAGGAGATGAGCATCTATGAGAGGAACCCTTGTAGATCTCTAAGCGGAAGCGTTAAAGAACGCGGTTGATGTAGTGGTACGTCTCCGCGACCAAATCGCAAGCCATCCCACGAACTCCCAATCAAGTGCTGAACAGACGGCACCTCCGCGTTCAGCGCACGTGCAGCTCGATGAAGTTCTCTACCTTCTTGATCCAGCAAGAGGGAGCAGAGAGGTAGATTGGTTCGCCGACAACACGTCGGCGTGGTGGCGGTGGTGGTGGAGCTGATCCGGCAGAGCTTCGCTAAGCGGCGCCAAACCAATCTACTAGAGGAGAGGCTATCGAAGAGGGAGGAAGTGCTGCGCCATGGATTAGGGTGCGGCTGCCCTCCTCCCTCTCACATATATATATAGGGGGTGGGGTGGTGCTCCAAACCCCTAGGGTTTCCCCCTTGGGGCGGCGGCCAAGGGTGGAGGCGCCCTAGGGTGGCTTGCCACCCAAGTTAGGTGGCGCCAACCCTAGGGTTGGCTCTCCCACCAACCCCCTTGCCGCATGGGCCTTTGTGGGAGGGGCGGCCAGCCCATCAGGGGCTGGTGTGCCCTCTCTCACAGCCCATGTAGGCCTTTGGGGCTGGTGGCCCCTTCCGGTGGACCCCCGGGACCCTCCCGACACCCCCGATACGTTACCGATGACGCCCGAACTTTTCTCGGTAACCAACACGGAACTTCCTATATATGAATATTCACCTCCGGATCATTCCTTACCTCCTCGTCACGTCCAGGATCTCATCCGGGACTCCAAACAACCTTCGGTCACCAACACACATAACTCATCTATACCAAAACATCACCGAACCTTAAGTGTGCAGACCCTGCGGGTTCGAGAACCATGTAGACATGACCGAGACACCTCTACGATCAATAACCAATAGCAGGACCTGGATTCCCATATTGGTTCCTACATGTTCTACGAAGATCTTTATCGGTCAAACCTCTATGTCAAGGATTCAGACCATCCCGTATGTTGTTCCCTTTGTTCTTCGGTATGTTACTTGCCCGAGATTCGATCATTGGTATCTTTATATCTAGTTCAACCTCATTACCGGCAAGTCTCTTTACTCGTTCCGTAACACAAGATCCCACGACTAACACTTAGTCACATTGCTTGCAAGGCTTGTCGTGATGTTGTATTACCGAGTGGGCCCTGAGATACCTCTCCGTCACACGGAGTAACAAATCCCAGTATTGATCCATGCCAACTCAACAGACACCCTCGGAGATACCTGTAGAGCACCTTTATAGCCACCCAGTTACATTGTGACATTTGATACACACAAGGCACTCCTCCGGTGTCAGTGAGTTGCATGATCTCATGGTCATAAGAACATATACTTGACATGCAGAAAATAGTAGCAATAAACTTACACGATCATATGCTACATTCATAGTTTGGGTCTTGTCCATCACATCATTCTCCTAATGATGTGATCTCGATATCAAATGACACCTAATGTCCATGGCCAGGAAACCTTGACCATCTTTGAACAACGAGCTAGCCTGGTAGAGCACACTAGGGACACAATGTTTGTCTATATGCCCACACATGTATTTAGTTTCCAATCAACACAATTATAGCATGGACAATAAATTATTATCATGAACAAGGAAATATAATAATAAACACTTTATTTATTGCCTCTAGGGCATATTTCCAACACCCTCTTCACAGTCTCCACTATCGCACCGAACAGTCTGAATCTCTGGTGCTAGTCAATAAGAAGCAACAAGTTGATGGAGTAGCCTCGGATTATCTTCTCGTCACCTGACTTGGGCATCAAAGTATGCCTCAAAATAGTGTTGATGGTGCGGAGACCTGCCTGGAGGTGATAGATAGATCCTAGCATGTGGGACTGAAGCTGTGCAGCAGGAATGGCATTGTACATGTCCTTCATGACATTGTGGTTGGCCTTGGACTCTGAGTACACGGAGATATCTCCATCGTGTGCCTCTGGGACTCCTAAGATGACAGCCCATTCATCAACAATTGACTCGTATCTTGCTCCTTCTGTCATCCACACAATCCTACCATCTCCATAGAAGTGAGCAGTGGAGTAGAATTGCATGATCATCTCATCATTCCATGCAGTGAATTCTTTGCCAACAAACTTGTCTAGGCCAATGCAATGGAAGTTTTCTTGCACACTCGAGAATTAGTCTTTATTCGCCTTGATGTACTTCCAGTCGACATATCTCATGTCACTCACAACTGGACTCTTGTCAAGCAGCACAGTCTCATAAAAATCTTGTTGCTCCTTGGTGTAGAACCAGTAGTCCACAACTGTCTTCCTCCTCTGGGAGTAAGGATCAATGGCTCTCCTCTCTCTCAAACCTGCATCCTTCTTCTTCTTCATATCCTCAGCTAAAGGATGGCTAGCATTGTGCACTGGAAGATGAGGTCTAAGATTCATCAATGCAGACATAGCATCCTCATCAGCTTCACTGAAGGTGGATCCCTTGTTCTTCTCAGAAGCTAGAATGTCTCTGGTAGTCCTCTTAGACTTTTCAGCAGCAGCCTTCTTGGGGGCATACTTGGTGCTCTTGGAGGTTCATTGCTTTGGCATAGCATCTGCCAAAAGCTTCTTCTCCTTATTCTTGGAAGGGGCCTTGACAACTTGCTCTTCCTCCTCCTCCTCAGCAGCAACACCGGCAGCCTCCTCAGGGTCTTCAAACATTGAGGTAGGCCTGCCAACAACATGGATAATCCTCTTCCTAGCTTTCTTCTCACCTGCCTTCTTAGGCAATGACTTCCTTGGGGGACTCAATGGTCATTGTATCCCTAGCACCTCAAGTGCTGTCATAGACTCTTGAGGGGCATATGTCTTGCTGACCACCCTCCTGGAAGAGGTGGCTTCGTTTGCTGACTTGGCAGCCTTGTCTTGCTTCTTAGCAAGAACTTCCTCTGGCACAAAGTCTGAATCCTCCTCATCTGAATTCAGATTCCTCTTGTTCCTAGTAGCAACCTTGGGCAACCCATGAGAGATAGGGGTGCCTAGATCTGAGAGGGAACTGGACCCACGGCTAGTGCCTGAACTCATGTCAATGTTCTGCTCCTGCAAATTTTGGCTGTCCTCAACATCTGACATATCTGACCCTGTGAAAAGAGTATAGAGGAATAGAATAGGGTAAGTCATCACAAAATGCAGCTAGTTTTTTGAAAGTTTGAACAAAATATTATCAAGGTTTGCATTCTGTCACATGAAAATCGGTACAACCAAAGCAAAAAATTTGGTGCTACCGAGACTAACTATCTCTTTAACAAAAACTTGGCACTATTTTTGGTGAGAACAAAAAAGAGTACTTGGTTTCACCAACATCGGAGGGCAAATCGGTGATACCGATATGTTTGCTTTGGTTGTACAGAGTTTCATCAGGCGGACGACAAACCCTAGAAAATCTCATGTTCGCTAACTAAGTGAATTCTTCCATGGATAGATCAATCTCAAATGGTGGCTTATGGATGGAAAAGTAGTAATGCACAAGAATAGGAGGTTGGAGCACATGAGGGGGTGAAATCGTACCCTAGCTTGGTGATGACTTCACTATGGCGGCGACGGGGGTGGTGATTCCATCAACGGCGTGGACTTCCAACGGAGGAGGCGCTCGAGAAGATAATGACGATGACCATGGGCCTCGAAACGGCAGCTTAGGGATTTGAGGGGGCAACGGTTGAAGAAAGATTTGAAAGGTCGGGTCCACCTCCTTATATACCCGCGGCTGTCGGTGACACCGATTCTAATTTTTCTGTGTCACGAAGTTTCTCAACTGTCAACTGATAGGGAAACTCGCTGTAACCGAGAATATGAAATCGGTAGTACCGAGATAGAAAACCAGATCAACCCTAGGCATCCAATGAGACCGACATTTTTGAGTTGGTTCCACCGAGATGCACTTGGGAGGTTTTAATGGTCAGTCCTTCGTCGATACGGAACTCCGAGTGCTCTTCACATAGAGAGATCAAAAAGTACTTGTTCAAATTTTGTGATGCAGCATGAATAGAACATGAGGTGAGAAAGCATAGATAGCTAGATGAGTGGTCCTAGGCATTCTTGTACATCCAATTGGCAAATGAAAAATCAAAAGCCAAATAGCAACAGTTGGATGTCCTCGAATGAGTAAATAAATGCAGACCAACATGCTCACACAATTAGATGTCAAATGAAAACATGTCAAACATGCACAAACACACTAGCATCTATCAAGCACTTTGGTGATGACGGAGTCATTTATATATGAGTATACCGACTTAGGTGCCAAGTAAGAATACTTGATCATAGGTCATACTCATCGTTTAAGCAAAAGTGGGGTTACCAGTTTTACATAAAGCATTTAAAGTTGTCACATACTATGAGATGCTTTGACTCAAGTCTTAGAGTAAATCTCCCCCTTGATGTGACATCCCCCATAGGAGGGATGAACTAACCTTGGTTTGTCGATGAAGACTACATGTAGGTGGATGCTCAAAGTTGATGAAAATCACCATGAGTTGGGAGCATCCTTGTTGTTTCATTACTCTTCTCACCTACATGGGTTAGTCCCAACACACAAGATACAAATACAAGGATAACTATGGACATGGAGTGCAAAGCATACATGATTATGTCCATTTATTTGTTGATTAGCTTGTCCCTTGCTTACCTTTGAGGGAATGTGTGACTCCTTGAACTATTGCATGATGTTGATTGCAACTAGTTCTTGCAAATAATGAGTATGAGTGGATTTCATTGGCGGAGTCACCCCTCAAGAATTTCTCTAGTTCTTCTTCTTGGGGATCCACATCAAGTTGATGGGGATCCTTGGTGTTGAAGTATCACTTGTAGAAGTTGAGCTTGTAGTAGTCTTGGGAACCCGCTTCACCAAAGCTTGGGATTCATCTTCATGTAAGTCAATGTTCTCTTGAAGTTTGTTCTTGCCCTTGAGCTTGGGGTCTTGTGGTGGAAGGTCATCTTGAGCTTTTGTTCCCTTGGGGAGAGTATTTTGACACCTCCTTTTCAGGAACAAACTTGGGATTGGGGTATTGACCATCTTCCCATTCAACTCCATTAGCGTCGAAGTAGCCAATGCCACGGTTCTTCCAGTATCCTCATGCTTGCGTACAATCTCCTCAAATTGTTTGCACCGGCAAGACTCTTGTAGATACCTTTCTCTATAATCCCTTTCAAAACTTCATTTTCTTGCTCAAGTGTAACTTGGCTAAGAGAAGAGTTAGTGGGGTCAATAGAACTACTATAAGCAATATCATTGGAATTATCATTTTTAATGCTACTAGTTGAAGAACCTTTCTTGCCTTTGTTACTAGTTTGCTTAGTCATAACTTGTGGCATGAACGTAGACAAGAGAATTCGTTTGGCTAGATAAGAGGAAGTCTTGTTTCGAGGATCGTCATTGATAGCTTTAAGGAACTCATGCTCTTTGTAAGGGCATATTTCTCCCTAAGTGGTTATGCAGACTAATCGTGTGCATTGAGCATTTCAGATATCTCATATCCAGGCGCAAGACGATTCGGTGCCCCTCAGAGTTTATCGAAGACGGTTGTTCTCTACGTTTCCTTTCAGTGGATTTGAGTCGTAGGAAAGCCGTACTATTTAGAGGGGGTCCGCTTCGGAAAGGTTTGGGTGGAATCAACACGTACACATCTATTCTATTGCACCACCTTTCCTTCGCTTCAATGGAGCTCCAGTCCGTTTTCCTTGTCTGTGCAATGTGAAGGCTTCATGGTGCTAGCTTTCAGTGGCTTGCGGTAGTACCGCTCAAGGTAGCGGTAGTACCGCAGGGGCCCGCAGTAGTACCACTCGGAGGAGCGGTAGTACCGTTGTCCTTAGCCCTGGTGCGGTAGTAGGCACAGATTTAACTTTTTACATCCACCCTCGTGCGGTAGTACCGCAATTTGTTTCCGGTACTACCATGCCAGACTTTTGCGCAGCCCCGACCTCAGCGGAAGTAGGCACGAAAGTAATTTTTTACTTCCGTGCATCTCCTGTTCCAGTTTGTTACCGACCATGTGGTAGTACTATATGGGCTTGCGGTAGTACCGCTCCGGCGGTTATACCGCTGACTGCCTAGTGCAATCGGCCTACGTCTGGTCACTACCGTGCAAACGGTAGTACCGCACCTTGCAACTATAGTACGGCAACCCCTTGCAGTAGTACCGTGGCTCGTTTGCGGTAGTACCGTAACGCGTGGGCTGAGTGTGGGGATAACGGTTGGATCCACCTCTCCACTATAAAAAGGAGGTCTTCTTCCTCAAGAAGATTACCTCTTCCTTCCCAAGCTCCATTGTTGCTCAAAGCTCCATTTTCACCCGATCTCTCTCACTAGCCAATCAAACTTGTTGATTTTCTAGGGATTGGTTGAGAAGGCCCCGATCTACGCTTCTACCAAGAGAAATTTGATCCCCCACTAATCCCTTGCGGATCTTGTTACTCTTGGGTGTTTGAGAACCCTTGACGGTTGAGGTCACCTCGAAGCCACATTCCATTGTGGTGAAGCTTTGTGGTGTCGTTGGGAGCCTCCAATTAAGTTGTGAGATAGCCCCAACCTTGTTTGTAAAGGTTCGGTCGCCGCCTTCAAGGGCACCAATAGTGGAATCACGACATCTCGCATTGTGTGAGGGCGTGAGGAGAATACGGTGGCCCTAGTGGCTTATTCGGGAGCATTGTGCCTCCACACCGCTCCAATGGAGACGTACTTCTTCACAAGGGAAGGAACTTCGGTAACACATCCTCGTCTCCACCGGCTACACTTTTGGTTATCTCTTGCTTTTACTTCTTGCAAGTTATTATTGTATTGTATCCATTGCTTGCTTGTGTGGTTCTTGTGATTAGCATCATATAGGTTGCTCACCTAGTTGCACATGTAGCCAACCTACTTGTTGTTAAGCCTAAATAGTTAAAGAAAAGTTAAAAAGTGTTATTTTCCTATTCACCCCCCTCTAGTCAACCATATCGATCCTTTCAATTGGTATCAGAGCCACGTCTCTTTATTAAGGGTTTCACCACCCGAAGACTATGGCTGGCGAAGAGTCTCATGTGGGAGAACTTCCCGAGGCCGTGGGAGTGAACACGGTCTCTCGTGAGGATTTGAATGAGGCCATGTCCTATCTCAAATCTTCCGTAACGACCGAGGTCAAATCCATGTTCAAATAATTCCTTGATAATCTTAAACGTTCCACCGATGCAGTTCAAGTGGTTAATCCCACTAACTCGACATCGGATGTCAACTCTGCTAAGGAGGGGGCTAGTACTGATAAGGATAATCGCTCTCAAGGAATTAATGGGTCAGGGAGCTTTGCCTCAGTTCCCCCTCCCATGGTCTATGTTGTACCGGTGCATCCACCTCATATAGTTAATCATGATCCTCCTCCCAAACTTGTTAAGAATGATTTTGCTAACTGGGTTTTCAGTATCAAGTCTCATTTAGATCACAACTCGATTCATCTCATGAGAATCATTGAAGAAGGATACTACCCTCATGATCCACGCAACCTCACTCCAAGAGAACAAACGGATTAACAACTAAATTCTTCTGCCCTGTTCATACTCCAAGCTATTGTTCCCTCTGAATACCTACCTCGCTCGCGTCCTTTAACTGTTGCTAAAGAGTGTTGGGAACAAATTGTCTCCATGTACAAGGGCAGCTCAAGCATTCAACGGTCAAACTATGAAGTTGTCCTTGATCAGTCAGATGAGTTTGTAATGATAGAGAATGAGGAACCTCGTGAGCTCTATAGAAGGGTGACTGCTCTCGCCGTTGCCCTCAAAGATCATGGCAGCAAGGATGTGGATGATACATGGATCAAGCATAAGTTTCTAAAGTCCATCATGCCCTAAAACAAGGCCATGTCCACTGTCATCCGTCAAAGACCGAACTTTCACACCTTGTCCTCTGGTGATGTGTTGGATGAATTTATTGCAATGAACATCCTAAACACGAGAGATGACAATGCTCTTGCCCATGTGCAACGGTCAAAGAGATCTTCCCCCAACCTTGCTTTGAAGGCCAAGGCTAGTCAAGGGGAAGAAGAAGAATAAGAGTGTTGCCCCGAGGACACCAAATATGCTTATCATGAGCATATGGCTCTTGCGTCCAGGCAATTTTGGGGCAACAAGAGAAACACAAGGCCCAACTTATCCAAGAACAACTCAAGCGGGTCAAAGGGCAAGCAACGTGTGAGAACATGCTACAACTTTGGTAATGTGAGACACTTTGTGGTGGATTGCCCTTATGAGAAGAGGGAAGACAATGGTGGCCAGCTCATTCGCAAAGATAAGGCCAAGTCCTTCCCCAGCAAAACCAACTTCACCAAGAAGGCTCCTCACAAAGTATTGGTGGCTCAAGAAGAGTATGCCTCGGATGATGATGTTGATGACGAAGACACAAGCAGTGAAGGAAATGGCAATGGCATATGTGGCAATTGCTTCCTCTACTCCAACAAAGGTGTCACTCTTTGACGCCCCCAATGAGAATATCGTCGCGAGGTGCCTCATGGCTAAAGGTATCACCAAGGCAACCTCCAACACCAAAACCTCAACCATTAAGACTTCTATTTCTTCCACTCTGTCTTTGTTAGAATGTGTGGATGAACTTGAGGGGGCAAAACAGGATAAAAATGAGTTTGACAAATTCTTGTGTAAACTCAAGGGAGAGTCCAAGAAGCACTTCGTTTCTCTCTTGGAACAACTTGGTGAGGCCCATGACACTACTGAGTCTCAAGAAGAATATCTTGAGGAGTTTAGAGGCCACAGGCCACAGTCGTGATTATGCCGAAGAGATAGCGGATCTATCTATTGCTCTTTAGGAAGAGCGAGGTTTTCGTATGACTCTTGAGGAGTCACAAAATGATGACCTTTCTAAATTATGTAAAGATTATGATCATGCTATTGTTTTGTCTGTGTGCTCAAGTCTGAAAAGGTTGCACTTGGGGTTGGCCATGATCGACTCAAGGTTGAGCTTGACACACTTGATAATGCTTACAAGGCATTGAAGTGTGCTGATGCCTCTCTTAAGGAGTCGCATGATCAGCTCCAAGTGAAACTCACTAAGGAAATTGCCACGTGTCCTCCTTTTGTTCTATTTGATAATGCATTTGCTACTAACCCATGTTGTGAGCATGCACATCTTGTGGAGGAAAATGCTAAGCTAAAAGAGAAGCTTGAAAAGGGTTTGGTGACGTGTATCCAAGGTGAGAAGACGCTCAATGAACTTTTGAGTAATCAGAAGGAAGTTGTGGCAAAAGAAGGAGTTGGGTTTGCACCTAAAAACAACAACAAGAAGAAGGTGAACACCAAGGAAGTTCCACCACTCAAGGAAACCTTTGTAAGAGCAGGGGATGTTCCTCATGAGAAGAAGAAAGACAAAGTTATGGTTGGTAATGCCAAGAAGGGCAAGACCACTCACTCCAACAAGATCGACGACTTTAACCCCACTTATGTTTTGTGCCGTGCTAGTGATGGGCATGTGTATGTCAAATATGTTGGTTCTTCTTATGAGTACATTGAATGGTGTATTTGGGTTCCTAAGACCCTTGTTACTAACATGAAAGGACCCATTAAAGAATGGGTACCTAAAACCAAACATTGATCTCTTGTAGGGGTTTGCTTCCGGAGGAACGTCATGGTTGCTCGATAGTGGAGCGACAAATCATATGACCAGAAGCAAGGACTTGGTGGTGGACGTTCATCCTAACCCATATGTGGCCACCGAAGTCTCATTTGGTGATGATGCAATTTCAAAGGTATTGGGTCTTGGCAAGGTGATAATCTCTCCGGAACTCTCCATAGAGAATGTTATGCTTGTTGAGACCCTCACATACAATTTACTTTCTGTTCATCAACTCACAATCATGGGTTTTAGTACCTTCTTTGGTATTGACTCTGTGACCCTTTTGTGGAGCAAGACTCTTAAAGTAGCTTTTGTTGGGCATGTCGAGAATGGTCTCTACGTGGTGAACTTCTTGGAGCGACCCACTAAGACCGTGACTTGCCTAATGGCTAAAGTTGATGTGGGATGGCTCTGGCATCGCTGGCTAGCCCATGTCAATATGAGATCTTTGCAAAGCCTCCTCAAAGGGGATCACATTCTTGGACTAACAAACGTGAGTTTTGCCAAAGATCGTGCTTGAAGTGCCTGTATCGAAGGAAAGCTACATGAAAAGGCTCATCGTCCAACTACAACAATCTACTCAAAGAGGACCTTAGAGCTCCTTCACATGGATCTCTTTGGGCCTCCATCTTTTGACAGCCTTGGAGGAAGAAGATATTGCGTGGTGATTGTAGATGATTACTCAAGATACACTTGGGTATATTTCTTCAAGAGGAAGAGTGAGACCCAACAGACCGTCATCGACTTTGCTAATGAAGTCCAACGTCAACATGATGCAGAGATTTTGATGATCAGAAGTGACAACGGCAATGAGTTCAAGAACTACACCCTAAATGAGTTTATCAGTGATGAAGGGATAAAGCACCAATATTCCACAACTTACACCCCTCAACAAACGGTGTTGCGGAGAGGAAGAACCGGACATTGATGGATGCGGCAAGAACCATGATGGCGGAATTTAAATCTCCGTACAACTTTTTGGCCGAAGCCATCAACACTGCATGTCATGCATCAAATCGACTCTATCTCCGCAAAGGCTTGAACAAGACTCCTTATGCATTTCTTACCAGGAACAAGCCCAACCTCAAATACTTCCGGGTGTTCGGTTGTAAGTGTTTCATTCTCAAGAAAGGTGCTTGTTTGTCTAAATTTGAATCTAGAGCCCATGAGGGCTTATTTGTTGGTTATGCTACAAACTCTCATGCTTATCGTTTCCTCAACAAGTCCATGGGAATCATTGAGGAGACGAGTAACGTAGAGTTTGAAGAAAATAATGTCTCCCAAGTGGAGCAAAGTGGTCTTTGTGATGTAGGTGATGAAATTCCTCCCCAAGCCATAAGAAGAACGGGTGTGGGATACTTCCTACCAGTTGAGGAACCCCTTGTGGCCGAAGGAGAAGGACAATGTTCCACTCAAGTGGAACCATCATCAACACAAGACCCACATGCTTCCGAAGATCAAAATGAAGGTCCTCTACCACATGGACAAGATCAAGGGCAACATCAATCTACTAATGATGGTGTCTCACCAAGTGATGCCCAAGAACAAGTCCACATCCCCGAGCAAGCTCAAGATCGAGATCTTCTTCAAGATCAAGAGCAAGCTCACGAAGGCGCTCAAGATCGTCAAGAAGATTCTTCTCAGAATGTTGTCTCTAAACCTTCCATGGAGGAATTCGTAGAGAGACGAGCCGCCAAGAATGCTGCCAAGCTCAAACTTAGACATCATTTGTTGGAAAACGTCCACGGCGACTTGCAAAAAGGGTTAACCACTCATAGACAATTAACAAACTTTTGTGAACATCACGCGTTTGTTTCTTGCATTGAGCCCCTCAGGGTACGAGATGCGCTCGAGTACATGGAGTGGGTTGAATATATGCACGATGAACTCAACAACTTCGAACGCAACGAAGTGTGGCGATTGGTGCGAAGACCTAAGGAGAACCACAATGTTATTGGAACTAAATGAATCTTCAAAAACAAGCAAGATGCGAACGAAATTGTCATTCACAACAAGGCAAGATTGGTGGCACAAGGCTACTCCCAAGTCGAGGGTATCGACTACAGTGAAACCATTGCTCCTGTTGCTCGCCTTGAATCTATTGGCATGTTGCTTGCATATGATTCTAATCATAACTTTAAATTATATCAAATGGATGTTAAGAATGCTTTTCTTAATGGTCCTCTTAAGGAGTTGGTATATGTCAAGAAACCCCCGGGGTTCGAGGATCCCAAGTTCCCCAATCATGTATACATTCTTGATAAGGTTCCCTATGGCCTTCAGCAAGCCCCATGCGTGTGGTATGAGCACCTTACCGAGATGTTGCAAGACTGTGGGTTTGAAATTGGGAAAATCGATCCTACTCTTTTTATGAAGAGGGTCAATGGAAACTTGTTCATATGCCAACTATATGTTGATAATATTATATTTGGTTCTCCTAACAAAGCTTTCAATCAAGAATTTGCCACTCTGATGACAAATAAGTTTGAGATGTCTATGATGGGAGAGTTGAAGTTCTTCCCTGGGTTCGAAGTCAAGCAACAAAGTCAAGGTACCTTCATCAATCAAGCTAAATACACTCAAGACGTGCTCAAGAGGTTCAAGATGGACGAGCTCAACCCTCCCAAGGCCAACACTCCTATGCCTCCCAAATTCCATCTTGACAGTGATCCCAATGGTAAAGATGTGGATCAAAAGGTATATCGCTCCATGGTTGGATCCTTGCTTTACCTTTGTGCATCTAGACCGGATATCATGTTAAGTGTGGGTATTTGTGCACGATTTCAATCCTCACCTAAGGAGAATCACCATGTGGCTGTCAAGCGAATCTTTCGATATTTGGCTCATACCCCAAACTTTGGCTTATGGTATCGCAAGGGGGCTTCATTTGATCTCATTGGATATACTGACTCGGATTGGGCAGGAGATCATGTGGATAGGAAGTCCACTTCCGGAGGCTGCCAATTTCTTGCGGTCTTTGGTAAGCTGGTCTTCAAAGAAATAAAACTGTGTTTCTCTCTCGTCCACCGAGGCCGAGTATGTTGCTGCTGCCAGTTGCTATGCACATATTCTTTGGATGAGGAAAACTTTAAAGGATTATGGTGTCAATTGTGACAAAGTGCCTCTTTACTGTGATAATGAAAGTGCCATTATGATCTCTAGCAACCCAGTTCAACATTGCAAGACGAAGCATATTGATATTCTTCATCACTTCCTCCGAGAACATGTCAAGCGAGGAGACATTAATCTTATTCATCTAAGCAGTAATGAGCAACTTGCAGATATATTTACAAAGCCATTGTATGAAGCAAGATTTCGCGAGTTAAGGCATGAGCTAATTATCATTGATTTGAGCAATATGGATTGACTTAGTGCACCCCTCACCACACTCATCATTATGTCTTGTCCAGGTGTAGGCATGGATTTAGGGGGAGTCTAGTTCTCTCAATGAACTATCCCTCCCCTTATTATGCATAAACTAATAAAAGTCTTTCACATCCGCCATCTTTTTGGTGGTTACTATGCTTCAAATACAACTTTTGGTCATGGGCCCAAGGATAATTCTTTGCGGTGCCATACCAATTGACTCAAACATAGGTGGCTCTAGAGCCATCGCCCTCTCTCCATTTAGAGGTAGTGGTTTATTGTTTGGTCCTCATTTCTCCTTTCTATTTTGTTGGACCATGTTCTTGGTTTGATTCACACCTTTTTGTGCTTTTTTGAATGCGTCCTTGATGCATGTAGCCCATTGACTTATCTTCGTGGCTTGGTGTCTTCCTAATTTCCTTTGTTGTTGTGCATAAAGTCTTGTTTTGCTTTTCTCTGTGAAGACCAACACCTTGTGGGTAGCACGGTACTATCGTGGTCATCCACGGTACTACCGCTGGAGTTGGACTGCCCCTGTGCTTGCATAGGTGGGTCCCCGGTACGGAACTACCGCCCCAAGCACGGAAGTAAAAAATTACGTCCGCTCCCGGAGTGGTACTACCGCTTCTCGCACGGAAGTAAAAAAAATTAGTTCTGCTCGGTGAGCGGTACTACCGCAATGACCTACGGTACTACCGTGCCGTCGATTCCGCACGGGGGTTAAGAGCTGGCAGGGGGAGTTCAAACTCCCCCATACCCATTCATCTCTTCCCCTCACATCTCTCTCTCCTCCCCACAACCGGCGCCGGAGGACCTCGCCGGATCTCCGTCTCCGACCACTCTCCTCTCATTCCAACCGGTGGGATCGTTCCCCACCTCGTCCTCTTGCCATGGACCCCGGTATTTCCCCGAGTTCTTATCTCTTTGCCTCTCTATTTTTGCATCCAGGCTTAAGGGGGAAATATGTGTGGTCTTGTGATTTTTGGCCAAATCTGTGCATAAGGGGATGTTTTGAGTGTGTGTGTTTGTGCGGTAGAAGTGCTAATTGGTAGGATACAACGTGATAGCTTTTGATCCACGGTAGTGCCGCTCTGATTTTTAGATCCGTGTTCATGTGAAATCTGCCCCGTGTGGTACTACCACGCCTGGTGCAGTACTACCGCTCGTCGGGCGGATGTAAAACTTTTCTTCTACTCCGGCCCCGGTACTACCGCTCACAGCGGTACTACCGCGTCCGAAGCGGTAGTAAATTTTTACTTCCGCATGACCCTTCGGTACCACCGCTCGATCTCTAGCTACCTCGCTTTGTCCTCTCCATTCTCACTTCTATATGGTTTTCTTGTTTGCCTTAGTCTTTGAAATGACTCCTTTTAGTTCGTCTCTTGTGTTTGCGTTGTGTGTCATAGGTGGTGGCTCCGGTTCCGGTCCAGGACGCTCGAATCACTCTCGTGACACAAGTTCAAAGCGTCTACGCAATCCAGATACTCCCGAGGGCTCCAATGCCCCGCAATGCAGCTTCAAGAGAAGCGCATCCAAGATCAAGGAGCCAGTTGTCAATTGGGAAGACATGCCTCAAGTTGAGTTTCAGTCTCATCGGATGATTGACCCCTATATCAAGCCTATGGAACATTCCAAGGCAAATGAATTGTTTTGGACCAAGCAACAAAATCTCATCCGTATCGATGTGATCAAGGGCAAGAAGAATCTCTATGTTCCTGTCTAGTGGATTGACATGACTCATATGTGGAAGAACCAAGCATATTTTGGTGAGGCTCTGAGTATGGTGGAGCAATTTTCTATCAAGGAAATCATATCGTTCCATCTTGACTTTGATCCCGAGATTGTGGGTCAGTTCTTTGCTTCTGTCCACTTCCATTCCGATGAGAAGCGGACCGTGACTTGGATGGCCAATGGAGAGAGGTTGTCTGCTGACTGGATGGAGTTCATGGATCTGTTGCACGTTCGTGATGAGGGGCTTGATGAGCCCGTTGGTCTGCGCCCTCATGGCAACCCATAGCCTGCACGCAAGGAGAAGCTTCTACCCTACTATATTGAGAAGACTTTACCCTGTGGTCAGAAAACTTCTGTGCTCAACCTGTTCCTCGATGTCATGCACCGAATCTTTCACAACACTCTATTTCCTCACATGGGAGACAAGGACAAGGTGCACTCCTATCTAGTGGATATGCTGCTACTCTATGAGAAAGGCAAAACTGAAAGTCTTGACCCCCTTGATGTTTCTCACATTATGTGGACTGAGCTTCGGACAGCTGTGTTCCACCGTAAGGTCCCTATTTACGGGCCCTACTTGTTTCTCTTGATTCGTACAACTTGGGAGAAGACCCTTCCAGGTGAGGACTTTGAGGCTCATTGGTTTCTTCATGAGCCTATTCAGTTGCGTCTGAAGGACAAGTGGGCTAATACTAGCACTAAGCCAGCGCCTGCTCATATGGAGGTTGATGAGGATGAGATCGATGAGGAGGAAGATGACAGTTCTGAGATGTATGTGCCACCGTCTTCTGAGCCATCTTGGGCCAAGAAGCTCTCACACAGGATGAAGACACTGTTCTGCATGCAGGCCAAGGGATAATATCAGACTCATGTTGCTCAGAAGGAGAGTCGCCAGCGTGACAAGGGGATTCTGAGGAAGCTTGGCGAGACCATCTCGAGTGGGTCTGAGAAGGACATCACTCTTGAGGCTACTTGGATGGAGAAGCAGAAGTACCTGTGGGCTGATTCACATGAGGAGTCCATTGCAGCTGCATCAGAGGAGGAGCTGGATGACTGATCTTTTCTGCATGGGAGCTACCACCTGTCTCTTAGGTGTCCTCTCTAACTTTTTTGTGTCTCGATGCCAAAGGGGGAGAGAGTGAGGATTTGCGAGTGCTTGTGTTGTTTTTCGTCATCTCCTTGCTTTCGTTGAACTTTGGTTTATGTCGTTTGTGTGTGAGACCAAGAGACTTCTTCTGTCATATGGTGTGAGACATATACTATCACTCTCATCTTATTATTGTCAAGTATGATTTGTGGCTTGTGAGTCTATCCCTTATGTACCATTATCTTCATGCTCACATGCTATGCCTTGTTTCCGTACTTAGTGTTATTCATTCTGTTACAAGGATTGCCTTGTTTATAAAATATAGGGGGAGTGTTGATCCTAGTGTGTGCGCTTTGCAGTCCAAAGCATATCTATAGAGTGCACACATCTAGGGGGAGCCTGTCTATATTTATAGATTTTGGGTTTGCATATGCTCATTTTATATATTTTTGTGAAAATCCCATGTTGTCATCAATCCACCAAAAAGGGGAGATTGTAAGGGCATATTTATCCCTAAGTGGTTTTGGTGATTGATGAAAATGCTTATGTGGACTAATCGTGTGCATTGAGCATTTCACATATCTCATATCTAGGCACAAGACGATTCGGTGCCCCTTGGAGTTTATCAAAGACGGTTGTTCTCTACGTTTCCTTTCAGTGGATTTGAGTTGTCGGAAAGCTGTACTATTAAGAGGGGGTCCGCTTTGGAAAGGTTTGGGTGGAATCAACATGTACACATCTATTCTATTGCACCACCTTTCCTTCGCTTCAATGGAGCTCCAGTCCATTTTCCTTGTCTGTGCAAAGTGAAGGCTTCATGGTGCTAGCTTTCAGTGGCTTGCGGTAGTACCTCTCAAGGTAGCAGTAGTATCGCAGGGGCCCGTGGTAGTACCGCTCGGAGGAGCGGTAGTACTGCTGTCCTCAGGCCTGGTGTGGTAGTAGGCGCGGATGTAATTTTTTACATCCGCCCTCCTGCGGCAGTACCGATGTGTGTTTCCAGAACTAACGTGCCGGACTTTTGCGCAGCCCCGACCTCAGCGGAAGTAGGCACGAAAGTAATTTTTTTACTTCCGTGCATCTCGTGTGCCAGTTTGTTACCGACCATGCGGTAGTACCGTATGGGCTTGCGGTAGTACCTCTCCGGCGGTTCTACCGCTGGCTGTCTAGTGCAATCGGCCTACGTCTGGGTACTACCGTGCAAACGGTAGTACCGCACCCTGCAGTGGTAGTACCGTAACCCCTTGGGATAGTACCGTGGCTCGTTTGCGGTAGTACCACAACGCCCATGCTAAGTGTGGGGATAACGGTTGGATCCACCTCCCCACTATAAAAAGGAGGTCTTCTTCCTCAAGATTCCTTCCCAAGCTCCGTTGTTGCTCAAAGCTCCATTTTTGCCCAATCTCTCTCCCTAGCTAATCAAACTTGTTGATTTTCTAGGGATTGGTTGAGAAGGCCCCGATCTACACGTCCACCAAGAGAAATTTGATTCCCCCCACTAATCCCTTGCGGGTCTTGTTACTCTTGGGTGTTTGAGAACCCTAGACGGTTGAGGTCACCTCGGAGCCACATTCCATTGTGGTGAAGCTTCGTGGGGTCGTTGGGAGCCTCTAATTAAGTTGTGGAGATAGCCCCAACCTTGTTTGTAAAGGTTCGGTCGCTGCCTTCAAGGGCACCAATAGTGGAATCACGACATCTCGCATTGTGTGAGGGCGTGAGGAGAATAGGGTGGCCCTAGTGGCTTCTTGGGGAGCATTGTGCCTCCACACCGCTCCAACGAAGACATACTTCCTCAAAGGGAAGGAACTTCAGTAACACGTCCTCGTCTCCACCGGCTCCACTTTTGGTTATCTCTTGCCTTTACATCTTGCAAGTTATTATTGTATTGTATCCATTGCTTGCTTGTGTGGTTGTTGTGATTAGCATCATATAGGTTGCTCACCTAGTTGCACATCTAGCCAACCTACTTGTTGTTAAGCCTAAATAGTTAAAGAAATTTTAAAAAGTGTTAGTTGCCTATTCACCCCCCTCTAGTCAACCATATCGATCCTTTCACTCTTGCTCTAAATTGAGCTTCTTGAAGAGGAGCTTCTCATGTGTCCTTGCAAGCTCTCTATGATCTTGTAGAGTAGACTCATGAGCTAACTTAAGAGTTTTTAGTTCTTGAGTTAGTCATTCTATTTCCAACTTATCCTCATCACACGACTTATCTAGACTAGAGTGATTACTAGCAAGTTTATCTGGACTAATATTACTAGATTTGTCAAATAGCAAGTCATCTTCAATTAACAAGTCAACCTCATCACTACCGAAATCAAGATACTCGGGGTGTGATACCTTGGGGCCTCTATCTATGAAGCAACATCCACTCCCTTCGTTTGGTGAATCAAATAGGTCGTAGGAGTCGGTTGTAACTAGTGCAAGTCCAGCAACACCTTCATCTTGACTATAGTCGGAGTTGGAGTGGTAGCTTCTCTCGGAGTGGTTGTCGGATTCGGAGTCGGGAACCCATTCACCAACATGAGCTTGATGTCTTCTTCTTGAGTAGCTCTTGGTGTACTTGTCCTTCTTCTCCTTGAGAGTCTTCATTCATAACAATCATCCCTACTCCTTCTCTCTCTTCGAGGTGACTCATCTCTTGAGCTTCATCTTCTTGGTGACTCTTATTTCCTTTTGTAAGGAGCCATGCACTCATTGGAGTAGTGTTCGGGCTTCCCAAAATTGTAGCAGTTTCGGTCATGACTTGACGAATGCTTCTCTTCATATCTTGATTTGGATCTTCAATATTTGCCTCTATTCTTGTAGAACTTGTTGAATTTCGAACCATGAGGCTTATCTCTTCATTTGTGACAAGGTTGTCACTTGAAGTTGCGGGAGCATCACTTGTTGCATTGTAAGCACCACTATACTTGTGGTGAAGCTCTTCCTTGTCCTTGAGTGTCATCTCATGAGCAACAATCCTTCCAATCACTTCCTTTAGCTTGAGATCTTTGTAGTTGGGCATCATTTGGATCAATGGGCATACGGTGTCATATCGATCATCCAAAGCTCGAAGTATCTTCCTGATGATGAATTTATCGGTCATTTCTTCGCTTCCTAAGCCGGAAATCTCATTGGTGATGAGATCTAGCCTAGAGTACATCTCAACGACTCCTTCACCATCCTTCATCTTGATCTTGTCAAGCTGACTCTGAAGAACATCCAAATTGGATTTTCTCACAGATTCGGTACCTTCATGCATATCAACCAAAGTATCCCAAATCTCTTTTGCATTCTCAAGACGGCTGATTTTGTTGAATTCTTTAGGGCATAGGCAGTTGAAGAGAATGTCACATGCTTGAGCATTGAGTTGGAACATCTTCAACTCATCCACAGTCGCTTCGCGATTCGTTTCCCTTCCATCCACAAAGAATTCACCTTGCAATCCAACACGAACAACAGCCCAAATGGCGGGGTTATGACCAAGAAGATGCATTTTCATTTTGTGCTTCCAACTAGCAAAATTAGTGCCATCAAAATATGGACCTCTACGGTGATAATTTCCCTCACTAGACGCCATACTCTCCTAGGTTATGACACCAATGCAATGGAAACCAAAGCTCTGATACCACTTATAGGATCGAAAGTAGGTCTAGAGGGGGGTTATTAGACTACTTGACCAAATAAAAATCTACTTTTTCCCAATTTTAAGTGTTGGCAGATTTTAGCATTCATAGCAAGTAAAGCACACCCTACACATGCATGTCTACGTGTATAGCAGTGAAAAATAAAGACAAGCATGAATAGTAAAAGGAAGGGTAGGAGTATCAAACACAATTTGGAGACACGATGATTTTTCCTATGGTTCCGATAGGTGGTGCTATCGTACGTCCAGGTTTATGGAGTCTTCAACCCATGAGGGGTAACTGTTGCGAGATGCCACGGAGGGCTCTACCACGAAGGGCTCCATGAAGAAGCAAGCTTGACTATACCATGATGGCCTACGTCCACGGAGGACTAGCCTAACTCGGGGTAGATCTTCACGAAGTAGGCGATTTCCTTGCCCTTACAAACTTCTTGGTGCACTCCACAACATGAAGTAGGAGGCTCCCGAGCGACACCTAACCAATCTAGGAGGCACCACCCTCCAAAAGATAATAGGCTCGATAATGTCGATGAACTCCTTGCTATTGTGCTTCAAGATGATAGACTCCACACCACACAATCACTCTCTCATAGATTTGGCTTGGTGGAAGAGATTGATTGGGTGGAAAGCAACTTGGGGAGGCTATAGATCAAGATTCATATGGTTGGAATGGAATGGCATGATCTCAACACATGAGTAGGTGGCTCTCTCTCAGAAAATCAGTTGGTATGAGTGGGGATATGTTCTGAGTGCTTCTCTTGCGAGTGCATGGTGGTGGAGGGATATAGGAATCTCCAAAATCCAACCATTACACCTGATAAGTCCAACTCGGTGACACCGATGTGTTAATCTCAGTGGTACCGAGTTGCCTAAAAGGTAGCAACTTTTGAATCTCGGTGAGACCGATACATAAAACTCGGTTGCACGGATAAGGTGACCAACGGTTAGATTGCCACACTCGGTGATGCCGATTCAGCAAACACAGTGGGACCGATTTTGTGAATTTGCGTAACAGAAAGTTGGCAACTCAAACTCGGTGGCACCAAATATGAATTGGTTGCACCAAAGGGCTAGGGTTTGGCTGAGTCTGTGGGAGGCTGAGAATCGGTGGCACCGTGTGGGAAGTGTTGGTTGCACCGATTTTGGATATTTTGCTTTGGACAGACTTTTGTGGAAGAGCTTGTGGGTGAATGTGGTGACTATCACTTGTGCATGTATGAGCATTTTGTTGACCAACAGTACCTTACCCGCTTTTAATAGTATTGGCTTTCCTATGGACTCAAAGTGATTTCTCACAAAGTAAATGTAGAATCCTCTTGCTTGAAGCTTTGCCAATCTATTTCCTTGCATCTTGGGGTATTCCGCAATCCTTTTGCCAACCCATCATTGAACTTTTCCTGAAACATGCTTAATGGAAACATTAATTCAATGACATATATGTTGTTATTAATTACCCAAACCACCAAGGGAGCAAATGTGCTTTGAAAGAAGCACTCCGGCAATAACGACTAGAAGAAGCCGCTCACTAAGAGGAGCAACAAGAACAACGAAACCGCGTGCGAGGACCTCGTCAACGACCTCAAGCACATCACGACAAGCACAACGAGGATGACGCCCCAAGGCAACCACAACGTTAACCCAACAACAACATTGACGCACCTCCTCCTCGTCAAGGGCATCGCCAAAATAACTACAATGATGAACAACACTTCGGCAGGCTCAAGTTCACCATGCCTAAGTTCTCTGGAAGCAATGACCCTGAAGACTACCTTTCATGGGTGCTCAGTTGACAAGATATCCCGTTTGCATAACTTTGAGGAAGAGAAGAAGATTGCCATGGCCTCTCTTTATTTCGAAGAATATGTTCTCATTTGGTGGGAACAAGTGATTGAGCAAAGAAGAGAAAGAGGTGAACCTCCTATCACCAATTGGGCTCAAATGAAGAATCTCATGAGAGCTCATTTTGTGCCTACACACTAAAACCGAGATCTCTTCCAGAAACTCCAACTACTCAAGCAAGGCACCATCCATAGAAGAATACTATCAAGAAATGGAAGTTGCCATAATCCGAGCCAATGTCAAGGAAGATGACGAGCAAACAATGGCGCGCATTTTGATTGGTCTCAACTACCAAGTTAAGAAAATCACTGACTTCCAACCATACTACAACTTACATGAACTAGTCCATCAAGCAACCATGGCGGAACGTCAAGTGCAAGATGACTACAACTATTCCAAGTTCTCTTCCAAGATCTACGGTCCAAGTGCTCAAGATTCTATGACCATGACGCCTTTGACTACGAAATCTACTACACCTATCGACGACAAGTCAAGTTCCAAGGACAAGATGACTTCGTTGAGCCGTCATCCCACTTCAAGCAACTACAAGCCAAGGGATTTATCCTCCACACCAACACTAGATGACACCGCTAAATCAAGCTCCATCAAGTGTTTCACATGCCAAGGCCGCGACCACAAGACCTATGAGTGTTTCACACCGCCAATGTTCATGAAGATATGATGCTGCCTAAATTAGATACTTTTGTTTTACTTACGAAAAACGACCTAGCATGGACAAGAAGGATGGCCATTGGAGCGGGATCAAGCATGGAGGAGAAGGTGCGCATGTAGGAAAGAACAATGGAGTTTCCAGTGGTGATTTTCGCACTTTGAAGCCACCTAAGAAGAGCATGAAGGCTTGGACGAAATATACAAGATGCCACGTCATAAATTTCATCCATAGACTGTTATAGGTGCCGCCTCACCTTATTTTTGGGCCAGGCCCATGTAATTTCAAAATACCACTTTATAGGCTGTGTATAGAGTCTATATGTGTGGGGAAACAAAGTTAGGGTCGATTTCGGACCCCTCCTCCAATGGGTCACGAAATTCCTCATATATCCCCCCATATATACAACCCTGAGGGCGCCGTTTAGACCGGGGTTTTGTGATGAGTGTCTACCTTGAATACAACCAAAAATATTGCATGCATGTATATTTGTGAGGTGATTTCTTATAATAATTATGTAATAATTTATTGATGTTATCTAGAACAAAAATACTTCACCTACTTTTGTTTCATGCCTAAATGCAGAATTGCTAAATATTTTTACGAACCACGTGTGAAGACAAAGGAACAGAAAATGATTAGGTGTTGTGCAACAGGTACTATAACTTCAAAGAAAATGATTAGGTGTTGTTCAAGAAATTCTACCATGTCACTTTTGGCCCAAGAGAAGATAGAGTCCAAGTCTCTCACGTTGTGTACTAAGATTCGGACTACACACACATACCTGTCTCAAACCACCAAGAACGTTTTCATACATAGTCCAAATTGGGTGAATCCTTTTTTGCTGGAAAGTAGATTTCATGTGCTTTACAACCCAATTGGATTCACCTTCAAATGCATCCGGACCGTGGAGATATTGATGAAACAATCTGACTTTGCACAAGAATCCGAGTCAAACTACAAGTCCAAAGGTGTTGCATCACCTCCACATGGGACCATGGGCCTTGTACGACCTAGGGTTAGTTTCAGGCAGCCTTAGGACGTCCTCCCACCTCCTTGGCTGCCGCCCCTTGCTCCTATATAAGTAGATCAATCTAGTATCTTTTTCCTTGGGTTTTGTTTAGTTAAAAGTTAGCCGTTGCAACTTCGTGTACTTCGTTTGTGTCCACCGACCAGACCAAGGCCGCTTTCGGAACCCCATCCTTATCAATACTTCATCTATATTTGCAATATTCAGATTGCATTATCATATTCTTGCTTGTTTTTCGATTGCTTGCAGGAAAGACCTTTGTGGTCAGGTTGACCGTGCACCGGTGTGGTTAATAACCTCTTGGAGATTGGTTTAGTGATTGCTAAGGCGCAAAGTCGTGCATGTTCGTAGTCAGATCATCAAAGTCATCTCCACAAAATCGATAGTTATTATCTCATCAAAATATCGAGACCCTCGCCTCTATCAAGTGGTATCTGTTGTCAGGCCGCTCGGTAAAAATTTCCAGTTATCCCTAGATTAGATTTATTTTTCTTACCTATTACCCAAGAAAAAGCCAAAAAATGTTAGATCTATTCATCCTTTGTCCAAGCCAATCTGAGCTTTTGCAATTTTATTTTTAGCGCTTGCATAGTTGAATTATTGGTTGCATCATCGTGTCGAGTTGCTGGTCTTAGTGTCTAGTCCTTTAGAGTTTCGAGTTTTGTTCACATTAGTCACGCCACCGCTGCATCATCATCCCTTCCATTGTTGCCCACCACCATCCATCAAGTTTCACCAATTGCTACCATTGTTCATTGTCATTATCATACTTGAGGTTTATTCACATCTACGCTTGATCCAATTTGCATCTTATCTAGTTGAGAGAAGAAAAAAAGTGAGAGCGAGAAAAAAAGAGAAACAATTTAGTGAAAAAATAGAGAGAAGAGAAAAAACAAATTTTGGATCTACCTAGAATCAATCTCACATCTGAATTCGGATTGAAATATGTTTTGCGTAGTGTTCAGTAAAACACACATATCTTCTTCATATGAAGTCCGTTTTGGCTCCACGAGTAATCAAATTCAAGCTATCGACGAGCCACATCTAAATAGTCCATCAAGCTAGTTCACTATTATCACCTACAAATCAATTTCTAAACCGGACTTTTTGCCCTCCGAAGGTCACGAACACAGTTAGTCAATATTTTTCACGTCTTTTCTCAAATTTTCTGACTCCTCATACGAACTCGGAATTTAGTGATTCTTTTTGCATTGAAAATCTTGAGTTTGTGGAAATCTTGAGAAAATATATCAGAAATTTGACATCATTTTTTCCAGAGGAAAGTTGTAGAGGGAGTTTTGGTATATGCTACTTGCCGATCATTTATTGTCATTATCTTTACTGTCATTGTGATCTTCACTTATATCTTGCTATGTGAAGCTACATCGTATTATCCGTTGATGCTATCTGTGCTTTGCCGTGACTCCATTAGTGTTCTAGGCCCGTGTCTCTACTATGGTCTAGCTTAGGTCTAGCATAGTACTATCATTGAGCGTTTATTCAACATTGAATCTCTGAATTGATTATTATTATTATTTTTGCTACCATATATTAAGCCTTCCAAGCTTCACATATTTCTACTCAGTGTATACACACATTCACATGGTAATCGCTTTACTCAATCTTCGGACATATTGACACCGTTGGTTGCCGCTCACTGTTAGCAATATGCCCTAGAGGCAATAATAAATTGGTTATTATCATATTTCCTTCTTCATGATAATCGTTTATTATCCATGCTATAATTGTATTGATCGGAAACTTAGATACATGTGTGGATACATAGACAACACCATGTCCCTAGTATGCCTCTAATAGACTAGCTTGTTGATCAAAGATGGTCAAGGTTTCCTAGCCATGGACATGAGATGTCATTTGATAACGGGATCACATCATTAGGAGAATGATGTGATGGACAAGACCCAAACTATAAATGTAGCATATGATCGTGTCAATTTATTGCTACTGTTTTCTGCATGTCAAGTATTTGTTTCTATGACCATGAGATGATGCAACTCACTGACACCGGAGGAGTGCCTTGTGTGTATCAAATGTCGCAACGTAACTAGGTGACTATAAAGGTACTCTACAGGTATCTCCGAGGGTGTCTGTTGGGTTGGCATGGATCAAGACTGAGATTTGTTACTCCGTGTGACGGAGAGGTATCTCAGGGCCCACTCGGTAATACAACATCACAACAAGCCTTGCAACTAATATGACTAAATGTTAGCCACGGGATCTTGTATTACGGGAACGAGTAAAGAGACTTGCCAGTAACAAGGTTGAACTACGTATGGAGATACCGACGATCGAATCTCGGGCAAGTAACATACCGAAGAACAAAGGGAACATCATACGGGATTAACTAAATCCTTGACATAGAGGTTCGACCAATAAATATCTTCGTAGAATATGTAGGAATCAATATGGGCATCCAGGTCCCACTATTGGTTATTGACTGTAGAGGTGTCTCGTTCATGTCTACATAGCTCTCGAACCCAAAGGGTCTGCACACTTAAGGTTTGGTGACGTTTCGGTAGTATAGAGTTATGTTTGGTGGTGACCGAAGGTTGTTTGGAGTCCCGGATGAGATCCCGGACATCATGAGGAGCTCCGGAATGGTCTGGAGGTAAAGATTGATATATAGGAAGTCCTGTTTTGGTCACCGGAAAAGTTTCAGGCTCATCGATAGTGTACCGGGAGTGCCGGGAGTGTACCGGGGGACCATCAGGAGGGGTATTTACATGGGCTGTGGGAAGAGGTATACCAGCCCTTAGTGGGCTGGCCTAAGTCCCACAAGAGGCCCATGCGGGTGGAGCGGAAGGAAAAGGAAAAAGGCTAATGTGGAAAGAGTTTCCAAGTGAAAATAAGGAAGGTGTCCTAATCCTACTTGGATTGGAGGATGACTCCTCCTCTCCTCCTTGCGCCAAAGGCCAAAGGGCTGGCCCTTGTGCGCCAGCCTCCTCCTCCTCTCCTCCTATATATACTAGAGGTTTTGATTGTTTTGAGACATAGAAAACAGGCACGTGCTGCCCTCTTCTCTAGATCGTAGTTTCTCCTCTAGATTGGTTTCAACGGTGCTTAGGCGAAGCCCTGCTGGAATAGCTCCACCACCATCGCCACAACGCTGTCGCGCTACCGAAGAACTCTTCTACCTCTCCGCTCCCTCCCGCTGGATCAAGAAGGCGGAGATCGTCATCGAGCTATACGTGTGCTTAACATGGAGGTGCCGTCTGTTCGGCGCTAGATCGGAAGGACCGTGATCAAGATTGCGAGACGATTCATGATTGGATAGCGGGACGGATCGAGATGAGATCACGGGACGGATCGTGATCAGATCGCAGGACAGATCATGATGGGCTCGCGGTACGCTCAGCGATTTAGATCGCGAAGACGTTCGATTACATCAACCGCATTTCTTAACGCTTCCCGCTTAGCGATCTACAAGGGTATGTAGATCCACTCTCCCTCTCGTAGATGCTCATCACCATGGACAGATCTTGCATGTGCATAGGAATTTTTTTGTTTCCCATACAACGTTCCCCAACAGTGGTATCATAGCTAGGTCTATGTGTAGATGAGATGTCGAGCAGAACACAAAGAGTTTGTGGGCATTGATGCTTAGATTGCTTCCTCCCTTGGGCGTGTTTTGCTTCAGCGGTATTGTGGGATGAAGCGGCCCGGACCAACCTTACTCGTACGCTTATGAGAGACCAGTTCCATCGACTGACGTGTAACTTCGTTACACAAAGATGGCTGGCGGGTGTCTGTTTCTCCTAGTTTAGTTGGATCGGATTCAACAAAGGCGGTCCTTGAGAAGGTTGAAAAGCAAATTATGTATCACCATTGTGGTTTTGCGTAGGTGAGAATTGATCTTGCTAGATACCCGTAGCAGCCACGTAAAACTTGCAACAACAATTGGAGGATGTCTAACTTGTTTTTGCAGGGTATGTTGTGATGTGATATGGCCAATGACATTATGAGATATATGTGATGTATGATATGATCATGTGTTGTATAGAATATCACAACTTGCATGTCGATGAGTATGGCAACCGGCAGGAGCCATATGGTTGTCTTTAATTATTGTATGACCTGCGTGTCAATCATTAAGCGCTATGTAATGCTTTACTTTATCGCTAAGCGGTAGCAATAGTAGTAGAAGCACGGTGGGCGCAACAACCCTGATGACGACACGTTGATGGAGATCAAGATGATGGAGATCATGGTGTTGTGCCGATGACGATGGAGATCATGCCGGTGCTTTCAAGATGGAGATCAAAAGCACAAGTTCATGGCCATATCATGTCACTTATGATTTGCATGTGATGTTAATCCTTTTATGCACCTTGTTTTGCTTAGGACGACGGTAGCATTATAAGGTGATCCCTCACTTAAATTTCAAGATCAATTGTGTTCTCCCTTAGTGTGCACCATTGCGAAAGTTCGTCGTGTCGAGACACCACGTGATGATCGGGTGTGATAGACTCTACATTCACATAAAACGGGTGCAATCCAGTGTTGCACATGCAGAACACTCGGGTTAAACTTGATGAGCCTAGCATGTACATACATGGCCTTGGAACGCAAGATACCGAAAGGTCGAACATGAGTCATATAGTATATATGATCAACATGATGATGTTCACCATTGAAACCACCTCAACTCATGTGATGATCGGACTTGAGTTGGTGAATTTGGATCATGTATCACTCGAATGACCGAAGGGATGTCAATTTGAGTGGGAGTTCTTAAGTAATATGATTAGTTGAACTCATTATCATGAACATAGTCAGTAGTGTCTTTGCAAATTATGTTATAGATTACTAGCTCACGCTATAGCTCCATTAAATTTTTATATGTTCCTAGAGAAATAGAGTTGAAAGATGATGGTAGCACTATTGCGGACTGGGTCTGATCTGAGGATTGTCCTGATTGCTGCACAAAAGGATTATGTCCTTAATGCACCACTCGATGCACCACCCGCTCTAGCATCGTCTGTAGATGTTGTGAACATCTCACAGGCACGTTCCGATGACTACTTGATAGTTTAGTGCATCATGCATTAAGGCTTAGTATTGAGGCTCCAAAATGTGTTGAACGTCACGGAACATATATATGAGATGTTATAAGAGCTGAAATTGGGATCTCAGGCTCGTGCCCGTGTTGTCAGATATGATATCTCCAACAAGATTCTTTGCCTGCGAGATGAAGGAGAATAGCTCAATCGTTGAGCATGTGCTCAGATTGTCTGGGTGCTACAATCGCTTGAATCGAGTGGGAGTTGATCTTCCAGATAAGATAGTGATTGATATAGTTCTCTGAGTCACTATCACTAAGCTACTAGAACTTCGTGATGAACTATAATTATTCCAGGGATGGAATTCATGATCCCTGAGCTATTCGCGATGTTTTACACCGCGAAGGTAGAAATCAAGAAGGAGCATCAAGTGTTGATGGTTAGTAAAACCACTAGTTTCGAGAAGGGCAAGGGCAAGGAGGGAAGCTTCATGGATGGCAAGTCAGTTGCTACTCCAGTGAATCAACCCAAAGTTGAACCCAAACCCGAGACTAAGTGCTTCTATTATGAGGAGAGCGACCGCTGAAGTGGAACAACCCTAGATACTTGGTAGATAAGAAGGCTGGCAACGTCGACAGAAGTATATTTTGATATACATGTCATTGATGTATACCTTGCTAGTACTCCTAGTAGCACCTGGGTATAGGATACCGGTTCGGTTGCTAAATGTTAGTAACTCGAAATAAAAGCTACGGAATAAACGGAGACTAGCTAAGTGTGAGGTGATGGTGTGTGTTGGAAATGTTTCCAAGGTTGATGTGATCAACATCGCACGCTCTCTCTACCTTCAGGATTAATGACAAACCTAAATAAATGTTATTTGGTGTTTGCGTTAAGCATGAACATGATTAGATCATGTTTATTGCAACACTGTTATTCATTTAAGTTAGAGAATAATGGTTATTCTGTTTACATGAATAATACCTTCAATGGTCATGCGCCCAGTGAGAATGGTTTGTTGAATCTTGATCGTAGTAATACACATCTTCATAACATTGATGCCAAAAGATACAAAGTTAATAATGATTGTACCACATACTTGTGGCACTACCGCTAAATGTCATATTGGATAAATCGCATGAAGAAACTCCATGCTGATGGATCTTTGGACTCATTCGATTTCGAACCGGTTGAGACATGCGAACCATGCCTCTTGGGCAAGATGACTAAGGACCCCGTTTTCGGTTTGATGGAGCGGGCAAGTGATTTATTGGAAATGATACATGTTGATGTATGCAATCCAATGAGTCTTGTAGCGTGCGGTGGATATCGTTATTTTCTTACCTTCACTGATGATTTGAGTAGATATAGTGTATATTTACTTAATGGAACACAAGTCTGAATAATTTGAAAAGTTCAAGCAAATTCAGAGTGAAGTTTAAGATCATCATGACAAGAAGATAAAAATGTTTGCGATATGATCGTGAAGGTGAATATCTGAGTTACAAGTTTGGCATACAACTTTAGACAATGTGAAAGTTGTTTCACAACTCACGCCACCTGGAACACCATAGTGTGATGGTGTGTTCGAATGTCATAGTCGTGCTCAATTGGATGTGGTGCATACTATGATGTCTCTTATTGTTTTGCCACTTTCGTTTTGGGGTTATGCATTAGAGACAACTACATTCACTTTAAATAAGGCACCATCTAAATCCGTTGAGATGACACCGTGGTTTGATAGAAACCTAAGCTGTCATTTCTAAATGTTTGGGGCTGCAACCCATATGTGAAAAAAGGTTTTCACCTAATGAGCTCGAACCCAAAGCGGACAAATGCATCTTCATGGAATACCCTAAGAACAGTTGGGTATACCTTCTATCTCAGATCCGAGCACAAAGTGTTTATTGCTAAAACGGGTCCTTTCTCGAGAAAGAGTTTCTCTCGAAGGAATTGAGTGGGAGGAAGATAGAACTTGATGAGGTTGTTGAACCTTTGTTCAATCAGAGAGTAGCGCAGCGCAGAAAGATGTTTCTGTGGAGCCTACGTCAGTTGAAGAGGAAGTTAATGATGATGATCATGAAGCTTCGGATCAAGTTACTATCAAATCTCGTAGGTCGACAAGGACGCGTACTGCTCCCGAGTGGTACGACAACCCTGTCTTGGAGGTCATGTTGTTGCACAACGATGAACCTACGAGATATGGAGAAGCGATGATGGGCTTGGATTCCGACAAATGGTTAGAGGCCATGAAATCCGAGAAAGGATCCATGTATGAAAACCAAGTATAGACTTTGGTAGACTTGCTTGTTGGATGGTAGGTCGTCGAGTACAAATGGACCTTTAAGATGAAGACATGCGCTGATGGTAAATCACCATTTATGAAGCTTGACTTGTCGCAAAGAAGTTTCCGACAAGTTCAAGGAGTTGACTGCGTTGGACTTTCTCACTCGTAGCAATGCTAAAGTCTATTGGAACTATGTTAGCAATTGTTGTATTTTTCAATTATGAAATCTGGCAGATGGATGTCAAAACATCGTTTCCTTAACGATTTACTTGAGGAAAGGTTGTATGTGATACAACCAGAAGGTTTTGTCAGTCCTAAGGACGCTAAAAGGTGTGCGAGCTCTAGCAATCCTTCTATGGGCTTGGGCAAGCATCTCGGAGTTGGAATATATGCTTTGATGAGGTGATCAAAGTTTTTGAGTCTATGCAAAGTTTATGAGAAACTTGTATTTACAATAAAGTAAGTGGGAGCACTATAGAATTTTTGATAAGCATATGTGGTTGACATATTATTGATAGAAAATGATGTAGAATTTCTGGAAAGCATAAACGATTGTTTGAAAAGAGTTTTTCAAGGGAAGACCTAGATAAAGCTACCTAATTGTTGAGCATCAAGATCTATCGAGATAGATCAAGATGCTTGATGAGAATTTCAATGAGTACATACCTTGACAAGATTTTGAAAGAGTTCAAAATGGATCAGTCAGAGAAAGAGTTCTTGCCTGATTTGTACGGTGTCAAGTTGAGTAAGACTCAAAGCTCTACCATGACAGAAGAAAGAGAAAGGACGAAGGTGGTCCCCTATGCTTTAGCCATAGGCTTTATATAGTATGCCATGTTGTGTACCGCACCTGTGTGTGCCTTGCCATGAGTCCGTCAAGGGGTACAAGAGTGATCCAAGAGTGGATCACTGGACAACGGTCAAGATTATCCTTAGTAACTAAAAGACTAAGGAAATGTTTCTCGATTATGGAGGTGATAAAGAGTTCGTCGTAAAGAGTTACGTCGCTATGAGCTTTAACACCAATCCGGATGACTCTTAGTAGCAATCTGGATATGTATAATGGAGCAGCCATTTGGAATAGCTCCAAATGGAGTGTGGTAGCAGTGTCTATAGTAAGACATAGAGATTTGCAAAGTACACAAGGATCTGAATATCGAGGACCCCTTGACTAAAAGACCTCTCTCAAATGAAAAACATGATCGAGACCCAGGACTCATTGGGTGTTAGATTCATAATAATGCGAATCACATGGTGATGTGAACTAGATTATTGACTCTAGTGCAAGTGGGAAACTGTTGGAAATATGCCCTAGAGGCAAAAATAAATTGGTTATTATCATATTTCCTTGTTCATGATAATCGTTTATTATCCATGCTATTATTGTATTGATCGGAAACTTAGATACATGTGTGGATACATAGATAACACCATGTCCCTAGTATGCCTCTAATAGACTAGCTCATTGATCAAAGAAGGTCAAGGTTTCCTAGCCATGAACATGAGATGTCATTTGATAACGGGATCACATCATTAGGAGAATGATGTGATGGACAAGACCCAAACTATAAATGTAGCATATGATCATGTCAGTTTATTGCTACTGTCTTCTGCATGTCAAGTATCTGTTCCTATGACCATGAGATCATGCAACTCATTGACACCGGAGGAGTGCCTTGTGTGTATCAAACGTCACAACGTAACTGGGTGACTATAAAGGTACTCTACAGGTATCTCCGAGGGTGTCTGTTGGGTTGGTATGGATCAAGACTGGGATTTGTTACTCCGTGTGACGGAGAGGTATCTCAGGGCCCACTCGGTAATACAACATCACAACAAGCCTTGGAAGCGATGTGACTAAATGTTAGCCATGGGATCTTGTATTACGGGAACGAGTAAAGAGACTTGCCGGTAACGTGGTTGAACTAGGTATGGAGATACCGACGATCGAATCTCGGGCAAGTAACATACCGAAGAACAAAGGGAACATCATACGAGATTAACTGGATCCTTGACGTAGAGGTTCGACCGATAAAGATCTTCATATAATATGTAGGAATCAATATGGGCATCCAGGTTCCGCTATTGGTTATTGACCGTAGAGGTGTCTCGGTCATGTCTACAAAGATCTCGAACCCGCAGGGTCTGCACACTTAAGGTTTGGTGACGTTTCGATAGTATCGAGTTATGTATGGTGGTGACCTAAGGTTGTTCGGAGTCCCAGATGAGATCCCAGACATTACGAGGAGCTCCGGAATGGTCCGGAGATAAAGATTGATATATAGTAAGTCCTGTTTTGGTTACTGGAAAAGTTTTGGGCTCATCGGTAGTGTACCGGGAGTGCCGGTAGTGTACCGAGGGACCATCGGGAGGGGTATTTCGACCCAAGAGGCTACATGGGCTGTGGGAAGAGGTATACCAGCCCTTAGTGGGCTGTACTAAGTCCCACAAGAGGCCCATGTGGCTGGAGTGGAAGGAAAAGGAAAAAGGCCAAGGTGGAAAGAGTTTACAAGTGAAAATAAGGAAGGAGTCCTAATCCTACTTCGATTGGAGGAGGACTCCTCCTCTCCTCCTTACGCCAAAGGCCAAAGGGGTGGCCCTTGTGCGCTAGCCTCCTCCTCCTCTCCTCCTATATATACTAGAGGTTTTGAGGGTTTTGAGACATAGAAAAACAGCCATGTGCTGCCCTCTTCTCTAGATCGTAGTTTCTCCTCTAGATTGGTTTCTGCGGTGCTTAGGCGAAGCCCTGCTGGAATAGCTGCACCACCATCGTTGCAACGTCGTCGCGCTACCGGAGAACTCTACTACCTCGTCACTCCCTCCCGCTGGATCAAGAAGGCGGAGATCGCCATCGAGCTGTACGTTTGTTGAACGCGGAGGTGTTGTCCGTTCGACGCTAGATCGGAAGGACCGTGATCAAGATCGAGAGACAATTCGTGATTGGATCGCGGGATGGATCAAGATGAGATCACGAGACGGATCGTGATCGGATCGCGGGACAGATCATGATGGGATCGCGGGACGCTCGGCAATTTGGATCGCAAAGACGTTCGACTACATCAACCGCGTTTCTTAACGCTTTCCGCTTAGCGATCTACAAGGGTATGTAGATCCACTCTCCCTCTCGTAGATGCTCATCACCATGGATAGATCTTGTGTGTGCCTATGAATTTTTTTGTTTCCCATGCAGCGTTCCCCAACACTCACCATCTGCTGCATGGTAAGAGTTTGTAAGACATTGATATTTGCTTTACTGTGAGCATTTGAACACCACATCCCAGTAGTTCATAGGAACAGTATTCTTGGATTCTTGTTTCTTGTTTCTACTAGTTATTACAGGATCCAGAGTTATCAGTTCATGGGCTTGTTTGATCATGGGAGATGTGCTACAACAACAATTACGGGAGGTGCAAAGAGACCAAAATGCACATGATCAGGTTAATGTTTCTATACCACTATTTAATGGTTGTTTTAGACCTGCTTTATATATTGAATGGGAGTTTGAAATAGATGATATATTTGCTTCCCATAATTTTGTTGAACATAAGAAAGTTAAGGTCGGAGTTGTTCTTTCACTGGTTATGCATCAGTTTGGTGGAGTGAATATTGTCGGTTACACCCTGATTATATACCTACTACTTGGGATGATTTGAATCTTGCCATGAGACACACATTCGTTCCTGCTTATTATACTTGTGACATGTTTAAAAAGTCACAACATTTAAAACAAGGTAGTGACACCGTAAGGAAATATTATGATGATTTACAAATGACCTTGTTGCATTTCTCATTAGAAGAAAGTGAAGAAGATTTTATGGATAGATTTTTGGGAGGATTAAACCATGATATTCAGGAGATACTAATTCATGAAAAGTGTTACCCTATGGATCGTTTGTTTCATCTTGCTTGCAAAGCTGAATAGGAAATAAAACAACGTGTTTCCCACAAGGAGAACGAGGGCAAGGTGCACATTCCAAGAGTTGATACGGTTGTTCCTTCAACTACTAGGCGTACTATGACAACCACATTAACTGTTGCGAGGGCTAAATCACCTTCATCATTGACATGTCACCACCGAGAGTGCCTACATCATCTGAGTTGATCATAAGAGGTAATGACAAAGGTACTGATCGCCCCCTTCATATGAGTATGATGAATGCCTTGTCAATTCCAATGTACCCTATAATGAGCTACCCATTACTTTGATCACACCACCTATTTTAGAGGACTATGTTCATGATTTTACTTTGCCATGTGATCAAATAACTACAATATCAACAATTTTTAGTGCACCCATTGAATTAAGTATTGATGAGAAAGAACCATGTGTATCAGGAAATAAATCAGATTTGGATAAAATATGCTTGAAAATAATTCTACCACTGTTTAATCATTTTGATATGACCTCCAATCTTCGTGATGATTCTGTGTCAAATGACATGTTGCATGTTTGCTTATTTAAGCATGTTGTAGCATCTAAATTTGAGATAATTCAAGTTTATTTACCAATACTGGGATCGTTTAATGATGAACATTATCAATCTTTTGATATGAATAAGGACTTCACTTATATGTGCAAACTTAGTTGCAATATTTTCATGTCTTCTACTTCTCGTCATAATATTTTGGCTTTATATTTCATGACATGTGATGAGTGCCCTTGTATATATGTGTCACATGTGTCACAATTGAGATCAGTAAAAATGGATGACATATACATATACGATGTGTACACCTTTTCTCTTTTGTTGGCCACATTTCAGATTAAGCAATGTCGAGGACGACATTGTTTTCAAGAAGCGGGGGATGATGAGGACATGTCTACCTTTAATACAACCAAAAATATTGCATACATGAATATTTGTGAGATGATTTCTTATAATAATTATGCAATAATTTATTTATGTCGTCCAGAACAAAAAGACATCACCTACTTTTATTTCATGCCTAAATGCACAATTGCTAAATATTTTTACGAACCACGTGTGAAGACAAAGGAAGAGAAATTGTTTAGGCATTGCTAAAGAGGTCCTATAAATTCAAAGAAAATAATTAGGTCTTGTTCAAGAAGTCCTCCCACCTATGGCCCAAGAGAAGATATAGTCTAAGTCTCTCACGTTCTGAACTTAGATTCGGACTTCATAGACGTACCTGTCTCAAAACGCCAAGTACATTTTCATACGGACTCCAAATAGGGTGATTCCTTTTTTGTTGGAAATTATATTTCATCTTATTTCCATACCAATTGGATTCACGCAATTTTAAGTCTTTATAAAAAAGTTCTTGGCATTTTGAGACAGGTATGTCTGTGCAGTCTAAATCTAAGTCCAGAACGTGAGAGACTTGGACTCTATCTTCTCTTGAGCCAAAAGTGATGTGGGAGAACTTATTGAAGACCACATAATCATTTTATTTGAAGTGATAGGACATATTGAACAACACCTAATCATTTTCTCTTCCTTTGTCTTCACACGTGGTTTGTAAAAATATTTAGCAATTCTGCATTTAGGCATGTAATAAAAGAAGGTGAAGTATTTTTGTTCTGAATAACTTAAATAAATTATTGAATAATTATTATAAGAAATCACAAAGAAAATATGCATGTATGCAATATTTTTGGTTGTATTCAAGGTAGACATGTCCTCACCTTCAAATTTGTCCGGACCGTGGAGATATTGACGAAACAATCTGACTTTACAGCATAATCCGAGTCAAACTACAAGTCCAAAGGTGTTGCATCACCTCCACTTGGGCCCATGGGCCTTGTAAGACCCAGGGTTAGTTTTAGGCTTCCTTGGGACGTCCTCCACCTCCTTGGCTGCCACCCTTTGCTCCTATATAAGCAGGTCAATCTAGTATATTTTTCCTTGGGTTTTATTTAGTTAAAAGTTAGCCATTGCAACTTTGTGTACTTTGTTTGTATCCAATGACCAGACCAAGACCGCTTTCGGAACCCCATCCTTATCAATACTTCATATATATTCACAATATTCAGATTGTATTATCATATTCTTTCTTGTTCTTCGACTGCTTGTAGGAATAGGCCTTCGTGGTCAGGTTGACCGTGCACCGGTGTGGTTAATAACCTCTTGGAGATTGGTTTAGCGATTGCTAAGGCGCAATGTCATGAACGTTCATAGTTGGATTGTCAAAGTCGTCTCGACCAAATCGATAGTCATTATCTCATTGAAAGATCGGGACCCTTGCCTCTATCATTTTGTTTAGATTAGAAGTGTGGCATAGCTGTAACTTCGCGTCCTTCGCTTGTGTTCCACGACCATACCAAGACGTCACATAACCCCACTTTCATCAGTAAAGCTTTCCTCTTATATTCGTAATATCCATACTGCAATTTCAATTCCTTCCTTGCTATTTGTTTGCGTGTAGTGAATAGACCTTCCTAGTCAGGTTGATCGTGCTCCGACATGGTCAATAACCTCTTGGAGTTTGTTTAGCGATTGCTAAGGCGCGACGTCCTCACACGTTCATAGTCGGATTGTTAAAGTCTACTCCACCAAAAACGATAGTCACCATCTCATCGAAAGACGAGACACCTTCGCCTGTATCAAGTAGTATCAGATTTCCAGGTTGCTCTATGAGATTTTACTAGTTTTTCGTAGTTAGATCACATATGTTCTTCATACCTATAGTCCACGAAAAACCAAAAAATAGGGTTAGATCTTCATATCCAAACCAATATGAGGCTTTGCAATTTTTTGTTCAGTGTTTGATTTTTTGAATTTACGGTTGCATCGTCGTGTCAAGTTGCTGATCTTAGAGTCTAGTCCTTTAGAGTTTCGAGTTCTATTCACAATTGGTCATGCTACTACCGCATCATCTTCATCGCTGCCATATACCACCATCACACGAGATACATAACAACTGCCATATACCACCACCACACTAGATACATGACCGCTGCCATATACCACCACATACCCCCCATCACGCCAATCGGAGTCCCTCTCCATCACAGATTCACCACCAATCAGTGTTCCACCACCCATACATACATCCGCCACTAGTCCGAGTTCCACCAGATTCATATCCACCACCAATCTATCCGAGTCCATCCCATATTAGGTTTGGTTTTGAGATCCTGTTGTTTTCAGTTTCGTGTTTCCTTACCTGAGTAGGTTTAAAAAAGAGTCTGGAGACCCCTGGTAGTTTTTAGGCCAAAATTTCGATGCGTGAAAATATTTTTTCTCTATCCTATTTTTAGGCTGTCCGGAGCATTTTGAGACACTCGCCACCATGGTGACTTTTTGCCGCACTTTTTGGTCATCGCACCCCCGAATCGTTCTAGGAAAAAAACAAGTCAAGTTTTTTGTGTGCATATCCTATTTATACGACTTGGGAAGAGTTTTGAGACACTCGCAATTATAGTGATTTTCTGAGCAAAAGAAAAAGAGCACAAAAAAAAGAGGCACCAATTTTTTTCCAGAGGGTGCTCTTCCCTTGATTACGTGAAGCATCGTGATTTTGTTGGTGTTCCAGGCTCGCGTCCCTAGAACGGTCTAGCCTAGGACCAGCACAATATCGTCATTGAGCATTTATTCAACTTTGCATCTTTAAATTGATTATTGCTGACCCTTTTTGCTACCATATTATAAGCCACCTCAGCTCCACATACATCTATGTCCTGTATTTGGCACCACCTGGCAATCGTTCTATCCAAGCTTTGAGAGTTTTGACTACAACGGTTGCCGATCACCACCTGCTACTGGGTAAGAATTGGTAAGAATTTGAGATTTTCTTGACGGATTTGTGACACACCACCACCTCTACCATTTCCTAGTAGTCCACAGGTTGATATTCATGTGTATTCCTATTGCTTCTAACCATGACAAGATCACAAGACTGTTGGAGATATGCCCTAGAGGCAATCATGTATGATGATATTTCCTATGTGTTTATGAATAAAGATAGTCCTTGGACATTATCATTGATGTGTATTAACAAGTATGTGGCTTGTTTGTGAGACTATGCATTGTATGATGACTGTCCTAAATGGTCCCTAGTTGAAAGGGTTGTGTGGACGCGCAGCCAGTTAGACTAGCATATGACACGATGGATGGTCCGGTCTCACTGACCATGTAGCATTGGATGCTAGCCAGATAATATGGACTCAGAAAGGTCTGGTCGGATTCGACATAGTCGGATCCGAGTCAAGATAAGGTCTGAGTTGGACAGACCCAACTATGAGACACAACGATAGGTCATCTATGAGTCTCTAGTACAACATATGTTCTATGTCCTAAGACCTGAGCTGGCGCATGTACTCGGGATGGTGACAGACTTGCTTTGGGCCAACCAAACGCTACTCCATGACTAGGTAGTTACAAAGGTAGGTTTCGGGCTTGTCCAGACCCATGCTTCGAGACATGGTCGAGCAAGATGGGATTTACCCCTCCTACCAGAAGAGATATACTCTGGGGCCCCTCGGGTGATCCGACCTGGATAAGCATGGCCATGCAACGAGGATTATGAGATAATCCGAATGTTGGCCAAATTCACCAGAACGAGAAAGAGGTCGTGCTGCAACAAGGGTGACCATATCGCATTGTGCATGACAACATATATCATGTGGCAAAGGGAACAGAAGTGTGAAGTACAGGTTCGCCTAACCAGCTTCATCGGACACTTGGAGTCAGCATGTTTTGCTAGAGGCTGCTACCGACTAGTTGAGTCGGATGCGATCTGACTCGCGACCAAGTGAACGAGAACCTAAGGGGTCGCGCGCTTAAGGGAAGCAACACATGGGCTTTAGGATCCGTGCGAGGCCCAAGAGTTGAGCCCGCACCGATGCCTATATATAGTGGAGGTGCAGCACACCCATCTGGTTGATCTCTTCGGTGCCGTCATTAGGGCTTTGCATGAGTTGCAACTAGCCACCTCCACTCGCCGCCGTCGACCGTGTGATCGGACCTAGCAGTGCGCCGCACGGGTGTTCCTCCTGCACGTGTGGATACCGTTAGAGGCGCTGCACTTGCATCGCTCTAGCGAACCTGTACATGGGATCCGGCGACCGGCTGTTCGAGGGAGGTCGGAACGGCTGTTCGAGGGAGATTGGGCAAGGAGGAGACGGACCACACGAACTATGCCCCAAGTCTACTTCCGCTGCACGACACTGTGCGTCTAGTGGTAACAATTTGTGATCCATCTCCGTAGCATGTTCTTGGATGTTCTGCGTGTAGGAAAATTTTAGTTTGCATGCGATGCACGTACGGTAGAACCCAACAGTGGTATCAGAGCCTCTATTATAGGATTTGGATTCAGATCGGATGCATATTTGATATGTGGAGGCGGCAGATGAGATCCGTCGTCATTCATAAGATCGGCTATGTGCACGGTTGATGAGATCAACTACACATCAGGATAGATTTAGGCTATGTTTTCTATCAATTGGAATCGATGAGGTCGTGACACAACCTACCCCTACCAATCGGTATCTGCCATCGGGGTTAACCAGGAAACGTAAATCCGAATCGGGTACGCGATGATCGATGAGATCGGTCAGATCAGAAAAATCGGCGTGATCGGAGTGCAGATATGATCCGTGATTTCCGAAAATTTCAGGGGCTGCCCGCACCCGCGAGGGGTGCTGCCCCTTCGAACCCCGTGTGCGTAGCGCCTTGTATTTCGTACACGATCACACAAAACCGGTAGAATGCGATTCTATGCATAAGACTGTTTTGTAGGTTTGATGTGAATAGTATGGCTCATATGTATGTGATGCATGCGTGTAATTTAACATGACCTGCGTGTCATGATTGTTAGCCGGTAGGAGCCAAAGTGATGTCATTATATTGTATAACGACCTGCATGTCGACTTGTGATTCTCTGTATATTCATTACTAGTTGTAGTAGTTGGAGGACAGAGATCGAGTTTGAGGTTTTGGCATCTTGGGGTGACGGACAAGATGGAGTTCCGCCTTGGTCATCAGAGTAGGAACCGTCCATGGAAGGACGCCCATGAAGGAGCCATACTATTTCACATATTTATGTTTATATGTGATTGATATTGCTTCTTGTTTCTATGCATGTTAGTATGGTAGAAGATCCCTCATTAATATCAAGCATATTGCCATTACCGATGTTGCACCTTCGCACGTCAAGTACGTCTGGTAGTGGGCTCATAAAATTGAGGTGCTACTGGGTGTTCTTGAACTGGAGGGTTCATGTCGGACACGGACATGCACTGCATCTGGTTAACTTGACAAGGCTATCAAAACGGTTTTGGCCCTTGTGGCAAAGAAGGTTGGGAGCCGGGGTATAAGATACCTACCCGACCAACAGGAGTCGTATAGAGATACGATTATCAAGGAGATGCTTATCGAATAGGCAAGTCGGCTAGTAGTGATGCTAAAGCTCACTAGTCGGTCGCGCTAGACGGGTCCTGAATCACCGAGAGTTTGCGGAGGGATGTCGACTTCAGTGGGAGTAGTTCTGTTTAAGGCTTGAATTGCTTTACATAAACACATTGCTTAGTGATTGCATATTTTCTATTGTCGATCAATGGCACCACCTACTAGACCCTACTTTGCATTGAAATCAATTCTGGAAAAGGATAAACTGAATGGAACAAACTTTACCACCTGGTATAGAAATATGAGAATTGTTCTCAAGCACGATAAAAAGGAACATGTTCTAGAGGATCCACTTCCAGAGGAACCTGCCAAGAATGCTAATGCCACAACCAAGAATGCCCACCAGAAACTTGTTGATGAATCAAATGAGATCAGCTGCCTCATGCTGGCTTGTATGGAGCCCGATTCGCAATAGCATTTTGAAAACATTCAGGCTTTCCATATGATCGAGAGTTTGAAGTGCATGTTTCAGGTAAATGATAGGACCAAAAGGTTCAACGTCTGGCAGTCCTTGACAGATTGTAAGCTGAAGGAGGGTGATCCACTGAGCCCGCATGTGATCAAGATGATCAGGTACGTGCAAGCTTTGGATCGGTTAGGCTTCCCACTTGGGGACGAGCTGTCCAAGGATGCAATTTTGGGTTCTCTTCCACCTAGCTATGGGCCGTTCGTCTCGAACTATCATATGCACGCCATGGATAAGAATCTCACTGAATTACATGGGATGCTCAAGGTGGCAGAACAAGATATTAAGAAAGGCACACATCAAGTGTTAATGGTGCAGAACTCGGCTAAGTTCAAGAAGAGTTGGTCCAAGAAAAAGGATAAGGCAAAGGGCACGGAGAAGGCTGTCTCCGTCGCGGAGCCAAAGTCCGGACCGAACTCAAAGACCATTTGCTTTCACTGCAAGGAAGCTGGTCACTGGAAGAGGAAATGTAGCAAGTGGCCTGCAGAGCACGACAAGAAGGCCGGAGATGCTTCTTCAGGCAAAGGTACACTTGTTACATATGTTATAGACATTTACCTTGCTGACATACCTGGTAGCTCTTGGGTATTTAATACTAGATCGGTTGTTCATATTTGCAACTCGATGTAGGGGCCGGTAAGAACTAGGCGTGTGGCACAAGGGGAGATTGACATCAGGGTCGGCAACAAAGCAAGAGTTGCTGCATTGGAGGTCGGCACGATGCAACTCAAGCTTCCTTCTGGATTTATTTTGGAATTGAATAATTGTTACTACATTCCCGCACTTAGTTGGAACATTATTTCTGCCTCATGTTTGATGAGTCAAGGTTATGAATTCAATATAAAGGACAATGGTTGTTCATTTTATTTCAATGGAATGTTCCATGGCTATGCACCCATAGTAGATGGGCTATTTATTTTAAATCTAGAAACGGAACCAGTCTATAACATGAATGTCAAGAGGCATACACCTAATGAGATAAATCTGACATACTTCTGGCATTGCTGACTTGGACACATTAGTCTGAAACGCATGAAGAAGGTCCATGATGATGGACTCCTAACTTCGTCTGACTTCGGGTCATTCGAGACATGAGAATCATGCTTGCTAGGCAAGATGACTAAGTCTCCTTTTGCAAAGAGATTGACGAAATCTCCTTTTTGCTACCATATTATAAGCCACCCCATCTCCACATACATCTATGTCGTGTATTTGGTACCACCTGACAATTGTTCTATCCAAGCTTTGAGAGTTTTGACTACAACGGTTGCCGATCACCACCTGCTGCTGGGTAAGAATTGGTAAGAATTTGATACTTTCTTGACGGATTTGTGACGCACCACCACCTCTACCATTTCCTAGTAGTTCGTAGGTTGATATTCTTGTGTATTCCTATTGCTTCTAACCATGACAAGATCACAAGACGACAAGATCAACTGGGACAACTTGACGAACAAGGAGCTCCACGACAAATTTCAGGAAATGATGGCTGACCAGGTGCACGACTTGATAATGAGCCTTGGAGAGGCTATGAAGCTAGATGGTTTGGAGAAGATGGTCGACGCCAAGCTTGATGCTAAATTCAATGAGGTGCTTGCACATCTACCTCCACCAGCTATACCTATCGTACCTCGGTAACATCAACACCAACAACGCCCAAATTTTGCAAGATGACTGTGACGTGTGCCTATCGACCAAGGCCAAAATTCGGGTGCCATTCCTACTACTATAGGTTCGGTGGCTATTGTTTCTGCTGTTATTGTAGTTGAGCAGAATGAGGATTATGATTGTGATTACGATGATGAGGGAGAGGTTACTCCAAATGAGCTCCAAGGGAAAACACCACCACACCCACCAGGTCATCCACATGGCTACATTTGCAACGGTAGGGCTCCACCCCCCCCTCAGGTACGGTATCAGGACCATCTCCCTAATCTTAAATTGAAATTCTGACATTTGAGGGTAGATATGTTCCTGATATATATCTTACTTGGGAGTTAGAAACAAAACAATGTTTCACATGCTTACAATTTCCTGAGGATAGACGTTTGCTGCTGTTGTTTGTGCATTTACTAGTTTTGCTTGTGTTTGGTGGTCTGAACATTGTAGAATACATAATGATAATCTCCCTATTACTTGGGACACTTTGAAAATTGCTATGCATAATTGTTGGGTTCCACCATATTATCAACGTGAATTGCGTCAAAATTTGCAGCGTTTAAGACAAGGAAACAATTATGTAGAGGAATATTATCAGGAATTACAAACTCACATGATTAGATGTGGTATTGTTGAGGAGAATGAAGCTATGCTTGCACATTTTATGGGTGGATCAATTAGAGAGAGTCAGACTATTCTAGACTATATGGAGTATAACACTATTACTAGTTTATTCCATCTTGCTTGCAAAGTTGAACGTGAAGTGCAGGATCGACATGCAATGGCAAGAAGTAATTTTTCTGTAGGACGCACTTCATCATGGATGCCACGGACCTCATCTACTTCCACACGTCCTGCTGCAGCACTGCCTACTTCAGCCACCAAATCCAACCGAGATACCAGGGATCACGCACCGCCACCAGACTCTAGCAAGGGCACGGCTTCGGGGCTTGCACACATCTCTTCTTCATCCATGACATATACATGGCAAACACATGAGGTTATATGTCGTCGTTGCAAGGGTAGATGTCACTTTGCGAGAGAATGCACATCCAGGTGTGTGATGATTGTTATTAAGGATGATGGATATGCATCTGCTAGTGATTATGATGAGGAGACTTTTGGCTCTTATTGCAAGTGAAGAACATGGTGTAGAGAATACTGAACAAGAGACACACTACATGGCTGCTGACTATGCAGACATGTATGAAAGTTTAGTTGCTCAACGTGTTCTGAGAGTGCAGGTTACACAGGTTGAGCAAAATCAGAGGCACAACTAGTTCCATACAAAGGGAGTTATGAAGGAGCGTTCTGATTGCATCATCATCGGTTGAGGGAGTTGCAATAACTTGGCTAGCTTGGAGATGGTGGAGAAGCTGTCGCTAATCACCAGACCACATCCTCATCCATATTACATCCAATGGTTCAACAACAGTGGTAAGGTTATGGTAACTTGTACTATTCGTGTAGATTTTAGCATTGCTACATATTTTGATTATGTTGATTGTGATGTGGCACCCATGCAAGTATGTTCGGTTTTACTAGGTTGACCATGAAAATTTGATAAAAATTCTGTACACCATGGTACGACAAATCAGTATACTCTTATTAATGAGGATCAAAATATAACTTTGCTTTCTATGTCTTCTGAACATATTATGAAAGATGACATTGCTAGATCTAGTAAAGCAAAACATGAGCTAAATAAGAGTGAAAATCAGATTGTAGAAAAGGAATTTGAGCAACTCAATAAGCCAAATAAACCATCATCTAGTGTTGCATCTGAATTTTTTTTGAAGAGTGGATGTTTACTTGCTACTAAATCTTATATTACTGATTTGGATGTTGCTACATCTGTTTGCTATGCTTTTGTATGCAAAGAGGCATTATTTTCATTCGAGGACATGCCTCCCTCTTTGCCTCCTGTTGTCACTAACATTTTGCAGGAGTTCACTGACGTCTTTCAACAAGATGTGCCAACGGGATTACAACCTATTCTAGGGATTGAGCATCAGATTGACTTAATTCCCGGTGCATCGCTACCCAACCATGCGCCATACCATACCAATCTAGGGGAGATGAAGGAGATTATGCGTCAAGTATAGGAGCTACTCGACAAAGGTTATGTACGTGAATCCCTTAGTCCTTGTGCTATTCCTATTATTCTAGTGCCTAAAAAGGATGGTACATCACGTATGTGGGTGGATTGTAGAGGCATTAACAATATTACTATCAGTTGTCGTCATCCTATTCGTAGGCTAGATGATATGCTTGATGGCTTAAATGTCTCTACAATTTTCTCCAAAGTTGATTTGCGTAGTGGATACCATCAAATTCGTATGAAATTGGGAGATGAATGGAAAACTACATTTAAAACTAAGTTTGGATTATATGAGTGGTTAGTCATGCCTTTTGGGTTAATTGATGCACCTAGTACTTTCATGAGTAATGAACGAGGTTTTACGTGCTTTCATTGGACGATTTGTTGTAGTCTCTTTTGATGATATACTGATTTATAGTAGATCTTTGGAGGAACATTTGGAACATTTACATGTTGTTTTTATTGCTCTACGTGATGCATGTTTGTTTGGTAACCTTGGGAAGTCATCCTTTTGCATCGACCGAGTATCTTTTCTTGGCTATGTTGTTACTCCGCAGGGAATTGAAGTTGATAAAGCCAAGATTGAAGCTATTGAGAGTTGGCCGCAGCCCAAAATGGTCACACAAGTGAGGAGTTTTCTTGGACTTGCTGGTTTCTATATGCATTTTGTGAGGGATTTCATCACCATTGCTGCACCTCTCATTGAGATTACAAACAAGGATATGCCTTTTTCTTGGGGTACACCCAGGAACAAGCCTTCATCGTATTGAAAGATAAGCTAACACATGCTCCTTCACTGCAACTTCCTGATTTTAATAAGACTTTCGAGCTTGAATGTGATGCTAGTGGAATTGGATTAGGAGGTGTGTTATTACAAGATAGTAAACCTGTTGCATTCTTTTCTGAAAAATTGAGTGGGCCTAGTCTGAATTATTCTATTTATGATATGGAATTATATGCTCTTGTTTGGACTTTGGGAATATGGCGACATTATTTATGGACCAAAGAATTTGTTATACATTCTGATCATGAATCTTTGAAACATATTAAAAGTCAAGCAAAACTGAACCGTAGACATGCTAAATGGGTTGAATTAACTGAGACTTTCCCTTATGTCGTTAAACACAAGAAGGGAAAAGAAAATATTATTGCTGATGCATTATCTCGTCGCTATACTATGCTTTCACAACTTGACCTTAAAATATTTGGTTTGGAGACCATCAAAGATCAATATGTGCATGATGTTGATATTATAGATGTGTTGCAGAATTTTAAAGAAGGGAGAATGGAATAATTTAGTCACTAATGATGGATTTGTGTTCCGTGTTAACAAGCTATGAATTCCAACTAGCTCCACTCATCTTTTGTTGTTGCAGGAGGCGCATGGAGGCGGATTAATGGGACACTTTGGCATGAAGAAGACAGAGGACATACTTGCTACGCATTTCTTTTGGCCAAAGATGAGATGGTATGTTGAGCATTTTGTTTCTTGCTACACTACATGTCAAAAAGCTAAGTCATGACTCAATCCTCATGTTTTATATATGCCTTTGCCTGTACCTAGTGTTCCTTGGGAGGATATATCTATGGACTTTGTTTTAGGTTTACCTCGAACAAAGAAGGGGAGGGATATCATATTTGTTGTCATGGATAGATTTTCAAAAATGGCACACTTTATACCATGTCATAAAAGTGATGATGCTACTAATGTTGCTAATTTGTTCTTTCGTGAAATCATTTGCTTGCATGGTGTGCCAAATATAATTGTTCTAGATCGTGATGCTAAATTTTAGCCACTTTTGGAGATTTTTATGGGCTAAGTTGGTGTCTGAACTGATTTTTAGTACATGTCACCCCCAAACTGATGGACAAACTTAAGTAGTCAGTAGATCATTGTCTACTATGCTTAGGGCTGTTTTGAAGAATAACTTGAAAATGAGGGAAGAATGCTTGCCACATATTGATTTTTCTTATAATCGTTCATTGCATTCTACTACTAAGATGTGCCACTTTGAAATTGTTTACGATTTCATACCTCATGCGCCTATTGATTCGTTGCCTCTTCCATCTTCGGAGAAGGTTAATTTTGATGCTAAACAGCGTGCTAAATTGATCTTAAAAAATGCATGAGGTTACTAAGGAAAATATTGAGCGTATGAATGAGAAATACTAACTTGATGGAGATAAGGGTGTAAAACATGTTGTCTTTGCACTTGGAGATCTTGTTTTGTTACATTTGTGTAAGGATAGATTTCCTGATTTGCGCAAGTCTAGGCTAATGCCACGTGTTGATGCTCCATTTAAACTAGAGCTTGAACATGCCAATTGAATTACCAGGTACTTTCCTTTCTTGGAAATCCTTCCAGCGTTCATGAACATATGATGCTGCCTAAGTTAGATACTTTTGTTTTACTTATAAATGAAGGACCTAGCATGGACAAGAAGTGATGCGGAGCATCCCTTGATCACCCCCATGGACCCATCACCAACACCCCAAGCTATGAAAGGACCCATGACGAGAGCCTGTGCATGCGCCATTGCAAACGAGGTGACATCTCTCCTATATGATTCTCCCTTTTATGGTCATGGAACTTGGATGCTACCTCAAGCGAAGACTCTTTGCATGATCAAGTACAATGGAGACGGGTTAGAAGATACTCGGAGTGAAGGACAAGCCCCCATGGGGGTGGACACGGAGAAGGATGGCCAAGAGCGACGAAACAAGGCAGGTCCACCCTCCATGCCCCGGAAATCCGGCCCCTGGAGACTTCACGAGCGCCTAGGATCCACAACCAAAGCTACAGGCACCGGACATCCGCCCCACCCCGGATATCCGCCACCCGACCTTGGAAATCTGATGAGGCCAAGACAGAACCGAGTAGAATCCAGCCCCTCTAGCCCGGACATCTGGCCCCCAAGCCCAGACATTCGACCGACCACTGAAGCCCTGGACATCTGCCCCCTGTGTGGGCAGACTCGGGCCCAAGTGGCCATGTACCCTCTCTCTCGCCCCAATTCCACTAGCACTATATAAAGGACCCCTCCCCCTCTATCTAGGGTTAGCTTTTGTTTAGCAAATACTTTTGTTAAGCCTAGCTCCATTACTTCCTTCCCCCATGGAGCGATACACCTCTATGTGAAAGATCTGAAGTGATGTCAAGGCCCCTCTAGAGGGAAGATCCTACGGGATTCAAGGCCTCCTCCTTTGGAGTGAGGAGAACTATCGGTTACCGTGGATCCTTTTGTTGATCGTGGATCTTTGTATCTCATGTGTTCGTGTGTTTCTCATGGATGTGTGATCGGAGTTCGTCCATGAGTTTGTGATTTCTCTTTGGTTTTCTCCCTTTCCCCCCTCCAAGTGCTACTAGGCTTGCCCCGTATCATATTGGTATCATGAGCCACGTTGATTCACACCATGGAGTCTCTCCCTCCACTTTCTAGCCAATTTTTGTTTTTATTTGACCTAATTTCGAAAATGCCCACAAAAATACCATACCAAAGTTTCTTGGATTCATTGGATTTGAGGAGATTTTGTGCCCACAAAAATAGCCATACCAAAGTTTCTTGGATTCATTGCATATGCGGATTTCGTAGTGGACAAGTGGATCTACCTTTTCCCCATCATCCTCATCGATTTCCCCGCCACATCGCCCCAATTTTGCAGAATTTTTTTCATGTTCGTCCTATAGTTCATAGGGATTTCTGAGATCCTATCGGGATCGGGCACCCCGGAGATCCGACCTGGACCCCGGATATCCGGCCCCTGGCAGCGTGCAAAGCTGTCTTTCCTCTCTTTGGGCAGAATTTTTTTCATTTCCTCCATTTCTTCCGCAATCCTTCCGCCATTTCTTCCGCAACCCATTTGCATTTGATATTTTGAGTCATGAGATTCGCCACTTCCTAAGGTGTTTGGGATAATTAGGAGTGGTTCTTCATCGACATCGCCGCTCATCATTGCCAACCACCTCTTCATTGAAACCAACCGTAAGCAAGGACGGTAACCGTGATGACACTCTTGGCATATACCCTTGCCATTGCGTTGTTACCCCAAGCCTATTTGCATTACTTGCCTATCGATTCTAGCCATTGAGTATTGCCGAGCTATGCTACTTGTGCACGATACATACTCCGCATAGCTTCAAATTGCTTGCATATATCATCGTATCATCTTTTGTGTTACAACATAGTGCCCGCATATATAATTGCTATCTTGGTGTGCACATCACGCATAGTGACAATCCATTTATCATTGCTAAAAGAAAGTGAAGCAAAGATTTTAAGCAAGGACAAAAGAACAAAATCAATAGCATCGCCAAATTTGCATATCATACTTGATTATCTTGGATCACTTGAGCGAGTGACTCATGCCTCATACATACATACCTAGTAGGGAATAGAAAGACAACACATTTTGTTTCTTATAGGTTGTGCACAAGTTCGTATCATGCCCATTTGAGCAATCGTGCTAGCGTCTCTCTAGTGTTGTGCAACACGAGATTTTTCCGTGGATACCACATTTTGTGCTCATTCCTTGGTTGCATGACCCCGCTTATCTATTCATGTGTGTGTCTCTGTGTTCACTCATTGCTATTGATCTGCATTGTCTTACCTGTGAATTTGTGAATCTCTTTCAACTTTATTGAATCATATTCTCGAATTGCTTGAATTTCGTGGCACCATCCTAACCAAGCTACTCCATAAGCATTACTTGTTTGGTGTGAGAGGGACGATCTTCGGTACCAAGTCTACTATTTCCATACTTGCACATTGAGTGATCTTGATCCACTTTCAATTTTTGGAACGGTAATTGGTATTCTCTTCTCACTCTTCCACTTATATCTTCTAGAGTGCTATGGATAGGAACATCATGTCGAACCTGACATTCGAGGAGCATGACAACGATGCGACCACCCACGCCACCAAGTTGCACTTCTTTGGCGCAAACAAGGCAATTACTCATGCTCAAGATGTCTTGAATGACCGTGTAGAGCAACTCGCCACCGACTTGCGTGTATCCGAGGTTCGCACTATTGGAAATATGACCTAGAGGCAATAATAAATTAGTTATTATCATATTTCCTTATTCATGATAATCGTTTATTATCCATGCTATAATTTATTGATCGGAAACTCAGGTACATGTGTGGATACATAGACAACACCATGTCCGTAGTATGCCTCTAATAGACTAGCTCGTTGATAAAAGATGGCTAAGGTTTCCTAGCCATTGACATGAGATGTCATTTGATAATGGGATCACATCATTAGGAGAATGATGGGATGGACAAGACCCAAACTACAAACGTAGCATATGATCGTGTCAGTTTATTGCTACTGTTTTCTGCATGACAAGTATGTGTTCCTATGACCATGCGATCATGCAACTCAATAACACCGGAGGAGTGCCTTGTGTGTATCAAACATTGCAACATAACTAGGTGACTATAAAGGTACTCTACAGGTATCTCCGAGGGTGTTTGTTGGGTTGGCATGGATCAAGACTTGGATTTGTTACTCCGTGTGACGGAGAGGTATCTCAGGGCCCACTTGGTAATACAACATCACAACAAGCCTTGCAAGCAATGTGACTAAGTGTTAGTCACGGGATCTTGTATTACGGAATGAGTAAAGAGACTTGCCAGTAACGAGGTTGAACTAGGTATGGAGATACCGACGATCGAATCTCGGGCAAGTAACATACCGAAGAACAAAGGGAACATCATACGGGATTAACTGAATCCTTGACATAGAGGTTCGATCGATAAAGATCTTCGTAGAATATGTAGGAACCATGGGCATCCAGGTCCCGCCATTGGTTATTGACCGTAGAGGTGTCTCGGTCATGTCTACATAGTTCTCGAACTCGTAGGGTCTGAACACTTAAGGTTCGGTGATGTTTTGATAGTATAGAGTTATGTATGGTGGCGACCGAAGGTTGTTCGGAGTCCTGGATGAGATCCTAGACATCACGAGGAGTTCCGGACTGGTCCGGAGGTAAAGATTGATATATAGGAAGTACTGTTTTGGTCACCGGAAAAGTTTCGGGCTCATCGGTAGTGCACCGGGAGTGCTGGGAGGGTATCGGGGGGACCATCGGGAGGGGTGTATCGACCCAAGAGGATACATGGGCTGTGGGAGGAGGTGAACCAGCCCTTGGTGGGCTGTCCAAATCATCCGATGAGGGCCCATGCGGCTGGAGTGGTTTGAGAAGGAAAATATCCAAAGGTGGAGAGGTGGAAAGAGTTTCCAAGTGGAAAGGAGGAATCCTACTCCTAATAGGATTGGAGTAGGACTGCTCCACCTCCAATTTCGGCTAGGTGTGAGGCTGCCTCCTCCCTTCCCTCGCTCCTATATATACTAGAGGATTTAGAGGAAAAAGCTAACGCTAATAGCCACGTGCTACCCTCTCCTCTAGTGCATAGTTTCTCCTCTAGATCGGTTTTCTACAGTGCTTAGGCAAAGCTCTATGGGAATAGCTCCACCACCATCGCCGCAGCGCTGTCATGCTGCCGGAGAACTCGTCTACCTCTCCGCTCCCTCTTGCTGGATCAAGAAGGCGGAGATCGTCATCAAGCTGTACGTGTGCTGAACGCGGAGGTGCCGTTCGTTCGACACTAGATCGGAAGGACCGTGACCAAGATTGCGAGACTGATCATGATGAGATCGCGGGACGGATTGTGATGAGTTCGCAGGACGGATCGTAATTGGATCGCGGGATGGATCGTGATGAGATCACGGGACGCTCGACGATTTGGATCGCGAAGACGTTCGACTACACCAACTGTGTGTCTTAACGCTTCCCGCTTAGCGATCTACAAGGGTATGTAGATCCACTCTCCCTCTCAAAGATGCTCATCACCATGGATAGATCTTGCGTGTGTGTAGGAAATTTTTTGTTTCCCATGCAACGTTCCCCAATAGTGGCATCATGAGCTAGGTCTATGTGTAGATGAGATCTCGAGTAGAGCACAAAGAGTTTGTGGGCGTTGATGCTTAGATTGCTTCCTCCCTTGGTTATGTTTTGGTTCAACGGTATTGTGGGATGAAGCGGCCCGGACCAACATTACTCGTTTGCTTACAAGAGACCGGTTCCCTCAACTTCAACTTGTTGCATAGATGGCTGGCGGGTGCTAGTTTCTCCTACTTTAGTTGGATCGGATTCGACAAAGGCAGTACTTGAGAAGGTTGAAGAGCAACTAATGTATCACCGTTGTGGTTTATGCATAGGTGAGAATTGTTCTTGCTAGATACCCGTAGCAGCCAAGTAAAACATGCAACAACAATTAGAGGATGTCTAACTTGTTTTTGCAGGGTATGTTGTGATGTGATATGGCCAATTACATGATGAGATATATGTGATGTATGAGATGATCATGTGTTGTATAGAATATCACGACTTGCATGTCGATGAGTACGACAACCGGCAGGAGCCATAGGGTTGTCTTTAATTATTGTATGACCTACATGTCAATCATTAAGCGCTATGTAATTCTTTACTTTATCGCTAAACGGTAGCAATAGTAGTAGAAGCATGGTGGGCACGACAACCCCGATGGCGACACGTTGATGGAGATCAAGATGATGGAGATCATGGTGTCATGCCGGTGACGATGGAGATCATGCCGGTACTTTCAAGATGGAGATCAAAAGCACAAGTTCATGGCCATATCATGTCACTTATGATTTGCATGTGATGTTAATCCTTTTATGCACCTTGTTTTGCATAGGACGATGGTAGCATTATAAGGTGATCCCTCACTTAATTTCAAGATAAATTGTGTTCTCCCCGAGTATGCACCGTTGCGAAAGTTTGTCGTGTCGAGACACCATGTGATGATCGGGTGTGATAGACTCTACGTTCACATACAACGGGTGCAAGCCAGTGTTACACATGCAGAACACTCGGGTTAAACTTGACGAGCCTAGCATGTACAGACATGGCCTCGGAACACAAGAGACCGAAAGGTCGAACATGAGTCATATAGTAGATATGATCAACATGATGATGTTCACCATTGAAACCACCTCAACTCACGTGATAATCGGACTTGAGTTGGTGAATTTGGATCATGTATCACTCGAATGACCGGAGGGATGTCAATTTGAGTGGGAGTTCTTAAGTAATATGATTAGTTGAACTCATTATCATGAACATAGTCAGTGGTGTCTTTGCAAAATTATGTTGTAGATTACTAGATCACGCTGTAGCTCCCTTAAATTTCTATATGTTCCTAGAGAAATAGAGTTGAAAGATGATGGTAGCAATATTGCGGACTGGGTCCGTGATCTGAGGATTGTCCTCATTGCTGCACAGAAGGATTATGTCCTTAATGCACCACTCGGTGCGCCTCCCCCTCTAGCGTCGTCTGTAGATGTTGTGAACATCTGACAGGCACATTTCGATGACTACTTGATAGTTTAGTGTGTCATGCATTACAAGTTAGAATTGAGGCTCCAAAACGTTTTGAACGTCAAGGAACATATGAGATGTTCTAAGAGCTGAAATTGGGATCTCAAGCTCGTGCCCATGTTGTGAGATATGAGATCTCCAACAAGATTCTTTGCCTGCAAGATGAAGGAGAATAGCTCAATCGTTAAGCATGTGCTCAAATTGTCTAGGTGCTACAATCGCTTGAATCGAGTGGGAGTTGATCTTCCAGATAAGATAGTGATTGATATAGTTCTCCAAGTCACTGTCATTAAGCTACTAGAACTTGGTGATGAACTATAAAATGCCAGGGATAGAAATAATGATCCCCGAGCTGTTCGCGATGTTTGACACCGCGAAGGTAGAAATCAAGAATGAGCATCAAGTGTTGATGGTTAGTAAACCACTAGTTTCGAGAAGGGCAAGGGCGAGGAGGGAAACTTCATGGATGGCAAGTCAGTTGCTGCTCCAGCAAAGCAACCCCAAGTTGAACCCAAACTCGAGACTAAGTGTTTCGATTATGAGGAGAGCGGACGCTAAAGTGGAACAACCCTAGATACTTGGTAGATAAGAAGGCTAGCAACGTCGACAGAAGTATATTTGATATACGTGTTATTGATGTGTACCTTGCTAGTACTCCTAGTAGCACCTGGGTATTGGATACCGGTTCGGTTTCTAAATGTTAGTAACTCAAAATAAAAGCTACCGAATAAACGGAGAACTAGCTAAGTGTGAGGTGACGATGTGTGTTGGAAATGTTTCCAAAGTTGATGTGATCAACATCGCACGCTCTCTCTACCTTCGGGATTAGTGACAAACCTAAATAAATGTAATTTGGTGTTTGCGTTAAGCATGAACATGATTAGATCATGTTTATTGCAACACGGTTATTCATTTAAGTTAGAGAATAATGGTTATTCTGTTTACATGAATAATACCTTCAATGGTCATGCACCCAGTGAGAATGGTTTGTTGAATCGTGATCGTAGTAATACACATGTTCATAACATTGATGCCAAAAGATAAAAAGTTAATAATGATTGTACCACATACTTGTGGCACTGCCGCTAAATATCATATTGGTATAAAACGCATGAAGAAACTCCATGCTGATGGATCTTTGGACTCATTCGATTTCGAATCGGTTGAGACATGCGAACCATGCCTCTTAGGCAAGATGACTAAGGACCCCGTTTTCCGGATTGATGGAGCGGGCAAGTGATTTATTGGAAATGATACATGTTGATGTATGCAATCCAATGAGTCTTGTAGCGTGCGGTGGATATCGTTATTTTCTTACCTTCACTGATGATTTGAGTAGATATAGTGTATAATTACTTAATGAAACATCAGTCTGAATCGTTTGAAAGGTTCAAGCAAATTCAGAGTGAAGTTTAAAGATCATCGCGACAAGAAGATAAAAATGTCTGTGATATGATCGTGGAGGTGAATATCTGAGTCACGAGTTTGGCATACAACTTAAGACAATGTGAAAGTTGTTTCACAACTCACGCCACCCGGAACGCCATAGTGTGATGGTGTGTCCGAATGTCATAGTCGTGCTCTATTGGATATGGTGTGTGCTATGATGTCTCTTATCGTTTTGCTACTACAATTTTGGGGTTATGCATTAGAGACAACTACATTCACTTTAAATAGGGCACCATCTAAATCTGTTGAGATGACACCATATGGTTTGAGAGAAACCTAAGCTGTCATTTCTTAATGTTTGGGGCTGCAACACTTATGTGAAAAAGGTTTTCACCTAATGAGCTCGAACCCAAAGCGGACAAATGCATCTTCATCGAATACCCTAAGAACAGTTGGGTAAACCTTCTATCTCAGATCCAAGCATAAAGTGTTTGTTGCTAAAACTGGGTCCTTTCTCGAGAAAGAGTTTATCTCAAAAGAATTGAGTGGGAGGAATATAGAACTTGATCAGGTTGTTGAACCTTTGTTTTAACGAGAGAGTAGTGCAGCGCTGGAAGATGTTTTTGTGAAGCCTACGTTAGTTAAGAGGAAGTTAATGATGATGATCATGAAGCTTCAGATCAAGTTACTATCGAACCTCGTAGGTCGACAAGGACGTGTACTGCCCCTGAGTGGTACAGCTACCCTGTCTTAGAGGTCATGTTGGTGGACAACGATGAACCTACGAACTATGGAGAAGAGATGATGGGCCTGGATTCCGACAAATGGTTAGGGGCCATGAAATCCGAGATAGGATCCTTGTATGAAAACCAAGTATAGACTTTGGTAGAGTTGCTCGTTGGATGGCATGTTGTCGAGTACAAATGGACCTTTGAGATGAAGACAGACGCTGATGGTAAATGTTGCCATTTATAAAGCTCGACTTGTCACAAAGAAGTTTCCGACAAGTTCAAAGACTTGACTGCGATGATACTTTCTCACTCATAGCGATGCTAAAGTCTGTTGGAATTATGTTAGTAGTTGCTACATTTTTCAATTATGAAATTCTGCAGATGGATGACAAAACATTGTTTCCTTAACAGTTTACTTGAGGAAAGGTTGTATGTGACACAACTAGAGGGTTTTGTCAGTCCTAAGGATGCTAAAAGGTGTGCGAGCTCCAGCAATCCATCTAAGGGCTGGAGCAAGCATCTCGGAGTTGGAATACACACTTTGATGAGGTGATCAAAGTTTCGTAGTTTATACAAAGTTTACGAGAAACTTGTATTTGCAATAAAGTGAGTGGGAGCACTATAAAATTTCTGATAAGGATATGTGGATGACATATTGTTGATCAGAAATAATGTAGAATTTCTGGAAAGCATGAACGGTTGTTTGAAAAGAGTTTTTCAAAGGAAGACTTGGATAAAGCTACCTAATTGTTGAGCATCAAGATCTATAGAGATAGATCAAGATGCTTGATGAGACTTTCAATGAGTACATACCTTGACAAGATTTTGAAAGAGTTCAAAATGGATCAGTCAGAGAAAGAGTTCTTACCTGATTTGTAAGGTGTGAAGTTGAGTGAGACTCAAAGCTCGACAATGACAGAAGAAAGAGAAAGGACGAATGTCGTCCCCTATGCCTTAGCCATAGGCTCTATATAGTATGCCATGCTGTGTACCACACCTGTGTGTGCCTTGCCATGAGTCCGTCAAGGGGTACAAGAGTGATCTAGGAGTGGATCACTGGACAACGGTCAATATTATCCTTAGTGAAAAAAAGACTAAGGAAATGTTTCTCAATTATGGAGGTGATAAAAGGTTCGTCGTACAGAGTTACGTCAATGCAAGCTTTAACACTAATCCGGATGACTCTTAGTAGCAATCCGGATATGTATAGCGGAGCAACCATTTGGAATAGTACCAAGTGGAGTGTGGTAGCAGTGTTTAAAGTTTGACATAGAGATTTGCAAAGTACACATGGATCAGAATGTCGCAGACCCGTTGACTATAAGACCTCTCTCACATGCAAAGCATGATCGAGCCCCAGAACTCATTGGGTGTTAGATTCATAATAATGCGAATCACATGGTGATGTGAACTAGATTATTGACTCTAGTGCAAGTGGGAAACTGTTGGAAATATGCCCTAGAGGCAAAAATAAATTGGTTATTATCATATTTCCTTGTTCATGATAATCGTTTATTATCCATGCTATTATTGTATTGATCGGAAACTTAGATACATGTGTGGATACATAGATAACACCATGTCCCTAGTATGCCTCTAATAGACTAGCTCATTGATCAAAGAAGGTCAAGGTTTCCTAGCCATGAACATGAGATGTCATTTGATAACGGGATCACATCATTAGGAGAATGATGTGATGGACAAGACCCAAACTATAAATGTAGCATATGATCATGTCAGTTTATTGCTACTGTCTTCTGCATGTCAAGTATCTGTTCCTATGACCATGAGATCATGCAACTCATTGACACCGGAGGAGTGCCTTGTGTGTATCAAACGTCACAACGTAACTGGGTGACTATAAAGGTACTCTACAGGTATCTCCGAGGGTGTCTGTTGGGTTGGTATGGATCAAGACTGGGATTTGTTACTCCGTGTGACGGAGAGGTATCTCAGGGCCCACTCGGTAATACAACATCACAACAAGCCTTGGAAGCGATGTGACTAAATGTTAGCCATGGGATCTTGTATTACGGGAACGAGTAAAGAGACTTGCCGGTAACGTGGTTGAACTAGGTATGGAGATACCGACGATCGAATCTCGGGCAAGTAACATACCGAAGAACAAAGGGAACATCATACGAGATTAACTGGATCCTTGACGTAGAGGTTCGACCGATAAAGATCTTCATATAATATGTAGGAATCAATATGGGCATCCAGGTTCCGCTATTGGTTATTGACCGTAGAGGTGTCTCGGTCATGTCTACAAAGATCTCGAACCCGCAGGGTCTGCACACTTAAGGTTTGGTGACGTTTCGATAGTATCGAGTTATGTATGGTGGTGACCTAAGGTTGTTCGGAGTCCCAGATGAGATCCCAGACATTACGAGGAGCTCCGGAATGGTCCGGAGATAAAGATTGATATATAGTAAGTCCTGTTTTGGTTACTGGAAAAGTTTTGGGCTCATCGGTAGTGTACCGGGAGTGCCGGTAGTGTACCGAGGGACCATCGGGAGGGGTATTTCGACCCAAGAGGCTACATGGGCTGTGGGAAGAGGTATACCAGCCCTTAGTGGGCTGTACTAAGTCCCACAAGAGGCCCATGTGGCTGGAGTGGAAGGAAAAGGAAAAAGGCCAAGGTGGAAAGAGTTTACAAGTGAAAATAAGGAAGGAGTCCTAATCCTACTTCGATTGGAGGAGGACTCCTCCTCTCCTCCTTACGCCAAAGGCCAAAGGGGTGGCCCTTGTGCGCTAGCCTCCTCCTCCTCTCCTCCTATATATACTAGAGGTTTTGAGGGTTTTGAGACATAGAAAAACAGCCATGTGCTGCCCTCTTCTCTAGATCGTAGTTTCTCCTCTAGATTGGTTTCTGCGGTGCTTAGGCAAAGCCCTGCTGGAATAGCTGCACCACCATCGTTGCAACGTCGTCGCGCTACCGGAGAACTCTACTACCTCGTCACTCCCTCCCGCTGGATCAAGAAGGCGGAGATCGCCATCGAGCTGTACGTTTGTTGAACGCGGAGGTGTTGTCCGTTCGACGCTAGATCGGAAGGACCGTGATCAAGATCGAGAGACAATTCGTGATTGGATCGCGGGATGGATCAAGATGAGATCACGAGACGGATCGTGATCGGATCGCGGGACAGATCATGATGGGATCGCGGGACGCTCGGCAATTTGGATCGCAAAGACGTTCGACTACATCAACCGCGTTTCTTAACGCTTTCCGCTTAGCGATCTACAAGGGTATGTAGATCCACTCTCCCTCTCGTAGATGCTCATCACCATGGATAGATCTTGTGTGTGCCTATGAATTTTTTTGTTTCCCATGCAGCGTTCCCCAACACTCACCATCTGCTGCATGGTAAGAGTTTGTAAGACATTGATATTTGCTTTACTGTGAGCATTTGAACACCACATCCCAGTAGTTCATAGGAACAGTATTCTTGGATTCTTGTTTCTTGTTTCTACTAGTTATTACAGGATCCAGAGTTATCAGTTCATGGGCTTGTTTGATCATGGGAGATGTGCTACAACAACAATTACGGGAGGTGCAAAGAGACCAAAATGCACATGATCAGGTTAATGTTTCTATACCACTATTTAATGGTTGTTTTAGACCTGCTTTATATATTGAATGGGAGTTTGAAATAGATGATATATTTGCTTCCCATAATTTTGTTGAACATAAGAAAGTTAAGGTCGGAGTTGTTCTTTCACTGGTTATGCATCAGTTTGGTGGAGTGAATATTGTCGGTTACACCCTGATTATATACCTACTACTTGGGATGATTTGAATCTTGCCATGAGACACACATTCGTTCCTGCTTATTATACTTGTGACATGTTTAAAAAGTCACAACATTTAAAACAAGGTAGTGACACCGTAAGGAAATATTATGATGATTTACAAATGACCTTGTTGCATTTCTCATTAGAAGAAAGTGAAGAAGATTTTATGGATAGATTTTTGGGAGGATTAAACCATGATATTCAGGAGATACTAATTCATGAAAAGTGTTACCCTATGGATCGTTTGTTTCATCTTGCTTGCAAAGCTGAATAGGAAATAAAACAACGTGTTTCCCACAAGGAGAACGAGGGCAAGGTGCACATTCCAAGAGTTGATACGGTTGTTCCTTCAACTACTAGGCGTACTATGACAACCACATTAACTGTTGCGAGGGCTAAATCACCTTCATCATTGACATGTCACCACCGAGAGTGCCTACATCATCTGAGTTGATCATAAGAGGTAATGACAAAGGTACTGATCGCCCCCTTCATATGAGTATGATGAATGCCTTGTCAATTCCAATGTACCCTATAATGAGCTACCCATTACTTTGATCACACCACCTATTTTAGAGGACTATGTTCATGATTTTACTTTGCCATGTGATCAAATAACTACAATATCAACAATTTTTAGTGCACCCATTGAATTAAGTATTGATGAGAAAGAACCATGTGTATCAGGAAATAAATCAGATTTGGATAAAATATGCTTGAAAATAATTCTACCACTGTTTAATCATTTTGATATGACCTCCAATCTTCGTGATGATTCTGTGTCAAATGACATGTTGCATGTTTGCTTATTTAAGCATGTTGTAGCATCTAAATTTGAGATAATTCAAGTTTATTTACCAATACTGGGATCGTTTAATGATGAACATTATCAATCTTTTGATATGAATAAGGACTTCACTTATATGTGCAAACTTAGTTGCAATATTTTCATGTCTTCTACTTCTCGTCATAATATTTTGGCTTTATATTTCATGACATGTGATGAGTGCCCTTGTATATATGTGTCACATGTGTCACAATTGAGATCAGTAAAAATGGATGACATATACATATACGATGTGTACACCTTTTCTCTTTTGTTGGCCACATTTCAGATTAAGCAATGTCGAGGACGACATTGTTTTCAAGAAGCGGGGGATGATGAGGACATGTCTACCTTTAATACAACCAAAAATATTGCATACATGAATATTTGTGAGATGATTTCTTATAATAATTATGCAATAATTTATTTATGTCATCCAGAACAAAAAGACATCACCTACTTTTATTTCATGCCTAAATGCACAATTGCTAAATATTTTTACGAACCACGTGTGAAGACAAAGGAAGAGAAATTGTTTAGGCATTGCTAAAGAGGTCCTATAAATTCAAAGAAAATAATTAGGTCTTGTTCAAGAAGTCCTCCCACCTATGGCCCAAGAGAAGATATAGTCTAAGTCTCTCACGTTCTGAACTTAGATTCGGACTTCATAGACGTACCTGTCTCAAAACGCCAAGTACATTTTCATACGGACTCCAAATAGGGTGATTCCTTTTTTGTTGGAAATTATATTTCATCTTATTTCCATACCAATTGGATTCACGCAATTTTAAGTCTTTATAAAAAAGTTCTTGGCATTTTGAGACAGGTATGTCTGTGCAGTCTAAATCTAAGTCCAGAACGTGAGAGACTTGGACTCTATCTTCTCTTGAGCCAAAAGTGATGTGGGAGAACTTATTGAAGACCACATAATCATTTTATTTGAAGTGATAGGACATATTGAACAACACCTAATCATTTTCTCTTCCTTTGTCTTCACACGTGGTTTGTAAAAATATTTAGCAATTCTGCATTTAGGCATGTAATAAAAGAAGGTGAAGTATTTTTGTTCTGAATAACTTAAATAAATTATTGAATAATTATTATAAGAAATCACAAAGAAAATATGCATGTATGCAATATTTTTGGTTGTATTCAAGGTAGACATGTCCTCACCTTCAAATTTGTCCGGACCGTGGAGATATTGACGAAACAATCTGACTTTACAGCATAATCCGAGTCAAACTACAAGTCCAAAGGTGTTGCATCACCTCCACTTGGGCCCATGGGCCTTGTAAGACCCAGGGTTAGTTTTAGGCTTCCTTGGGACGTCCTCCACCTCCTTGGCTGCCACCCTTTGCTCCTATATAAGCAAGTCAATCTAGTATATTTTTCCTTGGGTTTTATTTAGTTAAAAGTTAGCCATTGCAACTTTGTGTACTTTGTTTGTATCCAATGACCAGACCAAGACCGCTTTCGGAACCCCATCCTTATCAATACTTCATATATATTCACAATATTCAGATTGTATTATCATATTCTTTCTTGTTCTTCGACTGCTTGTAGGAATAGGCCTTCGTGGTCAGGTTGACCGTGCACCGGTGTGGTTAATAACCTCTTGGAGATTGGTTTAGCGATTGCTAAGGCGCAATGTCATGAACGTTCATAGTTGGATTGTCAAAGTCGTCTCGACCAAATCGATAGTCATTATCTCATTGAAAGATCGGGACCCTTGCCTCTATCATTTTGTTTAGATTAGAAGTGTGGCATAGCTGTAACTTCGCGTCCTTCGCTTGTGTTCCACGACCATACCAAGACGTCACATAACCCCACTTTCATCAGTAAAGCTTTCCTCTTATATTCGTAATATCCATACTGCAATTTCAATTCCTTCCTTGCTATTTGTTTGCGTGTAGTGAATAGACCTTCCTAGTCAGGTTGATCGTGCTCCGACATGGTCAATAACCTCTTGGAGTTTGTTTAGCGATTACTTTAGTTGCATGACCCCGCTTATCTATTCATGTGTGTGTCTCTGTGTTCACTCATTGCTATTGATCTGCATTGTCTTACCTGTGAATTTGTGAATCTCTTTCAACTTTATTGAATCATATTCTCGAATTGCTTGAATTTCGTGGCACCATCCTAACCAAGCTACTCCATAAGCATTACTTGTTTGGTGTGAGAGGGACGATCTTCGGTACCAAGTCTACTATTTCCATACTTGCACATTGAGTGATCTTGATCCACTTTCAATTTTTGGAACGGTAATTGGTATTCTCTTCTCACTCTTCCACTTATATCTTCTAGAGTGCTATGGATAGGAACATCATGTCGAACCTGACATTCGAGGAGCATGACAACGATGCGACCACCCACGCCACCAAGTTGCACTTCTTTGGCGCAAACAAGGCAATTACTCATGCTCAAGATGTCTTGAATGACCGTGTAGAGCAACTCGCCACCGACTTGCGTGTATCCGAGGTGCGCACTATTGGAAATATGACCTAGAGGCAATAATAAATTAGTTATTATCATATTTCCTTATTCATGATAATCGTTTATTATCCATGCTATAATTTATTGATCGGAAACTCAGGTACATGTGTGGATACATAGACAACACCATGTCCGTAGTATGCCTCTAATAGACTAGCTCGTTGATAAAAGATGGCTAAGGTTTCCTAGCCATTGACATGAGATGTCATTTGATAATGGGATCACATCATTAGGAGAATGATGGGATGGACAAGACCCAAACTACAAACGTAGCATATGATCGTGTCAGTTTATTGCTACTGTTTTCTGCATGACAAGTATGTGTTCCTATGACCATGCGATCATGCAACTCACTAACACCGGAGGAGTGCCTTGTGTGTATCAAACATTGCAACATAACTAGGTGACTATAAAGGTACTCTACAGGTATCTCCGAGGGTGTTTGTTGGGTTGGCATGGATCAAGACTTGGATTTGTTACTCCGTGTGACGGAGAGGTATCTCAGGGCCCACTTGGTAATACAACATCACAACAAGCCTTGCAAGCAATGTGACTAAGTGTTAGTCACGGGATCTTGTATTACGGAATGAGTAAAGAGACTTGCCAGTAACGAGGTTGAACTAGGTATGGAGATACCGACGATCGAATCTCGGGCAAGTAACATACTGAAGAACAAAGGGAACATCATACGGGATTAACTGAATCCTTGACATAGAGGTTCGATCGATAAAGATCTTCGTAGAATATGTAGGAACCATGGGCATCCAGGTCCCGCCATTGGTTATTGACCGTAGAGGTGTCTCGGTCATGTCTACATAGTTCTCGAACTCGTAGGGTCTGAACACTTAAGGTTCGGTGATGTTTTGATAGTATAGAGTTATGTATGGTGGCGACCGAAGGTTGTTCGGAGTCCTGGATGAGATCCTAGACATCACGAGGAGTTCCAGACTGGTCCGGAGGTAAAGATTGATATATAGGAAGTACTGTTTTGGTCACCGGAAAAGTTTCGGGCTCATCGGTAGTGCACCGGGAGTGCTGGGAGGGTATCGGGGGGACCATCGGGAGGGGTGTATCGACCCAAGAGGATACATGGGCTGTGGGAGGAGGTGAACCAGCCCTTGGTGGGCTGTCCAAATCATCCGATGAGGGCCCATGCGGATGGAGTGGTTTGAGAAGGAAAATATCCAAAGGTGGAGAGGTGGAAAGAGTTTCCAAGTGGAAAGGAGGAATCCTACTCCTAATAGGATTGGAGTAGGACTGCTCCACCTCCAATTTCGGCTAGGTGTGAGGCTGCCTCCTCCCTTCCCTCGCTCCTATATATACTAGAGGATTTAGAGGAAAAAGCTAACGCTAATAGCCACGTGCTACCCTCTCCTCTAGTGCATAGTTTCTCCTCTAGATCGGTTTTCTACAGTGCTTAGGCAAAGCTCTATGGGAATAGCTCCACCACCATCGCCGCAGCGCTGTCATGCTGCCGGAGAACTCGTCTACCTCTCCGCTCCCTCTTGCTGGATCAAGAAGGCGGAGATCGTCATCAAGCTGTACGTGTGCTGAACGCGGAGGTGCCGTTCGTTCGACACTAGATCGGAAGGACCGTGACCAAGATTGCGAGACTGATCATGATGAGATCGTGGGACGGATTGTGATGAGTTCGCAGGATGGATCGTAATTGGATCGCGGGATGGATCGTGATGAGATCACGGGACGCTCGACGATTTGGATCGCGAAGACGTCTGAGTAGATTTTTGAGTAGATTTTTGTTGTCCTATTGGTTGATTGATGATCATGATTGGTTTGAATTGCATGGTTTATTATTGGTGATGTCCTATGATTGGATTGTTGCATATGGGAGTAAAGAGGACTTGATACCTTATAATGTTATGGTTGGGTTTTACCTAAATTATCTTTAGTAGTTGCGGATTCTTGCTAGAGTTGCAATCATAAGTGCATATGATCCAAGTAGAGAAAGTATGTTAGCTTATGCCTCTCCCTCATATAAAATTGCAATAATGATTACCGTTCTAGTTATCAATTGCCTAGGGAAAATTCTGCAACTCCTACCACCACTTTTCCACACTCGTTAAACTAACTTAGTTGTTTCTTTATCTAAGCAGCCCCTAGTTTTTATTTACGTGTTCTTTATTATCTTGCTAACCTATCCTATGACACCTACAAAGTACTTCTAGTTTCATACTTGTTCTTGGTAAAGCGAACGTTAAGCGTGCGTTGAGTTGTATCGGTGGTCGATAGAACTTGAGGCGATATTTGTTCTACCTTTAGCTCCTCGTTGGGTTCGACACTCTTACTTATCGAGAAAGGCTACAATTGATCCCTTATACTTGTGGGTTATCAAGACCTTTTTCTCGCGTCGTTGCCGGGGGGCAATAGCGTGGGTGAATATTCTCATGTGTGCTTGTTTTCTTTATCACTAAGTAGATTTTATTTGCTGTTATAAGTTGTTCTCTATCTTTAGTTATGGATATGGAACACAAAATACCAAAAACATTAGGTGTACTTGCTACTCATGGAGATGGGGAACTTCCTAAAACCCTAGATGCTCGTTATGTGGAAAATATTATGCACTACTTTGATAATCTTGAGAAAACCCCATTCAACTTGATAATGGGATACACGTTGGATCAACGTGAATACTTTAGGGATTATCGCTTATCTCAAAAAGGGAAACTGTTATGGGATCAGATTTATATGTTGAAATGGTATGCTTGGAATCTATGCCAGAGATATGATTATACTTGTTGCTCTAGGATGAAGGCTCAACACCTTCCTTTTTCATGTAAATTTAAATATAATGAAACCTTGGCTTCTTACGCTAAAGGTATTTATGATTACTATGATGTGGAACCAATAGAGGAATTCGTTGGTTTTAATGGTGCTTATGAAATTGAATCTATGTTTGAGAAGTGTGAAAATTATGATGATGTTGTTCATAGACCTGAAAATTTTTCTACACTTAAATATTGATGTGAGAATTATTAATATAATTCCGATATCGATGCATTTATTGTGAGAATGTCTGCTGCCTGGGAAGAGACTGATATTTTGCTAGAATCTATGGAAGAAGAAATTGATGACACTATGAGCTCATTCGATGAAAAAGATGAGGAGGAGAGCGAAGAACAAAAGGAGGAAGAGCGGATTAGCTACACGTTCCCACCTTCTAATGAGAGTAACTCTTCAACTCATACATTATTTAATTTCCCTTCGTTCTTACCGAAGGATGAATGCTATGATCCCTTGGATTCGTTTGAAATACCCCTTTTTGATGAACTTGATGCTTGCTATGCTTGTGGCCATGATGCCAATATGAATGATGCTTATGGAGATGAACTTGCTATAGTTCCTTATGTTAAACATGAAATTATTGCTATTGCACCCACACTGATAGTCCTATTATCCTTTTGAATTCTCCTAACTACACTATATTGGAGAAGTTTGCACTTATTAAGGATTATATAGACGGGTTGCCTTTTACTATTACACATGATGATTTTGATAGATATAATATGCATGTGCTTTCTGCTCCTACTTGCAATTATTATGAGAGAGGAACTAGATCTTCACCTCTCTATGTTTCCGATACAATAAAATTGCAAAAAACTACGTATGCTATGCATTGGCCTTTACTTTGTGTGCGTCAATTGTTCTTCTATGACATTCCAATTCATAGGAAGAGATTTAGACTCTGTTGTCACATGATATATATCACTTTGTTCTCACTACTAAATTAAAAATCATTTTTAATTAAAATTTTCTTTGATATACCTTGGGATCAGGGTGGATCCATTACATGAGCACTTTATGCCTAGCTTAATGGATTTAAAGAAAGCACTGCCAGGGAGACAACCCAAAAGTTTTAACGAGTCATTTTATTATGTTGTGTGCTTTTATATAGTTTGAAAAAAAAAAGAGGGGTAACCTAAAACTTTTTCAAAAAGAGAAGTGAAAGTAAGAAGGACGAGCACCGTTGAAGTGGGGGAGCTCCTTGAACTTTGTTCATGCCCATGGAAACTTTGCAAATCTTGATTATAGAAACTTAAAAAAAATTATACCCTTGTATAAATCCATTGTATTATAAAAATAATGTGCCAAGATTTTCCTTTAGGATGATTAGATTGCTTGTTTGGTGTGTGGAATGCAAAAACAAAAACTTTGGCTGTAGTGCGTGAATTTAAATATCTTACCGGAATGTCAAAAGTTTCTGAAATTTATACACAGTAATTCTATGCAAAGTTATTATTTTTTTCTATTTTTTCAGAATTTTTAGAGTTACAGAAGTATGGTGAATGTTCAGATTACTAGAAACTATCTTGTTTTTGATGCATTGTTTTGCTAGTTTTCATGAAACTAGCGATTTTATCGGTGTATAAGCCATAAAGAAGTTATAATACAGTAGCTACAATGCAAAAATAAAATATGAATTTGTTGGCAACAATACTTAAAGTTGTGATTTGCTTTATTATACTAATAGATCTCACGAGGGTTTTGTTAAGTTTGTGTGCTTGAAGTTTTCAAGTTTTGGGTGAGATCACGATGGATGAAGGAATAAGGAGTGGAAAGAGACTAAGCTTGGGGATGCCCAAGTCACCCCAAGGTAATATTCAAGGACTCCCAAGAAACTAAGCTTGGGGATGGCCCGGAAGGCATCCCCTCTTTCTTCTAACAACCATCGATAATTTTACTTGGAGCTATATTTTTATTTGTCACATGATATGCATAAATTTTGAAGCATCATGTGATTTTTATTTTTATTTTAATAATGCACCATGCTGGTATGAGAAATTCCTTGGTTGATTTATAGAAGGCTCTTTGCACCTCACTTATATCTTTTGAGTATGGCTTTGTAGAATGCTTCATGTGCTTTACTTATATCATTTGAAGTTTGGATTGCCTGTTTCTCTACCCATAGAAGACCGCCATTTGTATAATGCTCTTTTGCTTCACTTATATTTGTTAGAGCGTGGGCATATATTTTCTAGAAATAATTAAAACTCTCATGCTTCACTTATATCTATTTAGAGAGTTAACAGGAGTTGGTCATTCACATGGTTAGTCATAAAATCCTACATAAAATTTATAGATCATTGAATATGATATGTTTGATTCCTTGCAATTGTTTTGCAATATGAAGATGGTAATATGAGAGTCATGCTAGTGAGTAGTTTTGAATTGGAGAAATACATGTGTTGATGTTTATGATTCCCGTAGCATGCACGTACGGTGAACCGTTGTGTAACGAAGTCGGAGCATGATTTGTTTAATGATTGTTAACCTTTGTGTGAGGGTTGGGAGCGCGCTATGGTTAACTCCTACCAACCTCTCCCCTAGGAGCATGCGTCTAATTCTTTGTTTGATAACTAATAGACTTTTGCAATAAGTATGTGAGTTCTTTATGACTAATGTTGAGTCCATGGATTATACGCACTCTCACCCTTCCACCTTTGCTAGCCTCTCTAGTACCGTGCAACTTTCGCCGGTACATCAAACCCACCTTCCTCAAAACATCCACCATATATTTTCCTCAAAACAGCCACCATACCTACCTATTATGACATTTCCATAGCCATTCCGAGATATATTGCCAAGCAACTTCCACCGTTCCGTTTAGTATGACATGCACCATCATTTTCATATTGCTTTGCATGATTGTAAGAAAGCTTGCATGATGTTTTCATGGCTTGTCCATTTTTTGATGTCATTTGCTAGGCTAGATCGTTGCACATCCCGATATCCTACCGGAAGCATTCATATAGAGTCATATTTTTGTTCTAGGTATCGAGTTGTAAGTAAATAAAAGTGTGATCATTTTCATTATTAGAGCATTTTCCCGTGTGAGAAAAGGATGATGGAAGCTATGATTCCCTCACAAGTTGGGAGGAGTCTCCGGACTTTACAAAAAAAATAAAAGAGGCAAGCGAATCCCAAATAAAAAAAAGAGGCCAAAGATGCCCACCAAAAAAGAAAAAAAAAGAAAAAAAAGAAAAAAAAAGAAAAAAAAAAGAAAAAAATTGAGAGAAAGAGAGAAGGGACAATGCTACTATCTTTTTCCACACTTGTGCTTCAAAGTAGCACCATGATATTCATGATAGAGAGTCTCCTCTTTTGTCACTTTCATATAGCTAGTGGAATTTTCATCATTTTCACGACCACTTAGTTTTCTTTTTGAGTCTACAAACACTTATAGCTCTAGTGAACCCGTTGCATGGCAATCCCTACTCTCCCACATTGATATCTATTAATGGGCATCTCCATAGCTCGTTGATACGCCTAGTTGATGTGAGACTATCTTCTCCTTTTGCCTCATCACCTCTACCATATTCTATTCCAGCTATAGTGCTATATCCATGGCTCACACTCAAGTATTGTGTGAGAGTTGAAAAGGTTTGAGAACATAAAACGTGTGAAACAATTGCTTGACTTCTCATCAGGGTTGTGCATGATTTAGATAATTTGTGTGGGAAAGATGGAGCATAGCCAGACCATATGATTTTGTAGGGATAACTTTCGAAGGCCATGTTATTTCAAAAGGACACAATTGCCTTGTTGGTGTGCTCGAAGTATTACTGTTTTTATGTCAATATATACTATTGCTTTGAATCACTCGTATCTCAATCTTCATGCCATGATTAGGTTATATGATCAAGATTATGCTAGGTAGCATTCCACATCAAAAATTATCTTTTTTATCATTTACCTACTCGAGGACAAGCAGGAATTAAGCTTGGGGATGCTGATACATCTCCATCGTATCTATAATTTTTGATTGTTTCATGAAAATATTCTACAACTTTCATATACTTTTGGCAACTTTTTATATTATTTTTAGGACTAACATATTGATCCAGTGCGCAGTGCCAGTTCCTGTTGGTGCATGTTTTTTGTTTCATAGAAAATCCATATCAAACGAAGTCCAAATGGGATAAAAACTTAAAGAGATTTTTTTAGAATATATATGAATTTTGGGAAGTGGAATCAACAAAAGGCGGTGCCCGAGGGGCCCACAAGCCTGGAGGGCATGCCCTGGGGGGTAGGGCGTGGCCTGAGGGCTTGTGGCTACCCCTTAGGTCAGTTGGAGCAGTCCTTTGGCCATAAGAAAGCCAATTTATGGATAAAGATCCCCTCAAAATTTCAGCCCAATTGGAGTGACGGATCTCCGGATATTTAAGAAACGGTGAAAGGCCAGAATCTGGGAATGCGGAAACAGAAAGAAACAGAGAGAGATCCAATCTAGGAGGGGATCTCGCCCCTCCACCGCCATGGAGGCCATGCACCATAGGGGAAATCCTTCTCCCATCTAGGGAGGATGTCCAGGAAGAAGATGAAGTAGGGGGTTCTCTTCCCCTCTCTCCCGGTGGCGCCGGAACGCCGTCAAAGCCATCATCATGACGTCAATCTACTCTAACAACTCCGTCATCTTCACCAGCACTTCCATCACATTCTCCCATCTATCTATAGCGGTCCATTCTCCCGCAACCCGCTGTACCCTCTACTTGAACATGATGCTTTATGCTTCATATTATTATCCAATGATGTGTTGCCATCCTATGATGTCTGAGTAGATTTTTGTTGTCCTATTGGTTGATTGATGATCATGATTGGTTTGAATTGCATGTTTTATTATTGGTGCTGTCCTATGGTGCTCTCCAGGTCGCGCAAGCATGAGGGATCCTCGCTGTAGGGTGTTGCAATGTGTTCATGATTTGCCTATGGTGGGTTGCTTGAGTGACAGAAGCATAAATCCGAGTAGGTGGATTGTTGCATATGGGAGTAAAGAGGACTTGATACCTTATAATGCTATGGTTGGGTTTTACCTTAATGATCTTTAGTAGTTGTGGATGCTTGTTAGAGTTCCAATCATAAGTGCATATGATCCAAGTAGAGGAAGTATGTTAGATTATGCCTCTCCCTCATATAAAATTGCAATAATGATTACCGGTCTAGTTATCAATTGCCCAAGGACAATTACGCAACTCCTACCACCACTTTTCCACACTCGTTAAACTAACTTAGTTGTTTCTTTATCTAAGAAACCCTAGTTTTTATTTACGTGTTCTTTATTATCTTGCAAACCTATCCTATGACACCTACAAAGTACTTCTAGTTTTATACTTGTTCTAGGTAAAGCGAACTTAAGCGTGCGTAGAGTAGTATCGGTGGTCGATAGAACTTGAGGGAATATTTGTTCTGCCTTTAGCTCCTCGTTGGGTTTGACACTCTTACTTATCGACAAAGGCTACAATTGATCCCCTATACTTGTGGGTTATCAGGAGGTGCCCGAGGGGCCTATGAGTTAGGCTCACACGCCCTAGGGGCCCTCTACTTCGTTGCCAACCTGGACTATGTTTGGTCGTTCCAAAAAACTTCGGGGGTTTTAGTGTGTTCCCAAAAAATCACCAAAAAGTTTTAACTCATTCCGAGAACTTCTATTTTTGTACAAAAATAACACCATGGTAGTTCTTTTCAAAACAACGTCAATCCGGGTTTAGTTTCATTCAAATTATATCCAAACCATATAAAATTGTTGACAACATGGGGTGAATACTTCATAAATTATTGATACATTGCAGATGTATTAGCATCTTTGTGGATAAGACTTGGACTGACTCGCTCGTCTAGCCTCAAGCTATTGTTGGCTCATAGGATCTCGACCAACTTATCATTTAGTGTGTTCTGACCAGCCTTGAGCCGAGCTGACCTTAGTTTAACACTTCGGCTTGTTTCCGTCAAGCGTCTCCGATAAGCCTCGAGTGTTTCAAAGTTTTCGGGGATGACAAAGTCATCGGATCCAAGGCTTGTTTCCTCAACCACTGGTATGTAGTTCTCACCCTCGGGGTCATTGAAGAGAATTTATTCTCCAGCACCGTCAATGTGATTGGGCATGACCTCATTGGCGATGCCTAGGTTCTCGATGGATGGGGGTGTGTTGTTGTCTTCGGGGTTGCCATTATCGGCTTCACCGATCTTGTCATTGCCTCAGCTGGCCCTTTTACGACATTGACCACTTCGTCTTCATAGGGAGGGTTGTTCATCATCTCCTCTAGTATCTTTGTGTGTGTGGGGGGGTCCACCATGTAAACATTGTAGGTGGAAGTTTTTGCCCATGTCCGCTGAGGGAGTCATGGGTTAAGGGGTCCTCGGCCAGCCGACCTTTTTCCCACAGGACGGACTGTATGGGCCACAAAGTGACCATTGGGTGATCAAGGACCCCGTCACCAGGGTGGAAGTTTCAAGGAGCCGCGGCGTGTTCTCCAAGTTGACAGCCGTAGATAGGCATGTTTATCTCTTCGGCATGTAACCGACCGTGTGTAAACCCCAGGTACCCCGGCGTCTATATATGCTGAAGGGTTCTAGGTTGTAGAGGGAGGACAACTCATCTAGGGTTTAGCTCTTTGATCTTGAGGTAGATCAACTTTGTAACCTACCCATCATCAATACAATCAAGCAGGACGTAGGGTATTACCTCCATAGGAGGGCCTGGACCTGGGTAAAACCTTGTCCCCTCCATCTCCTGTTACCATCGATTCTAGTCACGCAGCTCGGGACCCCCTACCCGAGATCTGTCGGTTTTGACACCGACATTGGTGCTTTCACTGAGAGTTCCACTATGAACAACGAAGGAATCGATGGCTCACCTCGTCGCGAGCAATGAAATCTGTATCTAGGGAACCCTTACCCTTGATCAGACTCCCATAGGCAGCGATATCTCGTCGCACGCCGACCCGATCAGCCACCTTGGCCAGATTGGAAACTTTCCCCCAATCATAGAATCGGATTCGGAACCTTAGAGTTCTTCGCCGATTCACGGGGATTACACGTCCTAATGGAACCCTCGACCCTTGAGGAGGAGCCTGTAAGTCTTCATGCCTCGACGCCGAAGACATTGGGCTTCGCCCGCAACGGAGTCGTCACCCCCGGGCGATCTTGAACGCCCAATCCGGCCAATGCGACCGGTTCCACCATGGCTAGATGGAACACAGAGCCACCTTCGTGCAGCTCTGGAACCACTATGCTGCATATTGGCCCCACTCGGCTCAGTGACACGCATCCTACCATCGCCTCGTTCTTAAACGAGTTGTTCGATCGGGTTGAAACCATGCGTATGTCGGATGACCAGATTCCGATCTATGATCGGCTCGGGATGACACCCGATGATAGGGAGATTCATGTTCCCATGGTTACCCACCTCGTCGTTACCATCAAGTGTCCAGCGGAGGGCTCATACCAATAACCGGAAGTGAAAACAGTCTACACCCCGGTCTCTGATCACCAAAATTTCATTGACGAACTAGACACCAGAATTTGTTTTAAAGCCGAACCATGATCGGTCGAAGAGCTATCACACAATTTGGAGTCTGTGATTCTGAACACCCAATGTGGCGTGGGGTTGGATTTTTCCCACCCACCACCCAAGATGATGATTCAAGTATCACACCAAAGCCCGCGTCTTCGGAGTTTCGGGAAATTAAACAACTACCAGGAGAATCTATCTATCACTTTTGGGCCAGACTCCTACTCGCTAGAAGCAGAGAAAAAGGTCTTAGTGACCAAGAGATAATGGCAACTTTCAATAACAATTGCCATGATGAAGGCATTCTTAACGCCCTGGCTCACCGACACATTCGTGATTTTTCCGAGCTATCCGATTTGGCACAAAAATACTGTGCCATGGAAAGCGTTTGGCAATCCGAGCGGTTATTTTCAGAACCAACCTTCCTCGAGCACCCTAGTGGAGATCGGAAAAATAGGATACCTCCAAAGCGGCCAGCTAGATTCGAACCCGCCGAAAAAAGAAGCAGGTCCCTTTTAGGTGTCACGCCCAAGATGCGTGCCTATCCGTTTAAGGCACGAGGGCCTCGGAAGGGATAGAGGCGCATCTTGCCGTTAGCAAGAATAGTATCATTACAACATACAATACTGAATGAGAAGAGTATACAAGTTGGCTTACACTCGCCACATGCTAACTCACAATGTCACTCAATTCATAGCATCAAGTTGAACACAGGGTCCGACTATGGACGAAATCAAACGATAAAAGAAGTTGCAAATTATACTACCAAGCTATCCCAAAGATCACGACCAGGTCCTCTACTCATCCGGATACGTCACGTACATCTTGCCTCTCTCTTCATCATACTCCCACTGGAGCTAAGTAAGATCATCCTGCACGAACTCATCTGAACCTGCACCTGGATTGTTGTAGTAAACTGTGAGCCACAGAGGACTCAGCTATCATGTGCCCGGGTACCAAGATTATTTAAGCTTCTAGGAAGGAAGGGTGATGTTTAGTTTGCAGCAGCACTAAACATTTTATGGTGGATAGCTTACGCAACATGAAATAAATATGAGTGGCCTACGAAGACATTCGAATCTAGAATGATCTCTAAGAGATCCTGAACACTTACTTACGTCAATCATAACCCCATCGTGTTCTCTCTCGGTTCATGTTCACGAGCAGAGACGATCACGGTTACTCACACAGTTGGTGTATTTTAATTAGAGTTTACTTCAAGTTTTCTATAACCGGGTGTTAAACAAATATCCAAGTTGCCACATAACCGCGGGCACGGCTTTTCAAAAGATTTAACCCTGCAGGGGTGCTCCAACTAGTCCATCACAAATAACCACACTCCGTGGGAATAGCCTCGAACGCGGTTCTCACGATCATCATAGACAATTCCAAAGGAGGCCAACACCTTAGGTAAACCCGAAGAAAGTCAGACCCCACACGCAAGACTTTCGATAAGGTAAAACAAATCCAGCAAGACCACCCGACGTGTCGACGAACCTGATAAGGGCCGCGTATCTCGTTCTCAGGACACGGTGGACAACCACAGCGTACGGTGGCCTGATAGAGATCTCCCGGGTTGCCCCGGGTTGGCCCCGCACACGGCTCTAGTTTGGACCAACAGTCATGAGGACCACTGGCCCGGGGGTTGATTAATTATCCACGGGTTTGCAAGACCCTATGCAAGTTCATTAGTTATTAGCAAATGTAGTACCAAATTTGGGTCTTGCCAGACAAGTTTTAATCTCAACCGAATGATCAAGGGGGTCCCCATAACAACCCCAAGCGTGTTAGGAGCGCAAAATATGGAAAACATAACACCGGTAACAAGGAACTAATGGCGGTACGAGCGGAATAAATCACTTAGCAAAAGGCCAAGCCTTCCACCAATACCAGATATATATGTGCATTAAATTAAGTAACAAAATTTATGGTGATATCCAATCCATGTTATCACATGGAACAACCTGCAACTAAGAACGCTATAAGAGGGGCTAAGCAGCGGTAACTTAGCCAATCAACGGTTTGTTGGGAGGTGGAGGTTAGAGGCTGTCATGGCAACATGGGGGCTGATATCATGTGGTAGGTAGCGCAATGGTAACGATAAGAACGAGAAACTAGCAAGCAAATATAGTATTGGGATCCGGGTACGATCATCTTGCCTGTTGGTTCTTCAACGGAACAAGTAGCGGGATCCTCGTAGTGGTACTCTCCAGGTTCCTCGAACTCAGATTCGACACTCGCATCTACCCAAGAGAAACAGCAAATAAATAACCAAACAAGGTCCAATGCACAACCCAGATGATGTATGATCATTTTAATGAAGAATTTAACATGGCCATCCAATTCTAGTCAAGTTTCACATGCAAAGGTGGTAGATTAATGAATCTAGACAGAACCTCATGTTAAGTTATTTAGGCATGCATGAACATGGCAAATATGGATGCATCATGAAAAATCGATGAAAATGCATATAAAGATCGCGAGAAACGGAGCTACGGTTCTCGAGATACGCTCACGACAAGGTACGAAGGCAAAACTCACAACCACCAAATATCTGGGCTAATTCTTGGAATTCCAAGGTAGCCACTGGATAGGTTATGACAAACCAATCACAATAGGCTAAAGAATCACTCAATTCCATGGAGTATAGCTCCCACAACACCCAAAACAACATAACACTCAATCTGCCACAAAATAACAACATAGAAATTAGAAAAGCTCACAACTATTGCTACAGGAACTCTACGGCCACAAACAAGACATGAACAGGTTCTACTCAACACCCACATAAATTCATCCAACTATACAATCAACAAAAGAGCAACACATCACTATGCATGGAGCTGACAAGTAGGCATGATGAAACAGATTTTTAGGGACTTAGTGAAAATTCCAGTTTTCTGGAATCTGGGTTAATAAAGTAGCAAGTCCACAACACTAGTTAAATATGCTAGGAAGCTCCAAATAGCATGAAAATTAACATGATTGTATATGGCAATATATACTACAAATGCCTAACACTGAGCATGGTCAAAAACCCAACACAACACTAGATACACCCTGATGTTCAAGGCAAAACAATAACAGCAGATTCCCCAGATAGCCATTTCTAGAGCAGGTTGGCAGAAACAGAAAGTAGCTAGATAAACAGCATGGTTCCCACTGATCTAGAGGCTTAGCACAAATTACAAAAATACATGGATGTGCACAGCAACTTTTATTAGCAATCTCATGTTGACAAGAACTCCAAAGCATGCGTGGCTTAATTCATATGAAAAAGACAAAAGGGCACCACAACATAAAAATGCACTTTTGTCAAGTTGCCCCAAAGGCAAATCTGACTTCTCAGATGCATATAGGGGTTTAAAACACCCCAAAATCATTACTCATACCTATATGCTTGCATGGAACTCAAAGGAGATAAGCTAGGTCGAAATTCTACCCTCACTAGGCATGGGTGACTTGTGTCATTTATGAAACTTGTAGAAAATGCCCCAAATGGACATGTGATCCATATATAAAAGTTATAAGTGACTAATTAACAGGTTAGGGACATGATAACATAGTCTAGCATCAAAACAAGAAAGGAACAAGCTAGAGTAGAAACCATGCTGATATGATCATATAGGGAGAAACCTACACATGGAGCTACAATGCACATGAATGGGTGTATGTAGATCATACACACACCACTCAAACTCATATACCCTCACTCATATATAACACATACACACACAAGCATGGGTGCACATGCACATAGTGCATACACACTCACACCCACATTGCTCTCACCACAAGAGCATGTGCACACATGCACACACCACTCTCTACACTATTCCAAACACACACATGCATGGGGGTGTATGCACATGGGGCATACACACGCACACACCTACACTCTCATTCATCAACCAACACACACATTTATGGGTGTGTATGCACATGATGCATACACACACATACACCTACACAAGCACACATGTGTGTATATGCACATAGTACATATGCACTCACATACACAACACACCTCTCATGTATGTATATGCACATAGTGCATATACACACCAACACACACACTCACATGTGTATGTGCACATAGCACACACACACTCCTGCACACACACACACAAAACACACATAAGGCACACACATACACTCTGTTTTGCAGAAAAAAGAAAAAAAGGGGGAAACAGAAAGAAAACCAGGAAAAAGGAAAAGGGGGGAGAAGGGGATCGAACCCCGGACCTCTCGGTCCTCTCCACCGAGCGCTACCACTCGGCTACGGCTGCGACTCTCAACAGAGAGGGCTCGGTAGCGCTCTAATACACACAACAACCTGCTTACTGATGAAACTGAAGAGCAAGCACTACAACGGTGACAGGGCACGACGGCGACGCTCTCCGGCGATGCACGGCCGAATCAGTGACACCAATGGCACGCATCTACACCCACACAACCCACGCATCCATTCCCACCATCCTCTTGCGAAAAGAAGGACCGGAGGCGAGCACACGTTTGACGAAAGACACCGGCAGCGACAACGACTATGGCGGCGGCTACGCGGCTACGGCAAGCAGAGGAGGCATCGGAGGACCGGCGCTCACCTTGGGGAGGCAAGAGACGACGGGCCGGTCTCGGAGAAGGGTCGGGGACGAGACGACGACGAAGGGGAAGCAGGGGCGACGGCGGCGTAGACAGAGCCGAAGAAGACGACGACGGGGTCGACGAATCTGGCGCTCTCCTTGGCTATCAACGACGGGAATCGAACGCGGGGACCTTCCCCGAGCTCCTGGATGACATGGCTGGCGCGGGGCTCGACGGAGCGGACAGCGAGGCCACCGGCGATCTTCTCTGAACTCACTTGCACCTGCTCTGGCGCCGCTCGGAAGAGGAGGGGAGGAAGAGAGATGGAGGACGAGAGGAGAGCTGCGGCGGCGGAGGGAGAAAGAGGGAACCCTAGCGCAGAGGAGGCACGCACGTCGAGGCCTTATAACCCCCAGGCAGACGGCGACGGAAAGGAGCGGCGGGCGCACGCTCTCTCTGAAGCCGACTGACGGAGGGAGACGGGGGCAGGTTGCCGTTACTGTGGCAATGGGCTGGGCCTCGGCCCACCTGCCCTCTCTCTCTCGCTCGCTCCACACACACAGAGTTTTCCTCTTTTAAAAAAAACAGCCAACACTAATAAATCCCCTGGCAATTATAAAAGGTTTTAGCCCAAAACAAAAACACTTTTGAGAAGAAGACAAAATGCTCCTATTAAATAAAATATTAGGTTGATTTTAAAAACAAGTTATTTTATTAATATAATAATAAAACAGCCCCTGTTTTGACTAGTTTTCCAAAACCAAACATATGCAAATATCCCAAGATCACTTCCAATATTTATCAAATCACCCTGGCTAACCCATGAACATTTTTAAAGGGTTTATAAAAGAACTTGAAACTGATGATAAAAATTAAATAGGAAGAAGGGGTTTTTGGGAGGAAACTTGCAAAGGGAAAAGAGAGGGGGAAGAAGAGGGTTTTGCACACATGGCTCCACCACATACAAGCACTCACTACCATACACCACATACACAAGCATGCACAAGAACCAACATGCACAAGGAATGAAATGAGAATGATGCATGATGATGATGGATGAAATGATGCATGAATGCCACCAACACATGAATGACAAGGTTCACTCCAACATAGCTCATGCACATGGTCAACCAATGGGTTACATGCCAAATAAGGTAGGGACATCACTTGGGATGTCACATCAGGGGTCAGTACTGTCCTTGATGGACTATTGGATAAACCTTGCCCCATACATTCCATCTTGCTGAACACAAGCCCGACTCACAGCCTTACAACTTGCTGGGTCGTCAGGCAGGTCGCAAAGAGCAGTGAGGCCATCCTTGAGGCACTTCTGCTGAATAGGCGCTTTTCATCGCTGCCCGATTACCATGCTAAAGTCTTGACGGTCTACGAAACATTCCCCTCAAGGAACAGAAGGAAAAGAGCTCTTAGAGAACTCGAACAAGTCTACCATGTGGCAGCAACAAGTGCATGGGCAGACGTACCTATCACTTTCGGAGATACTAACCGACCAACTATTCTTTCCGGTCATTCACCGGCCGCACTAGTTCTAAACCCCATCATTGATGGCTACAGGTTACATAAGGTGCTAATGGACGGTTACAGTATTTTAAACCTAATCTACGAAGGCACCTTGGAAAAAATGCAGTTCAACCGATCTTGCATCGAACATAGCAACACGACTTTCCGAGGAATTATTCCAGGGAAAGAGCGCGTTGTTCAGGACGTATCACCCTAGACGCAGTGCCTCGACCACTATGCCAGGACCAAATGGAGTGATCACAATCGCCTTTGTTCTGAACATAGCCCTTCGGGCCAAAAAAAAATGGCAGCGCTTGCCCTCGAGGCATTAGTGGCGACCTTCGCTGCCGAAGAACTGACGGCACTGCGGTCAACTGTCGACAAGGACGACGTGATCCTTAGCAAAAGTCCAAATCCCACGTCCTTCAAACCCGCAGAGGAAAATGTGAAGTTTCAAGTGCATCCGATGAACCCAAATACTACAGCGTCCATCGGAGCTCAACTCGATCCCATAGTGGACGAGGCACTGCAGACCTTTCTATGAGAAAATTGGGACATTTTTGCCTGGCATCCTTCCAATATGCCCAGAATCCCACGACGGCTTGCAGAGCATAGTCTGAACATCATTGGAGGCTTCAAGCCTGTCAAGCAGACTCTGCGCCGCTTCTCTGAACCCAAACGACAAGCTATGGGTGAAGAATTAGCTAAACTGCTAGAGGCCGGGTTCATTCGGGAGATCATGCACCCCGAATGGTTGGCAAACCTGGTGATGGTACCAAAGAAAGATAAGTCCTGGCGGTTGTGCGTCAATTTTAAAGACCTTAATAAAGCCTGACCTAAGGACCCTTTCCCTTACCACGCATAGACCAGATCATTGATGCCACAGCTGGACACGATTCGTTGTGTTTCCTCGACGCTTATTCCGGATACCATCAAATCAAAATGAAGGAATCCAACCAAGCGGTACCCGCATTCATCACCCCCTACGGGCCATTTTGCTTTAACACGATGCCCTTTGGGCTAAAAAACGCTGGGGCCACATACCAACGCATGATCCAGACTTGTCTCGCGACATAGGTCGGTAAGACAGTCAAGGCATATGTGGACGACGTGGTAATGAAAACCAAACATGTCAACCATTTGATTGATGACCTATGGCAAACCTTTGCCAGCCTACATGAGTACAACATACGACTCAATCTGGAAAAATGTGTATTCAGATTTCCTTCTGGTAAACTGCTCGGATTCATCGTCTCCCATAGAGGAATATAAGACAATCCGGCTAAGATCCGCGCTCTATCGGAACTTGCAATTCCTACAGAGCTAAAGTATGTCTAGAGGCTGGCTGGCTATGTTGCAGCGTTAAGCCGCTTTATATCCTGCCTTGGAGAGAAAGCTTTACCGCTCTATAAGCTACTGAAACGGACCAACAATTTCGAATGGACCAATGAAGCAGCAGCCGCGTTAGAAGAAATTAAAGCATTACTGGCAACCAACCCCATACTCACAGCACCAGGCGCAGGTGATCCCATGTTATTATACATATCGGCCACCAACCAAGTCGTTAGCGCAGTGCTTGTTGTTGAACGAGATGAGGAGGGACATAAGTTCCAGACTCAGAAGCTGGTCTATTATGTGTCAGAAGTACTAACGCAATGCAAGTCCATTGCGTTAGTACTAGCGTAGTGCTCATCGTTGAACGAGATGAGGAGGGACATAAATTCCAGACTCAGAAGCCGGTCTATTATGTGTCAGAAGTACTAACGCAATGCAAGTCCAGATACCTGCACTACCAGAAGATAGCCTACACAGTGTTCATGGCATCGAGGAAACTCAGATGTTATTTCCAAGAGTGTGTGGTAATGGTGGCATCCGAAGTACCCCTGAATGATACAATCAACAACAAGGACACCACCGGCCGCATAGCCAATTTGGCCATTGAGCTCCTTCCCTTTGAAATCACCTACAAGCCATGCCATGCCATAAAATCTTAGGTATTGGTAGACTTCCTGGCTGCATGGACAAAGGCCGAGCTACCCAAGGAATACAATGCATACTTCTATTGGACAATGTACTTCGATGGGTCGAAAACCCTGGCTGGACTAGGGGCTGGAGTTATCCTCACATCCCCCCAAAGGAGACAACGTGCGATACGTGTTGCAGATCATGTATGCCGACTCCAACAATGCAGCCGGATGCGAAGCCCTTTTGCATGGTCTTCGGATGGCAGTATCAGTGGGCATACGATGGCTGGAGGTACGGGGAGACTCCAACGTGTCCATCTCTCAAATCAATGGCGAATTCAATGCCAAAAATCCGAAGATGGCAGCGTACAGGAACATCGTCTTAAAAATATCCACACGGTTCGAGGGGTTGGAATTCCACCACGTCGTTCGCGACACCAACCAGGGCGCCGACGTACTAGCCCGCATGGGGGCTGAGCACGACCCTGTCCCAAGAAACACCTTCCTGGAGCGGCTCTTTAAGCCATTCGTGGTTTGGTAGGACGATCACAAGGGCATCGGTCTAGATAAATCGGAAGAGGTTGTTCCGCCTATAAACAAACCAGACAATTAATCATTAGCATCTCCATAATCGAAGAAACACCTTCGGCCCATGAAGTCATGGCGGTAATCGCACCATGGACAGAGCCTTTCCCCGCCTACCTTCTTCGCAAGGAACTCCTCGACGACCAGACAGAGGCGCGACACATAGTTCGGTGATCCAAGGCCTACAAAGTACATGAGGGGGAGTTATACAAGAAAAGCACCACCGGAATATTACAACGGTGCATATCTGAGGAAGAAGGACGGGAGCTCCTAGCCGAAGTTCACGCAGGTATGGGCGGCCACCACGCCGCGGCAAGAGACTTAGTTAGCAAGGCCTTCCGAGCTGGTTTCTTTTGGCCTACAGCTCGGGCGGACGCCCAGTCCCTTGTCAAACACTGCATGGGTTGACAACTTTTTGCAAATCAAAGTCACATGTCCCCAACAACTCTTCAGACTATTCCGATAACCTGGTCTTTTGCGGTCTGGGGGCTAGACATGGTCGGACCCCTTGAAGAGGGACCAATAAAAATAAATACCTCCTGGTCATGGTTGACAAGTTCACCAAATGGATAGAGGCAAATCCTGTTAAATCGGCCATGTCCGGACCAGTAATCTACTTTATCTCCGGCTAGTACACTGTTATGGTGTCCCACATAGTATAGTAATGGACAATGGATCCAACTTCACGACCCAAGAGGTCAAAGACTGGTGTGCAAAAATGGGCATAAAGCTCGATTACACATCAATATATCATCCGCAGACCAATGGACAAGTCGAACGAGCAAACAGCCTCATCATGAGCGGCATTAAACCATGTTTGGTCCAATCTCTTCTTGAGTCCGACTGCCATTGGGTGGAGGAGCTCGATTCCGTTTTATGGGGCCTGCGCACCACCCCGAATAGATCAATGGGATACACACTGATCTTCATGGTCTACGAGGAAAAATCATCCCTCCCCTGCGACATTATTCATGAGGCACCAAGGGTGCGCATGTAAGAGGAAAGGGAGGCCGATTAGATCGGCAGGACAACTTGGACGCCTTAGAAGGAGAGTGCGATATAGCTTGGGCTCGCTCTACTTTTTACCAACAGTAGGCCAAATGTTACCAGAGTAGGGAGGTCAGGGCGAAGGCATATAACATTGGCAAAGTTGTCCTATGGCTCCCGGAGAAGCAGAACCATAAACTCAACCCCGAATGGGAAGGCCCCTTCATAATCGACGAAGTACTCGCGGGAGGAGCTTACCATCTTCGGAGCCCGTCAAACAATCGCCTTGACCAAACCCATGGAACACAGCTCATCTTCGGTGCTTCTACGGATAAACCAGTGTTGTCACATTCTCTAGCCCCTTTTCTTTCCTTTTCCCCCTCCCACTTTCCTATTTGGTAGGATTGAATTTCCCCCCTTTTTTCCCCATGTTCGGATTCAACCGACCTTGTACTAAAATTATCGGCTTAAACCCTCAAGTGTTGAGTCCGAACACTGTACCTGGGGGCTTCTTCTAGAAGCAAACGCTTTTATATTACAAGCATTTACCAACATTTATTGTTTACACATGTTTCCTTTGTCGCATTCAAGCCATCATATGCATCGATTCGAACTAAGACTTTGCCCAGCTGGGTTGCCTGACTCTTGTGTTTTCCCTCTACATTTCCGATTGTTCGGCTAGAGGGGAAAGGGAGCACCTCTGCGATTATTACGACCGGGTCATCCAGATACGTACCTCAGACGGATGAAGCCAAAAGCTAGCTATCTCACGTAGACAATTGGTCAGTTGTGACGGAAACACTTAATACGGTGATGGTAACTATCACCGTTGCTTGGGCTTCTTCCTTCTTAAAGGCCCTTAGCCGCATACTAGCATTATGCGGACCTCTACCTACAATCTTCGTAGAATCCTGAAGAAAGGTATCGATAGAAGTACTATTTTCCTTGGAAGATGTTTCTTACATAAGCACTAATATAACATATCTCTTTGTGTGATTTATGTCTGTTCGCACCACATGGCCGGATTGCCTGGTTCCCAGAACACAATTCACTCTTTTAGTGTGACAAATCATGAGGAACACTCCCCGCGTTCTGCGCGCGGGAGGTAGAAACTGATGGCCGGTTAAGACAAAGTTTACAACATGGATGGAGTACCAAATCGATTGGTCTTACATAGGTATGCATAATTATACATTCGGCTGCTAATCGAGATTATCGATTATAGTGTCTAGGGAGCAGTCTTCTTGTGAAAGGCGGGTGGCAGGCATCACCTAGTCATACACCAGGTGGATTGGCACTTCTTGCCCATCCGATCCCACCGGACCAACCCGAGCCATATGCCCAGGATAAAGTTTGGTGTAACGGGTCTTGATCATTGCCCATGCTTCCTGTGCTCCCTCTAGGAAAGCCGATGTCTTCCACAGCCTGAACCTACTTTCCCTCCCTTAAATCGATCGACTAGTTCGGTCATTCCTTCCGAAGGCTATTCAGGTGGCTATAGCGCCTTTACCATGCTTTTCATCGCTTTACGAGCACGCTCATGAAGAGCGGAAAGCTCTTTCAACAGGTTCCCTCGGAAGGATCCGATCTCCTCTTCAGGATGCCTAGACAGGAGGCCTATACATGAGGCAAGGGCACACTCATTTTTGCTTTGTCTATAAGAAGTACTAACTGATGTTAGAATCACACTTACCAAACATGCCCCTTTGCATTTTCTGGTTTTCTTCTTGGGCCTGGGCCAATTGAGATTTTAAATTCTCAATTTCTTTAGCCTATTGCTACTTTTCTTCCTGGAGGCGGTTCAAAACACGACAGCCAGCCATGTGCTGGGACTCGGTGTACTGCTGAGGTTCTCGGGCTTCATCCAGCGCCTTTTGCATATGCCCTATTGATTCAGCTGCTAAAGAGGATCCTTGCATAAGCATGGACATTTTCTAGAAATTAGCAGCACTGGTATACTCACCATGGGCCTCCGAGGTGAATCTCTTCACTTGCGCCAGCTCTGCCTTCATAGATTGCACCTGTGATCGGCTTTCCTCCAACTCCTTGGCCAGTTGTTCATTCTGTTACTTTGAAGCCTGCATAAGCAGTACAACAGCATAAAGACCCTTAATTTGGTTGTTTCGAACCAATTTAAGGCTTGGGGGCTACTGGGTTTACATGAGTGTTCGGGCTCTGGAAAACCGATGACTTGCGTGCAAGCTGGACGATATTAACTTTATGGCCTCGCCAAACCCAGCCCAGCCAGGATCAATGTATGCGTCCGCCGTGTGTAGCGCTCCGAACTCTTGTTCGGAGAATACTGGGTGGCGCAGGGCCTCCCGTCGTCGCCAATGATTCATGGCACTTCCCACTCCCAATTTTGTGATAGACACGGCATCGACAGAGTCGGTGGCAGCCGGATCGGCCATGGGGGCCTCGGTGGCAAGTTCGGCATGAGTCATAGCTCTAGAATTTTGATCATCGTCGGGCACCTTGGCAACCTCCTCGTCGAGAGAAGACTGGGCGTTTTGCCTGAGTATATCAGTGTAGTAACTACCGTAAGGCTCTATTGATTGTGATAGTAAATGGATAGCCTGACAAAACACCATTAGGTTGAGCGAGCAGACGAATGCATCCTCGCGGCTGGCTCGTTGGCTGAGTCCCTAATTGCTTCCGATCCGGGCACTACTTCGGTTGCCAGTGTATGGTGCGTGGATCGACGATGCTTGGGAGTAGGGGCTGGCACGTTCGGGGCGCTGTTGGACGCCTGCCTCTTCTAGGACGAACTCTTCTTCTTCTTCTTGTTTGTTGTGGGAACAGAAAATGATCTAGGGTAATCGGTTATGATAGTCACCTGAGATTGGTCAAGGCTCTCCTGATAAAATACTCCATCTTAAAACTCAATTAGAAGATCCGGGTCCTCATGGAAACCCAGATCGTCATCGTGTGAATAGTCTTTGGGCTGGGGAGCCGAAAAGTTGATTGTCCCAATGAAACTCCTCCATTTCTATTCACGTAAAATTAAAAGGCTTTGGTCAAATAAAGGACGGAATGGAAACCCCGAACTATGTTCGCAGAGGGGAAAGGCTTACCCATTCGATGGGGTTGTGGCTCGAGTATCCTTCCTTGGTCGACCGCCGAATAAAGTCCTCTTTATCTCCTTTATATAGGTCGGCAAGGGCGTCGGCCAAAGCCGTCTGATCGGCCGGACCTTGTCTTCGGGAGCACGTGGTGTCACTTGGCCCATTGTAGCGCCATACATGATGTATCCTTTGTTGGAGGGGCTGCACACATCGGGTGATGGCGGCGGCCATGACATCGATCATGGTCAGGCTGTGGTGGCTAAGTATCCGCACCTGATCTGTTAGGCGTTGCACCTCTACGATGTACTCTTGGGACGAACTCTTCGGCCACCAGTTGTACCTTTTCTTCAAAGGGTGTTAGAGTATTCGGACAGACCTCTCCTAGCTGGCTCGAATAGGGGGGCGTCTTCGATGTAAAACCACTCCGAAGTCCACTCTTCGGATTCCTTCGATGTACCTACCGGATACCCCGTCCCCGCTATATGGCATACTTTGGCTCCACAGACCTCCAAGATTGCCTTGTCCCGAGTTCAAGGGACAAGACAGAAGTACTTCCTCCATAGCTCGAAATGCGCCTCACAGCCCAGGAACATCTCACAAAGGGCTACGAAGCCTGAGATGTGTAGGATAGACCCCGGGGTGAGGTGGTGGAGTTGGATCCCATAGAATTCCAACAATCCCCTCAGGAACGGATGGTTGGGAAACCCGAGGCCCCGCAGGAGGAAGGATACGAAGCATACGCGTTCCTCCTTTGAGGATTGGGGAAACACTCCGCGAAAAACTCATTGTTGTCAGAAGTTAAACCTGAACGGGTCACCGCCAGATCCAAAGAAGGAAGACCCCCCGGTCTCTAGATTGCGCAGCCGTAGAAGCGATATGGAGCAGCTGGTCCAGTGCCCAAAATGTGAGCCATAGGGGGTGTGCGGAAGATCTAGGGGCGCTTGCCATGTTTTTCGTGGATCTTCCACTAGGAGTTTTTTCCGTTGGGGAGAAGGAGGAGGATGTGGTCTAAACCACGATTCTATTCACTTAAATGGGTGCAGCCTCCGTTACGGAAGGGCATCATTGTAAAAAAATCACTGAACCGCTCGCCTCCCCACGACATGCGAGAATCGAGGAATGCTGGCGGTTATTATAATGGACCTGAAGAGCTCATGACGCTTGGAATTTCGTCGATGACTGGTCGGTTGCCGAATAAGCAGGATGATGCAGAGCATCCTATGGACATCACCATGGCAAGAGTCCATTTGGCAAGTGAAACGTGTGACATCTACTTTAGATACATAAAGGTGAATCATCTCCTTTACACGTGTTCACTTGATCCCTTCGAGGATGGTATACTACTTGACACTCCTCCCGTGTGCATGCATAGGTATGGCCGGATCTTCAAGGATGACGAGGAGCAGTGCCAGCACCTACGTACAACTACACCATCCACGAGGGAAGCTTGGAAGAGAAGAAGGAACAAGAGGAGTTGCAGGAAGTCCAGGAGCTGCCAGTACAACCGGCCAGCAACAGACCAACAGCAGGTGGGCGGTACAACCGGCCCACCACCAGACCACCTCTGGCCAAGATTCTGTTGAGGAGCAGTTCAAGCCCGGTACTACCCCGGTTGTACCGGTTGATGGCTTAATACTGGTACAACCGGTCCCACCTCCGGTACAACCGGCCTGCCAGCGCGCATGGATGGGCCCGAGGCCCATGTATCCCCCTGTCGCTTACCCCTCCATGCCTAGGACTATATATACTCTTCTCCCACCTCCATTCTGGGGTTAGCTATGGTTTGCTCTTAGATAGTTGAGCATAGCTCCTTCCACTACCTCTCCCATGGAGTAGATGCCTCTATAGGAGAAGATTCCCTAGTGGATGTCAAGGCCCCTTTCGAGGGAAGATCCTCCGGGATATCCAGGCCCCATCTCCCCATGGGATTTGGGATGAACTCTACCATGTATCCTATTTCCCTTTGTTGTTCATGTACCTTTGTGGATCTTGTGTGTGGTGAGTCTAGTGGATGTGTGATTGGACTTGTTCTTGAGTGTTTCCTCTTGTGATTTCCCCTTCGTGTTCTTTGTGGAATCCCACTCCAATTCGTGAAAGATTGACACACACGGGCTTGCCCCGCATCATATTGGTATCATGAGCCACGTTGGTTGTGAATTTGGAGTCTCCCCCACCGTTTTCTAGCCAATTTTTGCTTTGTTTGACCTAATTTTGAAAATCCCCACAAAAATAGCCATACCAAATTTTCTTGGATTTGTTGGATTTGAGAAGATTTTGTTGTTTGTGATCCGTGGATTCAACAGTGAACAAGTGGATCTAGCTTTGCCCCATCATCCCCACCGATTTCCTCCGTAAAATCGCCCAAAAATTTCTTTTCCCTTGATTTCGGATCTGTATTCTGGCCAGGAGCGGTACAACCGCCTGTGCGACTGGTACAACCGGTAATTCGACAGGAGCGGTACAACCGCCCGCGCGACCGGTACAACCGCTAATTCCCACGATTCCCAGGAGCGGTACAACCGGCTACCACGAGCGGTACAACCGCAAACTCCCAGTTTTTCAACTTTGTTCATTTTCCCTTTCACCCATTTTCTTTCGCAACCCATTTTCATTTGAGATTTTGAGTTACGAGCCAGCCACTTCCTAAGATGTTTCGGCTAATTAGGAGTGGTTCTTCATCGACATCACCGCTCATCATCGCCTGCAACGTTGCTAATCACCTCTTCACTGACAACTCACCGCAAGCAAGGACGGTAACCACGACGACATTTTAGACTCATATCCTTGCCATTACTTGCCTATTGAGACTAGCCATTGAGTACTGTCGGGCATGCTACTTGTGCACATTAGTGATACATGCTCCGCATAGCTACCATTGCATTCATATACATCTTAGTATCATCTCTTGTGTTGCAAAGTCCCCACATACATAATTGCTATCTTGGTGTGCACGTCCCCCATAGTGACAATCCAAATATTGTTGCAAAAGGAAATACGAGTGAAGCTTTTAAGCAAGGTCAAAAGAACAAAAACATGGCAACAATTGCATATCATACTTCATCACTTTGGATCACTTGAGTGAGTGACTCGTGCGCATACATAGCAAGTCGAGAATAGGAAGACGACACATTTTGTCTCTTATAGGTTGTGAACAAGTTCATATCATGCCCATTAGAGCAATCGTGCTACCATCTCTCTAGATTGTGCAACAAGATCATTTTCCGTGGATTACACATTTTGAGCTCACTTTTGGTTGCACAACCCCACTTTTCTATTTCATGTGTGTGTTTTCGAGTTCACCCATTGCTTGATTCACATTGTTTTACTTGCTTACTTGCGGATCTCTCTGAACTTTATTGCCTCATATTCTCGAATTTCTTGAAATTTTGTGCCACCATCCTAACCAAGCTACTCCATAAGCATTCCCTTGTAGGTGTGAGAAGGGCAAACTCGGTACCAATTCTACTATTTCCATGATTTCACATTGAGTGATTGATCCTCATCTCAAGCTTAGGAATGGTATTAGGTATTGTGTTTCCCATTCTTCCACTTATATGTACTTGAGTATCATGGATAGGAACACCATGACGAACCCGACATTCGAGGAGCACGACGACAACACAAACACCTACGTCACCAAACTACAATTCTTTGCCGCACAAAAGGGAATGCGCCGAGCACATGATGTCCTCACGGACTGCATCGAGCACCTCGCCACCAACATATGTGAATCCGAGGAGCGGACACGGGACTTCATGACAACGCAAATGGACGAGCTCCACGCTTTGGTGGTGAATCACACATCATCCACTTGTACATCTACTAGATGGTGCACCGCAAGTTGACACTCCTCCGAGGACTCTTCCGGCGACAACCCCCCTCCTCGAGATCATCTTTGCTCGAGACTTGTGATGGCTAGGCAAAGCACACCATCTTTGGTCTACAACAACAACAATGAGTTCAATTCCATGAAGAACATCATCGACGCCAAGATTCACGCTCAAATGGAGGAGCTCAAGGTCCTCATCAAGAACTGCAAGTTGTCTTCATCATCTTCGAGAAGATGCTCAAGTGCACATGCTCCCGAGAAGCCATCTCCGGCAAGATCACACCGGCATCAACACCATCAATGACATGAAGATATAACAATGCCAACATCAAGGCGTCCAACAAAGAACAAGTGTGAAGGTGACGAGCTCGACACCAATCAACGCTCAATGACTTCACCACCTACTTTGGCATCTTCGCCAAGCGACTTCAAGGCATCTTTGCCTTTGGACACGAGGCATCTTCACCAACAAGCATTTCAAGAGAAGCTCCCCAAGCTCAAGTCCGCGACTTCCATGAGCTACTACGACCTCGACATTGACCATGACATTCCTTTCTACGAGAGTCAAGACCCCAAGGAGTATCTTGAGTGGGAGGCAAGATGGACCACTACCTCAAGCTAATTCAAGTCCCTTCCAAAGATCAAGTGAAGTGCGCCACATGAAACTTCCACGGCGACGCATCGACATGGTGGCTTCACACATCTTCGAAGAGCTTGGACATGAGTTGGTTCAAGACGAAGAATGCGATGCGGCGAGAGTTTGTGCCTTCCACCTACATGGACCATCTTCAATGCCAATTGGAGAACACCATACAAGGATCCAAGTCCATCGATGGGTACTTCATGAAGATGAAGAGAGTCTTGCGATGAGACGATGTGACTGACCCCATCTGGATGAAGTTCTACTTCATGATGGGATTGAAGAACGACATCGCCAAGCCTATCTTCGACAACAACTACGAGTCTCTCGACAAACTCTACATTGGTGCTCTCAAGGCGGCAAAAGACGTCAAGGCCAAGCCTACTAGACCCCACGCTATGAGACGATGAGCATGAGGATGCTACCACGAAGAGGTCCAAGCCCGACGAGCTCCAAGGCGATGCTCCTAAGAACGACTTCACCGCCATCACTCTTTGTGGCATTGACTATGCCGAGTCTACCATGACTCTTTATGACGATGGAGCGGCGAAGACCATGACTACGGAGCCACTCAAGGAACATGCTTTGGAGGCGAGCGACAAGGTGGCGAGCAAAGAGGACGCTTCCATCTTTGGAGGCGAGCACAAGATGATCGAGCATGGGATTTTTCCTTCAGTCATGGAGGAGAGTGATGATGTTCCATCTTCGGCCTTCATCCACGGCGACGGTGACGAGATGGTTGAGCATGGGAGTTTACCTTCGACCACAATGGCGTTAAAAGATGAGTCGAGAGACTTTTTCCACCATATTCAGACTGAGAGTGCCTTCACCACTAGCCCCATACATGTTGAGTTGCCACAATTCCCATGTCAGGAGAGCCACAGCCCCACCACTTGTGTGAGACGAGTGACTCCACCATATGTGAGTTTGAGTGCACCTACTTCGAGGGAGTGTGTGAGACACCACCACAAAGAGCGAGTGAGGTAGTTGAGATGGCATGTGAGGACACTATGATTTCTAACAGCTTAACCTCTACCTCTATTGTGTCTTCTCACTTGGTGCTAGGTCTCATACACGATGGTGCGTGGATCCTCGACGACTTCGTCCTTCCTTTGGATAAGACGATGGACATGGTGGAATATGATGCACCCCCACATGGTTCCATCATGATGAAGATGACCATGAGTTGGTCTATGCCACCTAACCTACACCACATGTGCGGAACGAAAAAGGTCACATACGTGAAGGTGATACTCTTGTCCCACTAGCAAACATTGATTGCCTGCATCATGTTGATCACCTTATGGATACTTCACATGCTATGTCTTCTTCATGTTTAGATGTGCCCCTTATTTATGATGAATATGATGATGAGCATGTTGATTTACCTTGTTGTGATTCTATACTCCATAGGGTACCATGTGAAAACTCTATTGGTCACATCATGTTTGACAATCTGCTTGACTTGTCATGTGCTATGCGGGAAATTTCCCATATTGCATCTTTGCAATCTCACCATAGTGACTATGCATACACCATAAAAATTAATTCCATTTGCTCATATGGCATAAACGACCAGCCCATGGTTATTGGCATTTGCTTTTCTTGTGATGATATTGCCATGCTTCCTTTGCATCATTCGCGCAATAATTCTCATTTGCCATTCCATGATCACCATACTTTGGACATGCATTGTTTTGGATGTTGTTCACCTTCTCCACCCTTTGCTCCCGTTATTGCACATGAGGAGACCCCCGTAGTTTCCTCCTACATATTAGGAGATTGTGCTCCATCCTACACTTGGCATGATCCCCATACTTATGTGCACGATATGCTACCCATGAATAAAAATGCTATTTATGTGCCATATATCTGCATGCTCAATTTGTGTCCCCATCGTGCTATACACAACAACTATTCTTTCATGATGGATGACATGTTCCTATACCATGCATCGACTTACTTTGAGCACTGCTTAACTTGTGCTAACTCTCACACACACATACACATCATGATGGATGATGTGTACATTTACCACGCACACACTTTGTTTCGTGTGTCTCCTTCTTGTGTAGGTACACATGATTCTTTGTCAACCTCGCAAGTGCACGAGTTGATGAAACAAGCTCTAGAGAGAAACTAAGACGTGCGCCACCATGGAGTGCTTACCCTCCACCCACCCACTTTTCGCAAATACTTCGCGCATTTCTTCTACATGGCTCTCACATGGTTATGGCTTATTACCCATTATATATCCTTTGCCCATATTGCCATGTTCACTTTGCATGATATGCTCATTTCTATGCCCTTACCATGCATTTGTGACCCATGCTTTGCATCTCACATGACACTTCATTGTATGATTTGTATGTGTATTCGCAAGCTTGGTGGAGATATCACTTGATATTGCCATGTTTGCTATGTGCCCCATGCCTATGATGATACATTGATCATATTTTGTTTCCGTGCATTGCATATGCTTACTATTTGATCACATGACATGATTGCCATGATTTTCTCTAGTATGTTACATCTTTGCACTACTAGCTTGCACGACATGATCACTATGCTTGCTTATGTTGCATCATCGATGTGCTCCTTTTATGCGGTTGATGACAATTATTGCCATGCTTTGCACATGCTTGCTATTGAATGTTGTCATATGTCTCCATGTGTTGCCTTTCTCATGCTAGATTTTCCATGTATTGCATGCAACAATGCCTTTGATATTGCTAATGAGATTGCCCCCATAGCTTTCTCACATATTCTTGGAGCTTTTGACATCTTTCATGTGAAGCATGTTTGTCTTCCTTGTTTGCACCATATGCCTAGTGCCATGAATATTGCCATTGTTGCATCATCTTATTCATGCACTTGTGATACGAATGGTTATGTGCAAGAGAAGAGAACCATCATGATGGACGATGTGTTTGTCTACCATACACATACATTGTTTACTTTGTTGTGTGTATGTGTAGAATACTTTAACCACATGTCAACTTCCACTTTACGTGAGTTGATGATTCGAGCTCTTGCGAGCGAGCCATGCTACCTCGATGCATTTTGACATCGCACTTGCTTGCGCATTGGCATTGTGGTGGATGCACAAGGTCACGCTTTTGAGGTGACATCCTTATTGTGCATGGATATTTTGGCCCATCCTACTTGTGTTCCTTGTACCATGACATATGTTGGTCATCTTGGACCCCTTACTTGCACACATGTTAGAGATATTGCTTTCACTCAGGAATGCCTTTGTTCCATTCCTCATGACTTAAATGCCTTGTGTGTTGCATCCAACTTGTGGATTATTTGCTCTTATCATATGCTTGGTTGCCACAATGTCCATTCTTCACATTTGCCATGCCACATTGTTTGCTAAATGCTTGAATTGATTGCCTCACACATGTTGAACACTTGCTCTTTCTATTGTGTTGAGTGCCTCCCAATCTTCACTACACCGTGTGCACATTATGCTTGGATTGTCTTGCACTTGCCCCATGTGTCTAGACATGTCATTTTGTTTGGTGTTGTGAATGATTCCTTCGCCTACCATAGACCTTTTGTTGATTTCTATGTGCATGAGTGATATGACCTTGAGGTAGATGCTTCTTCTATTGACTCACATATTGCCATCCCTACCTAACCTAGGCATCCTTGTTTCCATGATTGCATTTCTTGTACTCATTTTATATGCTTACATGCCATGCCACAATCCCTTGTCACACCGTATGTTATGATGATGAGAACACTTGTGCGTTGAGTCACCACTTGAATACTTGGTTATGCACTAACGCTAACCACATTTATTTTTCCATATGTTTGTCATGTTTGCTCCTTTTGAAGGAATTCCTAGATTGTGAGAAATTGGGGAGTGCACCCTTAGAGCTTGATGATTATGAGTGCTTGGTGATCATCCACTTCTACACGGCGACGCCATCTCCTTCCCATGGTGATTTGGATCTTGATCCGAGGACGGAGCATCCTATGGACATCACCATGGCAAGAGTCCATTTGGCAAGTGAAACGTGTGGCATCTACTTTAGATACATGAAGGTGAATCATCTCCTTTACACGTGTTCACTTGATCCCTTCGAGGATGGTATACTACTTGACACTCCTCCCGTGTGCATGCATAGGTATGGCCGGATCTTCAAGGATGACGAGGAGAAGTGCCAGCACCTACGTACAACTACACCATCCGTGAGGGAAGCTTGGAAGAGAAGAAGGAACAAGAGGAGCTGCAGGAAGTCCAGGAGCTGCCGGTACAACCGGCCAACAACCAACCAACAGCAGGTGGGCGGTACAACCGGCCCACCACCAGACCACCTCTGGCCAAGATTCTATTGAGGAGCAGTTCAAGCCCGGTACTACCCCGGTTGTACCGGTTTATGGCTTAATACTGGTACAACCGGTCCCACCTCCGGTACAACCGGCTTGCCATCGCGCATGGATGGGCCCGAGGCCCATGTATCCCCCTCTCGCTTACCCCTCCATGCCTAGGACTATATATACTCTTCTCCCACCTCCATTCTGGGGTTAGCTATGGTTTGCTCTTAGATAGTTGAGCATAGCTCCTTCCACTACCTCTCCCATGGAGTAGATGCCTCTATAGGAGAAGATTCCCTAGTGGATGTCAAGGCCCCTTTCGAGGGAAGATCCTCCGGGATATCCAGGCCCCATCTCCCCATGGGATTTGGGATGAACTCTACCATGTATCCTATTTCCCTTTGTTGTTCATGTACCTTTGTGGATCTTGTGTGTGGTGAGTCTAGTGGATGTGTGATTGGACTTGTTCTTGAGTGTTTCCTCTTGTGATTTCCCCTTCGTGTTCTTCGTGTTCTTTGTGTTCTTCATGGAATCCCCTCAAATTTGTGAAGATCGACAACAAACAGGCTTTCCCCGTATCACAGGAGTATGGGACTCACCTTGCAAGCTGAAGACTATGAAGATTATACTGATACATATCGGCGTTGAATACTAGTCCGGGGGCTAATGAGGGAGTCCTGGACTAAGGGGTCCTCAGGCAACCGACCTGTTTCCCACAGGCCGGACTGTATGGACCACAAAGTGACCATTGGGTGATCAAGGGCCCCGTCACTAGGGTGGAAGCTTCAAGGAGCCGTGGCATGTTCTCCAAGTTGACAACCGTAGATAGGGATGTAAGCGAACTTGTGAAAAGCCCAGGTGCCCCAAGCGTCTATATAAGCCGGAGGGTTTTAGGTTGTGGAGGGAGGACAACTCATCTAGGGTTTAGCTGTTTGATCTCGAGGTAGATAGACTTTGTAACCTACCCATCATCAATACAATCGAGCAGGACGTAGGGTATTACCTCCATAGGAGGGCCTGAACTTGGGTAAAACCTTGTCACCTTCATCTCCTGTTACCATCGATTCTAGTCTCACAGTTCGAGACCCCCTACCCGAGATCTGTCAGTTTTGACACATTTCTTACCAATCTGTCGGTTCTGGGAAGTGTAGTCTGGAACGCCAGTGAGGTCCTCGACCGTAGCGATTAGGTGGATGCTGAGTGGGACGTAAATTTCCCGTGCATCAGATTTACATCGACCATCGAAGTATTCTCATCTGAGATCCCGAGAATCTGGATCCTATCCAACATCTCATTTAAAAGTGAGATTTGAGTTGGGTCATCGCCTGACTGTAAGCTAGGCTAATCTAAAGTATGTTTGCCCGGGCCTTTGTGGTGGCATCGGGTTCATCCCCTGCAGGAGTCATCAGACCCGATCTTGAAGCTGGGCCCGGTACGGGACTGAGTCCCTCTTTCCGGGGAAGAATAGGTGATCGACTCTGATAGGGCAAGCAGTTGATTCTGGTCTAAGACAGGTTGTGAAGCAAGGTCAAATTTAGAGTCTGGTCCGATTTTGAAGGCCGAGGGTCCGTGCTAGAGGTCGGTCCCTCCATAGTGATGAGTACATTCCTACTAATGTTAAACCCTCATCCCCACCCGTTACACATATTGGACTATTTACTAGAGCCCGTGCACCATATCCAAATTATCAGGTACTTTCGTTTCTTGGAAATCCTTCTAATGTTCATGAACATATGATGCTTCCTAAATTAGATACTTTTGTTTTACTTATGAATGAAGGACCTAGCATTTACAATGATAGAGGCAAAGGTGTCCCGTCTTTTGATGAGATGGTGGCTATCGTTTTTGGTGCAGTAGACTTTGATGATCTGACTACGAATCTGCGAGGACATCGTGCCTTAGCAATTGCTAAACCAACTCCAAGAGGTTATTGACCACACCGGAGCACAATCAACCTGACCACAAAGGTCTATTTCCTGCACACAATCAGCAAACAAGCAAGAAACTGAAATTGCAATCTGGATATTGTGAAATAAGAGGAAAGCTTTATTGATTAAAGTGGGGTTCTGTGACGTCTTGGTCTGGTCATGGAACACAAATGAAGGATGTGAAGTTGCAGCTATGGCGAACTTGTAATCTAAACAAAACCCAAGTCTAAAATGGAACCCTAAGGGTTGTATATATGGAGAAAGAGAGGGGGGTTGCATGGCCCCTTGGAGGAGGGGTCCGAAACCAACCCTAACTCAGTTTCCCCAGACATACAAACTCTAAAAATAGACTATAAAGTGGTATTTCAAAATTACATGGGCCTCGCCCAAAAATAAGGTGAAGTGGCACCTATAATATCCTATGGACGAAATTAATGAAGTGGCATTTTGTATATTTCGTCCAAGCCTTCAAGATCTCCATATGGTGGCTTTAAAGTGCTAAAATCACCATTGGAAGCTCCATTGTTCTTTCCCGTGCACGCACCTTCTTTTCATTGCTAGGTCCTTCATTCGTAAGTAAAAAAAGTATCTAACTTAGGTAGCATCATATGTTCATGAACATTAGAAGGATTTCCAAGAAAGGAAAGTATATGGTAATTCAATTGGCGTGTACGAGCTCTAGTAACTGGTCCAGTATGTATAGCAACAAGAGTTGCGGGTGTAATAATGGTATTGATGTCCTCGTCATCCTCCCCTTCCTGACCTGAAGTCGTCCTCGGCGAAATCTCATCTTCCTCACCCAAATAAGGCTTCAAATCTGCAATGTTAAAAGTGGAACTAACCCCAAACTTTGTAGGCAACACGATTTTATATGCATTATCATTTATTTTCCCTAACACCTTAAAAGCACCATCAACACGTGGCATTAGCTTTGACTTGAGCTAATGTGGAAATCTATCCTTACGCAAATGTAACCAAACAAGATCTCCATGTGCAAAGACAACATATTTTCTACCCTTATCTCTAGCAAGTTTATATTTAGCATTCATACGCTCAATGTTTTCCTTAGTTACCTCATGCATTTTAAGATCAATTCAACATGTTGTTTAGCATCAAAATTAACCTTCTTCAAAGATGGAAGAGGCAACTAGTCAATTGGTGCACGAGGTATGAAACCATACACAATATCAAATGGGGACATCTTAGTAGTAGAATGCAATGAACGATTATAAGACAATTCAATATGAGGCAAGAATTCTTCCCACATTTTCAATTTATTCTTCAAAATAGTCCTAAGCATGGTAGACAATGATCTATTGACTACTTCAGTTTGTCCATCAGTTTGGGGGTGACATGTGGTACTAAAAAGCAGTTTAGTCCCTAACTTAGCCCATAAACACATCAAAAAGTGGCTAAGAAATTTAGCATCATGATCTAAACAATTGTATTTGGCACACCATGCAAGCGAATAATTTCGTGAAAGAACTAATAAGCAACATTAGCAGCAGCATCACTTTTATGACATGGTATAAAGTGTGCCATTTTTGAAAATCTATCCACTACAACAAATGTGCTACCCCTCCCCTTCTTTTTTCAAGGTAAACCTAAAACAAAGTGCATAGATATATCCGCCCAAGGAACACTAGGTACAGGAAAAGGCATATTGATATGGGGCAAGCCTGATAGTACGGATCTTTTCACACTTGGAGGGAGAAAAGGGAGAAAACTAAAGAGAAATCACAAACTCATGGACGAACTCCGATCACACATCCACTAGAAACACACGTACACACGCGATACAAAGATCCACAATCAATGAAAGGAGACACGGTAACCGATAGTTCTGGTCACTCCAAAGGAGGAGGCCTTGAATCCCGTAGGATCTTCCCTCTAGAGGGGCCTTGGCATCACTTCAGATCTACTCAGATAGAGGGAAATCTCTCCATGAGGGATGGAAGTAGATGGATATATGCTCAACAGCGGTCTTTGCTAAACATAAGCTAACCCTAGCTAGAGGTGGGGTTGGAGTTTATATAGTCTTAGGAGAGATGAGGGGGATACATGGGCCAAAGCCCAGGGGCCTGTGTGCAGATAGGGTGCGGACGTTCGGATGGTGTCGGACGTCCAACAACTCAGGACGGTCCGAACGTCCGGAGGAGTCCGGACTTTCGAGTGTTCGGTGCGTATGTACCTTGGCCAGATTTTCAGACGTTGTCGGACGTGCGAGGCTCGGTGGTCTTGGGGCTTCGGTCTTCTGACGTTTTGGAGCCGATGCTGGGCGCCGGATTTCCGAGATGGCTCATATGTCCGTGCGCTAGAGTGTGTCGGTTGTCTGGGCGGCGTCCATCGTCCGTGTGCTGTGGAGTCCCGCTGGCCTTCAGGCTGGGTCGGTCTCCATGCGTTGGATGTTAGAGGCTTGTCGTTCATCCAAGGCCGGTCGGACGTTTGAGAGCTAGGACTTGTCTGCAACTCCTTCCTTATCCTTCCAAGCTTGACATCCTTCGTCCGAGCACTTGAGTATACAGAGAACTTCCGTCTGAGGTAGTGACCATGTCTCGAGTGGATCAAACAGAGATTGAGCAAGGAGAGATGTCTCCTCGTTTCCAATGGCACGTGTGTGGGCTCTCGTCAAGGGTCCTCTCATAGCTTGAGATGTTGGTGATGGGTCCATGGGGGTGATAAAGGGATGCTCCACATCATCTCCCCCCTTGGGGAAGATCCATCCTCGGATCAAGATCTTCATCACCATGGAAAGTGGAAAGGTCCTTGACATTGAAGATGTTGTTCACGTTGTACTTGTCGTGTGGAATGTCAATCTTGTAGGCATTGTTGTTGTAGCGTTCTAACACCTTGAAGGGTTCATCATCTCGAGGTAGGAGTTTGGACTTGTGCTCGTTGGGGAAGCGCTCCTTGCATAGGTGTAGCCATACGAGGTCACCGGTCTTAAACACCATGGGATGTTTGTTGATGTTGCACTTGGCGGTGACGCGTTCCACTTGAAATTCAATCGCGCACCTTGCATCTTCATGCATTTTCTTGATATAGCTTGCCCTTGAACTTGCGTCCATGTTGACCCGCTCTTGGAGTGGTAGAGGAAGGATAACCAACAGGGACAAGGGGATGAAGTCGTAGACCTCCTCGAAAGGAGACTTGTCGGTGGTGAAATGTCTTGCATAGTTGTAGGCGTACTCGGCGATGGGGAGGAAATATTCCCATTCATTGAGATTCTTCTTGATCAACATGCGTAGGAGAGTTGAAAGCGCCTGGTTCGTCACCTCCATTTGGCCATCGGTTTGTGGGTGATAGCCGAAGAGAATAGGAGCTTGATCCCGAGCTTGGCGCATAGTGTCTTCCAAAAGTAGCTAAGGAACTTGACGTTGCCATCCGAGACAATGGTCTTGGGCACTCCATGTAGCCGTAAGATGTCCCTACAAGATAGATTTGCAATATGTGAAGCATCATCGGTCTTATAACATGGAATGAAATGAGCCATTTTGGAAAAACGATCTACAACAACAAACACGGAATCATGGCCATATTTAGTGCGTGGCAACCTAAGCACAAAGTCCATGCTAATGTCTTCTCGAGGTTGAAAAGGTATAGGAAGTGGAATGTAAATACCATGGGATTGAGCTTTGGACTTAGCTTTGCGGCATGTAGAGTATCGTTTAGTGAAGCGTGCAACATCACGAAACATCTTTGGCCAAAAGTACTTGTTGGAGAGGGTGGCATATGTCTTGTCGCGTCCAAAGTGACCCATAAGTCCTCCACCTTGAGCTTTTTGCAAAAGCAACAAACGAAGAGAAGACTCAGGTATAGAAAGTTTGTTAGCATGCATAAGATAGCCATCTTTCATGTAATAGGATTCCCAAGAAGGTTTTGCTTGACACTTGGCATAAGGAGTTGCAAAGGAAACATCATCCTCATACAAGTCTTTGATCTGCTCAAAACAAATAACATTCAATTCAAGTTGCGTAATGAGCATGCATCTGTGGAAAAGAGCATCCACCACAACATTTTCTTCAACCTTAATGTATTTGATGACATAAGGAAATGACTCAACGAATTCACTCCATTTATCATTCCGTTTGTTCAACTTAGTTCGACCCTTAAGGTACCTAAGAGTTTCATGGTCGGTATGAATAACAAATTCATGTGGAAGGAGATAATGCTCCCAAACATGTAACACTCTCACCAAAGCATACAATTCCTTATCATAGATGGGATAGTTAAGTCGAGCGCCGAAAAGTTTCTCAGTAAACTACACATGGGGCGTTTTTCTTGCATAAGCATACCACCTATGCCATTACCACTAGCGTCACACTGCACTTCAAATGTTTTATCGAAGTTGGGTAATGCAAGCAAAGGTGCATGAGTAAGCAAATTGTTAAGCTCAAGGAATGCGGTGTCTTGCGGTGGGTAATGCTTTGTTGAATTTGCGGTTGCATCATCATGTCAAGTTGCTGGTCTTATAGTCTATTTTTTTAGAGTTTCGAGTTCTATTCACATGTTGTCATGCTGCCGACACAATCTTCATCGTCGCTGCCATATACCACCACCATGCCATCTTCATCGCCTCTGCCATATAACACCACCATGCTATCATCATCGTCGCTGCCATATACACCACCACATATCCGTCACCAATCTGAGTCCATATATGATACGGGGCAAACCCGTAGGTGTCGATCTTTCACGAATTGGAGGGGATTCCATGAAGAACACGAAGAACACGAGGGAGAACAAGGAGGAATCACAAGAGGAAACACTCAAGAACAAGCCCAATCACACATCCACTAGACTCAAAACCACACAATGATAGAGGCAAAGTTGTCCATGTCTTTCGATGAGATGTGTCTATCGTTTATGGTAGAGTCGACTTTGACGATCCGACTACGAACGTGCAAGGACGTTGCGCCTTAGCAATCGCTAAACCAACTCCGAGAGGTTATTGACCACGTCGGAGCACAATCAATCTAACTACGAGGGTTTGTTTCCTACATGCAAACAAAGAACAAGCAAGAAACTAAGATTGTAATCTAGATATTGTGTCTATAAGTGGATAGCCTTATTGATGAAAGTGGGCTTGTGTGACGCCTTTGTCTGGTCGTGGAACACAAACAACAAAAACGAAGTTGCAACTATGGCGAACTTGTAATATAAAAAAACCCAAGTCTAAAACGATGCCCTAAGGGCTGTATATATGGGGGAATAGAGGGGAATTTCGTGGACCCTTGGAGGAGGGGTCCGAAACCGACCCTAACTTAGTTTCCCCATACACACAGACTCTAAAAAAAGCCTATAATATGGTATTTCCAAATTACATGGGCCTGGCCTAAAAATAAGGTGGTGTAGCACCTATAATAGCCTATGGGCGAATTTATAAAGTGGCATTAGGTATATTTCGTCCAGGACATCTTGCTCTCATTATGGTGGCTTCAAAGTGCGAAAATCATGACTAGAAGCTCCATTGTTCTTCCCCGTGCGCGCACCTTCTTCTCCATGCTTGATCCCGCTCCAATGCATGTCCTTCTTGTCCATGCTAGGTCCTTCATTCATAAGTAAAACAAAAGTATCTAACTTAGGCAGCATCATATGTTCATGAACATTAGAAGGATTTCCAAGAAACAAAAGTACCTAGTAATTCAATTAGCGTGCGCAAGCTCCTGTACTTGGCGCATAATCTCCTTCATCTCCTCTGGATTGGTACAGTATGGTGCACGGTTGGGTAGCGATGCACCGGGAATTAATTCAATCTGATGCTCAATCCCTCTAATAGGTGGTAATCCCGGTGGCACGTCTTGTGGAAAGACGTCAACGAACTCCTACAAAATGTTAATGAAAGCAGGAGGCAAAGAGGGAGGCATTTACTCAAATGAAAATAATACCTCTTTGCATACGAAAGCATAGCGAATAGATGTAGTTACATCGAAATCAGTAATATCAGATTTAGTAGCAAGTAAACATCCACTCAAATACATCATGCCAGTATTCCAACTACTTTGGCTGCTTTGAAAACCGTGATGCGTAATCGTTGGGTTCCACCTTATTATCAACGTGAATTGCTTCAAAGAAATTAGTGTTTAAGACAAGGAAAAAAATTCTGTAGAGGGATATTATCAAGAATTACAAACTTGCATGATTAGATGTGGTATTGTTGAGGAGAGTGAAACTCTTCTTGCATGAGTTATGGGTGGATTAAATAGAGAGATTCAGACTATTCTAGAGTACAAGGAGTATAACACTATCACTTGTTTATTAGATCTTGCTTGCAAAGCTGAATGTGAAGTGCAGGATCGATAGGAAATGGCGAGAACTAATTTTTCTGTAGGTCAAGCTTGATCATGGACACCACGGACATCATCTACTTCCACATGTCCTACTACAGCACCAGTTACTTCAGCCGACAACTCCAATAGAGATACGAGAAAACAGGCACCACGAGCAGCCTCTAGCAAGGGCACACCTTTGGGGCCTACACAGAGATCTTGTTCATCCATAGCATCTACAGGGAAAACACATGAGGTTATTTGTCGTCGTTGCAAGGGTGGAGGTCACTATGCGAGAGAATGCCCTTCCAAGCGTGCGATGATTGTTACTGGGGATGGTGGATATGCGTCCGCTAGTGATTATGATGAGGAGACTTTGGCTCTTATTGCTAGTGAAGAACAGGGTGTCGAGGATACTTGTCGGGAGCTCGATGCACTCGATCACCTATAGGGCGACGGGACCCTTTGTGGTTCGGCAGGGGTGAGGTCGCATGCACAAAGGGCGGAGGTAGTGAGGTAGCATGATGATGCGACGTTGGTGTTTTATCTAGGTTTGGGCCGCTGAGAAGCGTAAAACCCTACTCCTACTTTTGTGGATTGATCATAGGAGCATGAAGCACACGCAACTCTGAAACCCGACAACGGTTGCCTTCGGGGGAGCTGCTACGTGAGTACCAGTATCGAAAAGTCTGAATCTTTAGCTAGGTTGCCTTGGGCCTCCTTTTATAGCTCAAGGGGCAACTACAGTGGCAAAACAGACATTACATAGTGATTAGATAGCCAACAATGCTATCATAGCTAACTATGGCACTTATGACAGAATGCCATAAATGGTAGTCTAGGTGGCATGCGGGGATGCATTCCCGTCAAGCTTCTACCACCGGTTTAGCTAACGATTGCACCATATCTTGATACACCTCTGAATGGGTGTCAATGGGGCATAATCTGTCTTCCAGCGTGTTGCCACATGCTTAGCGAGAGCCACTTAGCCACCTGGGGGCTCGACACCGCATCGAAAAGTGACTGGCATTGCAAGGCGGTGGAGCAGTTGTCGATTGGCTCGCGCCTTCTGAGGGATGGCTTCCCGGGTCTTCCTAAAGATGTGCTCGCCTTGGTCTCCACAGGCACCGGGGACATGATTGGCACGGTTCGGGCCCGTCCTGGGCCGTTGCATTGACCTTGCCGGTGTTGCTTAGCCAGCATAGGCCGCTTCTGCTGGAGTCTTGGTCTTGGATACTGGTTTGGTCTGTACTCGTGTTGATGGGTTCAGCTACTACTGCCTGTGCATAAGTCAGGGGCACTAGGTACCCTAGTCCTACTGCACCCACAGGAGCCCCCGGGTCTGTCCCAAACGTGCTCTCCTAGCTCTGTTGGGTCAGGCCCAAAATTTATGCACATGCCCGCAATGTGAGGAGGTAACTACCAACTTTTCAGTCAGCACTCACCCACTACCGTAGGCCATTTCTACCACGTGCACCACACACATTTTGGGGAGTTTGCGGCAGATGCCCATGGCTTAAACGCATGGGAGTGGCAGAAACTGCAGTGCTAGGGATTGGAGCAATGGGGCGGTTACATGTTCTCCCGTGAACGTGGGTAGTGGGATTGGTGGATATGGGCGTCCACCTTAGAGCGGAGGAGAGCCTACCCCCATGCCCTCCCCAATAAATTGGGGGGGGGGCACAATAGGAAATGCTCGTCCATTCCCTCATCTTCTTCGATCTCAGGTTCACATAGCTTCCCTTCTCCTCCTGTCTTCGGGCCGTCCCTTCCCTCATGATGGTCAGGGGAAGGGCCAGGCGAACGCGCCTGCTACCGCAAGGTCTTCCTTTTGTGTCCATGCCCATCCCCCGGCTCGGGTCGATAGTTTTGGACTGAGAGCTAGTGGGAGGGGCCTTGGACGGGGGAGCGGGCGGGGCGGTCGTCACGCTAGGGGCAGCTTCGGTGGCGCACCTGCCGTTGCGTCGACTGCTGCTATAGTCTTGGCGGAACGCTGCTCGGACGACACCGCGTTGTAGTCCATAGCGGAAACACAACTACCCAGAGTGTTGAAGATATCTCAAAAGACTTTCATTTCCATTCATATCCTCTTAAATTACTTTGAGGTTCTCACCTCACCAAGTTCTTAATTTTTTCGGTGCAATATCTCTTTCTAAGCAATTGCCTCAATGGTGGTTTCTTTTGAGTGGGCCCATAACCCACAGGTCCCCCCCCCCGAGGATCTTACCTGGCTCTTCTAATCTTTCCGGAGAGGTCCTCAAGTTCTTCTCAATATGACATAAGAATGTTTTTCATTGGTCATATTCATTATCCAAGATCGCTTCGAATTGATTTCATCATTGGCTCATCCATTCTTTATTCGTTATTCCGGGGTATCTCAGTAATTCGTGCTGGTGTTTCTCGTCATCATTCTCAGCATTGAAGACCAGAGGAGAGTTTCTCTTAAATCGTTGTTCGTTCTTCCAAAGATTCATGGTTTCAGGTTGTTGCTATCATCTCAAATTGTTTCGATCATGAGTAATTCCTCCCATATCTATTCGATGCATTTCATAATTGTATTGTTTTCATTTCTCGATCCTCCGAAGGCCATCGTTTCAGAAGATTCGATTCCTCATTCTCAGCTTTTAGCTTTCGTTCTCAAATTCTTCTCAATTGTTGTCCCTTCGTTCATATCTCAATTATTCAGGTGCCTTGTGAAGTTTTCCATTAGGTGGATCATGATCTCTTCATTCCCATGTATATTCGTTCAATCGTAGTATTCTCATTATTTTGTCAATCTTACCGGTGTTCTCATTCAAGACTTCTTCAAGTTTGTGATCTATCTCTCTCTCTTGAATTCTTTGCAAGAAGAATAAGTGGTGTGTGAAATCCGTTGCTACTCATCAATTTAACTTGATGAACGATAAGCATAACATAATTCATATTCTTGTTGGTCAAGGTGATCTCGATCCTTCTTCCGGAGTTGTTCATGATATCAAATTCTCGATTCTAAGTTGTTCAGCTTTTCTTTTCTGGAGTTCCAAGTTTTCCCAAATATCTCTCTACAAAGCTTCATCTAAACCATAGCAAGGCCTCAATCTTGTCTTTTCGCAAACTTCAATTCTTGTCTACCATCCTTTCATTCCGGAGTTCACCCCGATGTTTTTTATGGTGGTTTGTTAAGGATGTAATTCTTCTTGAAGTGTTCTTCAAGATTCTTGTTGGAGGTGCTCAAGTGTTCTTTATCTTTAATTTCCAAGTTCAATTCCTTCTGCATTGTCTTTTGAGATGGTGTTATTAAATTCTTTATTATGAGGAGTCTTGAAGGAAAATTGTCAAGAATGAGATAAGTAAACCCATCATGTCTTCTCAGAGTTGTCTTGGATTGTATTCTGTAAGTGCATGTAGTGCCCCTTAGTGATTTTGGTGTAATGAAGACTTATATGTTAAGTAACTAATGTGTTTGTGAGTGTACACATACTCTATAAGTCGATGAGGTGTTTGATATATTCAAATCTTACCGACCCCTAAAAATGTATGTATTCAACTGAAGACTTTGGTATTCCCTAAAGACTTTGAAAATGAATAATCTGGTGTGACCTTGAAGATATGAACGAGGACTATGAAACGTGAAGATTTTTGTTTTCTTAGTTTCATTTCCTTTCTTTGAGTCATAGGAAACACCGTACTGTTAAAGGGGGCCGAGGTAATACTTAGGAAAATTTCCAACTGATGCTCAACTCCAAAAGCCTCAACCTATCCAATCCTTCGAGTGAAGCCTATGGAAATCTCTTACGGTTCAGTCAAGTTCTTTAGTGACAGAGATGATGTTCTTCTGGTCTCTGATGAAATTGATTTGACTGGGGAGTTAGGATTTTGCCTGTGCGAATTGCCTACAAGTGAGGAACATGATAAGCCTGAGGACTTTCATAGTTCGAAATTCCGACGGTTGCTGTGCTTAGCGCCTGCTGTCCCCAATCATCTTATCCACATAATGGTCATATTGTTGGGGGCATTTATGTCATATCATGTCAGGTTGTACCCTGGCTATAAATAGCCACCCCCAAAACCACTAGTTGGTTGGCTGCTCCGATAGAGAACTGACGCTTGTCATTTGAGAGCAACCCATCCTCCGAGGACTTTGAGAGGAAATCATCAGTGAGGAAAAACCCAAATCTAAACCACCAAACCCAAAGTGATTGAGCATCACTGAAGAGATTGTTCCTGTGTGGAACCGACGCTTGTTACCTTTGAAGACTGTGTATCTTCCAAACGGTTAGGCATCATGGTATAATGCATCCTGCAGTCAATTGGGGATCACGGAGTGACCTTGGTCTAGAGCATCCAGCAGTCAATTGTGGATCACCGGGTGACCAGTTTGTGAGGGTTTTCGAAGTCTACCCTAAACACTTACCACGAGTGTTGGGCGAGGACTTTGTGACCTTATCTCAAGGAGAATGCGGTAAGAACTATGTGTCCTAGGACTGTGTGTCTTCTGGTTTAAATACCAGGCCGCTCCAAACCAGACGTACGACTGTCACAACAGTTGGAACAGGGTCATCAAACCATTGTCTTCATTGATCTACCTAGTTCTATGTGGTGACCCCGACTTATAAGTCGTGATCACCGAATGCACGTGTATAGTGATCCCAGAGATCAATGCTCACCGAACACACAGAAGATGAATAACAAGAGTCTTACATCCACATTTAGCGTCTTACACAAATAAAGACCCTAAAGGTCAAGTCTTACATAGATAGGGCCGCAAGGGCCAAACATTTAAACATAACAAACAACGGAAGTCTTGGTCGAAAGCATGAACCCATGCCATCTGCCTTAAATCTACAAGCGTTCTGACTGGGAAGCGTCCTAGTTCGCATGTTCGTCACTATCAAACTCTTCACCGTACTCCTGTTCTTCCATGACTGGCCAATTAAATAAGCAGTGGAGAGCCAATGAGTACTTTGAATGTACTCGCAAGCAACCCATGATGGAACAAGGCAATAACAATGTATGATATACCACTAAGTAGGTATTTTGTAGAAAGCTAATTTTGAATGCAATGACATGATCAAGTAACCTTGAGTAAGCATGCATCAACTGTTAACAGGTATTCACATGAACAAGTCTCAGCTATCATCATATAAAGAGGTTTGAACATCTCATGTTCATCACCATGCCATGTCATCCGACTTAGCTCAAGTATCACCTTTGTTACCATCACCCAGACACACACACACACACCAAGTTTCGAAACCATGGACGTAGCACAAGAGTGGTGATCCAATTGTCCTTGATCGTGGACCCGGCTATTCGAATAGTTTTACACTCTACAGAGGTTGCACACTTTACCCACAAGATTCGGGGAACTTCCGTGTCATCCACGACTTGTGGTATATTACATACCCGAGGTAAGCACCCGAACAATGCCTTTCCCATGGTGATACTAAACAAAGAGTCCACTCATTGGTGCCATCCCTCATGATATACATCACACGTATCATCCATGATGGCACGCAACGGTGTGCCCGGTGCCTGTAAAGACAGTGCATGGCCTTCCACTTTCGGGACGACCCTGTCTCAAGAGTGACCACTTCGCTCTCGCCGCTGGTAATGCGGGCTCCTTGCTGGCACCAACCATAGTAGTCAACAAAGCACCGTCCCATAAGGGGTATTTTGGTCATACATGTAAGGTTGGAATAACAGTCGCAACTTACACCAATCCGTTTTTGAAAACCGCATGCACTCACTTGCTCTGGTACACCACTTCTTTATCAAGTGGTTACCTAGCCCACCAACATCTCCCTCGGGCATTAGTGGCATCCGACGGGTTTTTTGAAAAGTCTTTGAAATCATATCATTTCCATCACCATGCATATTCCCATCCCACTTGCGTAGCAACTAGAGGCAACCTAACTACTCCCACCCGCACAACCCTCATAAGGAGGTAGGATCATGCATGATGCAAGTATCAACCAGAAAGTATCAGAGGCCTCCCACCGAAGGGGAATACCGCATCATCATGATCAATGCCACAAAATAAAGTGCTATATGACATGCAATAAAAGTTTTCATAATCATGGTCAAAAGGGTTGCTTGCCTGGCTCAACAAAGTCTTCAGGGTCTTCAAAGTCCTCGGATCCAACTCCCTCGTCATTGGCACAATCTATCGTCACGATAAATAACAATAATAATAAGCATCACACAAAAACAGAGCACAAAAATCTACTACTAAAATGCTACCCTACTCTGATAAATACATAAACTATTTTAAGAATATTTGTCTAGGGTTTTGGTAGGAAAAAGATTTTTAAAATTATTTATAACGGTGGTTAAGAATTCTAAAAACAGGTTTTAAATTAAACGGTACATAAAACTTTTGCAAACATATTTACAAGTGGCACTATAAAATGCTACATATCATGCAAAGATTTATGGTGGAAGAGTATTTGGAATAGGACAATTATTTATTTGTGTGGGATTTTTGCAAATAGTGTCAGAAAAAGAAAAAGAAAAAGAAAAAGGGCTCTATGCCGTGGGCCAAAGCCAGCTAGCTGCTAGGCCGGCCTAGTGGCCAGCCAGGCCGGGCGCGTTGGCGCACCCGCGCACGTTAGGTTTCAAACCCGACGGGTGGGGCCCAGTGGCCAGAGAGAGGGAGTGCCGCGGGAGGGCGAGGCAGAGGCTAACAAGTGGGCCCCACTTGCCAGAGCCATCGTCAACCTCCGTCCAGGAGATGGAGGTGCTCACCGGCGGTGAAGGGAGGCACGGCAAGGGGAGCAGAGAGCAGGAATGGGCTCAGGAGGCTGCCGTCGTTCGGGAGGTGCCGGAGATGGTCGACGGGGAGGCGCAGGTCGCCAGCGACGAGGTCCCGCGGTGGAGAATCTTGGGGAGGAGGTTGCCGAGGCCGTCCCATGCTGCAAAAAGGACGGGGAAGAGGGGGAAACACGTTTGTGGGGCAAGGGAGGAGCAACCGAAGAAGAAGGAGGGACGGAGAGGCTCTATACCCGAAGATCTTCGGCGAGCCGACGCCGCGAGGTTTTGGTGGATCTTTAGCGCTCGAGCCCTAAAGTGAAGGGGAAAGGGCGTGGGAGCTCTATTGGGAGAGAGAGGGAGGTTCCAAAAGGGAGAGAAGGCTCGGGGAAGGTCCTTTTATAGGGGAGGAGCGATCCACCGAGCTCTCATGCACTAGCGAGCTCATGGCTAAGGCCATAGGCCACAGGAGGGGTAGAGGACGTGTCTGGGGTCTACTTGGGACTCGTCCACGACCAGGGGGAGCAAAAGGGGAGGCGGGAGCGCACATGCGTGTGATCCCCGCGATTGGCCGAGCTAGGCGGCCCCGGGCACGCGTGCGGGAGGGTGAGAGAGAGAGGGGGAGGAAGGGGCCATTGCCCTGGCATGCTGCGGACGTCGGGGTGCATCGACTGGCGCGAGCGCGAGGCCCGAGGTGGTCACGTATGGGCTGTAGAGGGAGGTCAACCCTCTGGAGGCGTCTGCATGCTCCAGAGCGTGACTTTGGCCGGCATGATGAGTCTTTGGTGCGCTCTGACACGTCCACTGATGTCCAGAGGCTGCGGAAGGGAGTAAACAATGGGAAAAGAGGCATGGGATGCTCTGGGGTGGCCAGGAGTGAGAGAGAAGTGAGAAAAGAAAGAAAGATGTTGTCCAGGGGGTGCAAGTGGGGTTTTTGCCCCCTCAATCACTTATGACAATGCTGACTTGTTGGAATTTTCTTGGAATTTATTGAGAATATTTCTTATAGAAATATTTCAAAAGCTTGATTTGGACAAAAAGGGTTTTGAGAGGTTTTGCCCATGATTTTGAACATGACCATGTGTTGAAACTCATATATCTATATATATGGAAAATATATGTCCACTGAGTTTCCCCAAATTTTCTCAAATAATTTTAAAGCATTTAAATAATTTTCCCTATGAAAAACCATTTCTGGTCTTAAGAAAATGCCTTTAAATAAAATATTAAAATAATCTATAAAATGAATATTTGGGGGTTTTGGGAAGTCATAAACATAGTAGGTTTCAAATAAAGCCTTTGGGGAAAAGGGATCCACCCAATTAGAGGACTTGTAGTGCAAACCTCAACTGAGGGGTTTTTGAGAACCTAATTTGAATAAATCCTTTTTGGTAAAAATAATATTTGGTAAAAATAGTTTGGGCATTATTCACATGGCATGATCATTGGGCAAGAAGTTTGGTTCAAGGAAGATGAATATGGAGAGGAGTAGAACCTAAGAGTGCCAGACAAACTCAACATAACAATCAAACAAGCAATAATTCAAACAAGCATGCACTCAAAAAGTTCTAATTGGTTCCAAATTATATAAATCCAAGCATAACAAAGTGATACAAACACCGGGTGTGACAGACCTACCCCCTTACAATAATCTAGTCCCCAAGATCCCTACGTAAGCGCTAAAAAGATAAGGGAACTCAGATCTAAGATAGTCTTCACGCTCCCAGGTTGCTTCTGCTTCAATGTGGTTGCTCCATTGAACCTTGAAGTACTTGACGGTGTGGCTCCGGGTGAAACACTCTGCTTCCTCCAGAATACGGACTGGCCTCTCACGATAAGTGAGGTCTGGCTGAAGGTCGATGGCTTGATGGTCGATGTCCTTGTAGAGGTCGAGGCGGTTGGGAACTTCGAGACACTTCCGGAGTTGTGACAGATGAAAGACGTTGTGGACATCCAATAGCTCGGAAGGTAGCTCTAGTTGATACGCAACTTCTCCTCGCCTGTCAATGTTCTTTAAGGGGCCGATGTACCTTGGTGCAAGTTTTCCCTTGATGTGGAAATGCTTGGTTCCTTTGAGAGGCGTGACACGAAGGTAAACATGGTCTCCAACACGGAAACTAATGTCCCAATGGTGAGAGTCGGCGTAGCTCTTCTGCCTAGTCTTGGCCGTCTCGAGACGCTCTCAGACGAGTTGAACTTGCTCTTCTGTTTCGCGGAGGATGTCTAGGCCAAAGACTAGCCCTTCTCCGGTTTTTAACTAGTTGAGGGGAGTACAACACTTGCGTAATGGTGCCATCTAAAGGCTCGACTGATAGTAGTTGTTCTAGGAGAACACGGCTACCGGTTGGCAATCTTCCCACTTGGCTCCAAACGCCAAAACACAGGCACGGAGCATATCTTCGAGTATCTGATTTACACGTTCCGTCTGTCCACCGGTCTGGGGGTGAAAAGCAGTGCTGAAGGAGAGCTTGGTTCCCTAGGCTTCTTGGAACCTATTCCAGAACCTTGAGGTGAAATGGGTGCCTCGGTCTGATACAATCTCCTTAGGAACTCCATGGAGGCTTACAATCCGTTTGATGTAGAGGTTTGCCAGTTGGTTCCCATTATAGGTGGGCTTGACAGGGATGAAGTGGGCTACCTTGGTCATATGGTCGACAATGACCCAAATGGAATCATATCCCTTGCTTGACCTTGGCAATCCGGTGATGAAGTCCATCCCGATTTTGTCCCACTTCCATTCAGGCACTATGAGAGGTTGCAATAGCCCAGCGGGTTGCTGATGCTCAGCTTTGACCCTCTGGCATATGTCACACTTAGCGACAAATGTGCCTATTTCAGTTTCATGCCATGCCACCAAAATCTTTCCTTGAGGTCTTGGTACATTTTGGTTCCTCTAGGATGGATGGAATACAGAGTGTCATGAGCTTCTTGCAAGATCAAGTTCTTGAGATCCTTTTTGTTGGGTACGAAGTTGCGATTCCCAAACCATACAACTCCTTGCTCATCTACAAAGAATCATGGGGCCTTGCATGCCTTGATCCTCCTCTTGATGCCTTCAATACTCTCGTGTCCCTTCTGAGCTTCTTTGATATCATCCGTCAAGGTAGGCTTTGCTTCGAGGTTGTCTAGGAATCTAGGTGCAACTAGTTCCACGCCGAAGCTTTCAAGTTCTTCCTATAGGGAGGGTAGCCTTTCCTTAATCATAGCATTCAAGGAATAAGCCTTTCTGCTTAAGGCGTCTGCTACCACGTTAGCCTTTCCGGGGTGGTACTGAACACTGAGGTCATAGTCCTTGATCAACTCCAACCATCTTTGCAGCCTCATGTTCATTTCCCTTTGGGTGAAAATGTACTTAAAACTCTTGTGGTCAGTGTATATCTCACATCGCTTCCCCAGAAGGTAATGTCTCCATGTTTTCAAGGCATGAACTATGGCTGCCAACTCAAGATCATGAGTAGCGTAGGTCTCTTCATGAGGACGTAGATGTCTGAATAGATATGCTATGACTCTACCTTCTTGCATCAGAACACCCCCAAGCCCGGTTCCTGATGCATCACAATATATCACAAACTCCTTGTGAATATCCGGGGTGGCCAAAACTGGGGCTGTGGTTAATCTCCTCTTGAGCTCCTGGAAGCTTTCCTCGCACTTAGTTGTCCATTCAAACTTCTTGTCCTTCTTCAAAAGTTGAGTCATGGGTCAGGCAATGCTCGAGAATCCCTCCATGAACTTGTGGTAATACCCCGCGAGTCCAAGGAAGCTCCTGACTTCCTTCACGGTGGTTGGGGATTGCCACTCAGTCGTGGTTTCAATCTTGGCAGGATCCATTGACAATCCTTCTGTAGTCAACACATGACCCAAGAACCCAACTTCATGTAGCCAGAATTCACACTTGCTGAACCTGGCATAAAGCTAGTGCTCTCGAAGCTTATCTAGGACCAATCTCAAGTGTGGCTCATGCTCTTCTTCAGACTTGGAGAAGACGAGTATGTCATCAATGAAGACGACAACAAACTTGTCCAAGTAGTCCTTGAATACTTTGTTCTTGAGGTACATGAAGTAGGCAGGGGCATTGGTCAACCCAAATGACATGACAGTGTATTCATACAGGCCATACCAAGTTACAAACGTCGTCTTCAGAATGTCTTGGGATCTGATCTTTAGCTGGTAGTACCCAGACCTAAGGTCAATCTTTGAAAACACCTTGGCTCCGTTCAATTGATCGAACATGTCTTCAATCTTGGGGAGTGGGTACTTGTTCTTTATCGTGACTTCATTGAGAGAATGGTTATCGACATAGAGTCTGGTAGTTCCATCCCTCTTTGACACAAACAGAACATGCGATCCCTAAGGAAATGCACTAGCGCGAATGAATTGTTTTCTGAGCTGCTCTGCCAGTTGCTTCTTCAATTTAGCCAATTCTTTGGATCCCATTCTACAGGGCTTTTTATAGATGGGACCTGGCCCAGGCATTAGCTCAATGATAAACTCAATGTCACAGTCAGGAGGCATTCCAGGCAGCTCGTTAAGAAATACATCCGGGTATTCACATACCATTGGCACTTGATCCAACTCAATTCCCGATAGACAGTTAGCCTCTGGGGCTTGAGTGGAGGCAGGGTTGGGAACATACTTGACTTCCACTCCTTGGCTATTGGTCATGGTAATAATCCTCTTGGCACAGTCTAGCAAGCCTTGGTGCTTGGTTAACCAGTTCATGCCAAGGATGACGTCCAAGTCTGGTGAATCCAGAACTATAATGTCTGCTAGGAAGTCTACCCCATTGATGCTAATGTCCACTCCATTACAACCTATCCTAGACCTCATAACTGATCCCGACGTTTGAATCAGCATACAACTACCCAGGGGTGGAGGCTTCATGCCACTTTCTATCACAAACTTTTGGGTGACAAAAGAATGCAAAGCTTCGCAATCAAACAATATTGTTGCTGGGGCTGAGTTGACGAGGAACGTACCTAGTATGACGTCCGGGTCTTCCTGGGCTTCCTCTGTGGTGACGTGATTCACACGACCGTTGTCATTGTTGGGCTGGTTGCGGGGAGCATTGTTCCTTGGTGGTGCTCCACGGCCTTGACCTTGGTTCGGTGCATTGGGGCGCATGGCATCTTGCTTCTTGTTGGGGTACAATTTGGAGATGTGTACAGGGTGACCACACCCAAAACAAGTGACTTGCCCATGGTTGTTGTTGTAGTTCCTGTCGTCGTTGTTGTTATTGGGGTTGTTGTAAGATGGCCTGGGATTAGCGTACTGCTGAGGCTGGTAGCTCAGACGAGGCACATGAGGCCTAGCCTAACGCGGCTTATAGGTTGGCTTGGCTAGGGCTGGCTGCCAGGGGCGAGGCTTTTGGTTGTTGGAGCTTCCTGTGCTGATCATCATGCGCTTGCGAGTGTCATCTATAGCACGACGCTTGTCTTCCAGCATGAGGGCCTTGTTCACTAGGTTGAAGAAGGTACGATAGTCGCAGACGAGGAGCTGATACTGCAGGGTCTGCTGAAGTTCTTCCATGAAGCGTTCCTTCTTGACAGCCTCCGTGTTGACATCTTCAGGTGCATATCTTGATAGCAGGTTGAACTTCTACAGATACTCCTTGATAGAGCCACTTCCTTGCTTCAGCGCTCGGAATTCTCTCTTCTTGATAGCCATGATCCCAGATGGAATGTGGGCCGTGTGGAATCCTTCCTTGAAGTCATCCCAAGTGATCACATGTTCGCCTTGCATGACCTTGAATCCATCCAACCATGCTCGGGCGGTACCTCCGAGGCAGTGGGAGGCATAAAGCACCTTCTCACGATCGTCATTGTAATTTACCAGTGGAAGGAGGTCCTCGATGGTGCGGATCTAGTCGTCAGCATCCAAGGGTTTAGCAGTCTCAGTGAAGGTTGGGGGCGAATTCTTCATGAACTCAGACAGAGTGGTGCGGCCATTGCCGTTCCTGCCTTGCTGCTAATTTTTCACAAAGACTTGAGCCATCTGCTGAATAACAGCATTGTTGGCTTGGCTTTCCTCCCGAAGAACTTGGAGAAACTGAGCTATGGTCATGTTCTCCAGTGGAGGTGGTGGCGGGGGAATGTTGCCTTGTGGTTGCTCCTCGTGTCCTCTAGCTTGAGCAGTCCCACCAGCTCCCTGTTGCTGGCTTGAGTTGCTGGCTTCATGGTTGGCGAAGGAGCTGTTGCGGGTAGAAGTCACCATCATGTTTGCAGCAGCCAAGTCAAACAACTGGGATGGACGAGAGGGAAAGCAACAATGGAAAAGCGCGCCTAAGGGGGTTGGTCGAGTGCAAGTGTGGTAAAAGAAAGGTCGAAAGACCAACACATATATTAAGACAAGATAGACGATGGAGTCGCTTACATGTTGCCTAAGGCAAAAAGCACGACTTGCATTGAAACACAAACAACAAAACAAACAACAAGCACACATGGTTTCATGTGAACTATTTCACGGACTTGACTTCGCATGAAGGGTACATGACTGATCCTACCCTACGGGTTCTCGGACTCAGGTGGTGGAGTGCTCGGTCTTGTAGTCACGCTCCTCTGGGTCTTCCTCCTGATCATCCTCTGGACGGGCATCGTCTCCGGTCGAGGGGGTCGAAGAACGAGGAGGTCCTTCCCGACGATGCTTCGTCGACGGGTTAGTGAAGAGCTCACGATACTCCTTCGTACTCATGCGATGATGAAGTGTGGGTGCATCTCTAGCTGGGGGGTACTCCTCCTCGATGAGCGATAGCTGGTCGTCCCTCGGGGACTCCATCCTTCTTGATCCTATTTGGCTTCGCCTTGGCCTGACGCAGCAGCTCTCAGGTGTGGTGAAGTTCCTCGTGGAGCTTCATGGACTCCTTGATCAGGTTGTGAGCCAGAATGTCAGCGGAGAGACTGAAGTAGGTCTAGAACCTGAGTAGTGTGCGATCCTCCTTGGATGGAATCAACATCCAGCTCTCGCCAAGATCATCCTTCCTAAAAGGAAGGTAGCGCGTAGCCGGCTCATCGTCCATCTATGGAATGATGTCTTGAAGGTGCATAAGTGCCTTGTGTGCAGCTGTCTCGACTGCGAGTGCCATGGTCTCCATCTGTGATCCTTCAAAGAACCAGCTAGTAGGGGAGTCATTTTCCTTCACGACCACATCCACATGGTACTCCTTCGTGACGGCATCTACCCAGTGCTCGTGGTAGAGGAAAACGAGTGGTTGGCGAAATTGGCACTTCTCGCGACTATCCTCAAGGAGTAGGGGAAACCCGGATGTCAGGAAGATTTCGGGTACGACAACCATCAATAAAGGTTTGAATGGAGGAGAGTTAGTAGAGTGCTATGTGAAGAATAGAAGAAGTAATAAGTTTAGAAACTCCTAAGTATAGGTGCTAGGTGTAGTCTTGGGAACGGTCTCATCCTAACTAACGTCCATGCTAACTAAGGGCTTCCTACAGTCAGGATGGCTTTGATGCCAGCTCTGTGGTGACCCCGACTCATAAGTCGTGATCACAGAATGCACGTGTACAATGATCCCAGAGATCAATGCTCACTGAACACACGGAAGTTGAATAACAAGAGTCTTACATCCACATTTAGCGTCTTAAACAAATAAAGACCCTGAAGGTCAAGTCTTACATAGATAGGGCCGCAAGGGCCAAACATTTAAACATAACAAACAACAGAAGTCTTGGTCGAAAGCGTGAACCCATGTCATCTGCCTTAAACCTACAGACGTTCTGACTAGGAAGTGTCCTAGTTCGCATGTTCGTCACCATCGAACTCTTCACCGCACTCCTGTTCTTCCTTGCCTGGCCAATTAAATAAATAGTGGCAAGCCAATGAGTAATTTGAATGTACTCACAAGCAACCCATGATGGAACAAGGCAATAACAATGTATGATATAGCACTAAGTAGGTATTTTGCAGAAAGCTAATTTTGAATGCAATGACATGATCAAGTAACCTTGAGCAAGCATGCATCAACTATTAATAGGTATTCACGTGAACAAGTCTCAGCTATCATCATATAAAGAGGGTTGAACATCTCATGTTCATAACCATGCCATGTCATCGGACTTAGCTCAAGTATCACCTTTGTCACCATCAGCCACACACACACACACACCAAGTTTAGAAACCATGGACGTAGCACAGGAGCGGTCATCTAACTGTCCTTCACCATGGACCCGGCTATTCAAATAGTTTTACACTCTGCAGTGGTTGCACACTTTATCGACAAGACTTGGGTAACTTCCGTGTCATCCATGACTCGCGGTATATTACATGCCCGAGGTAAGCACCCGAACAATGCCTTTCCCATGGTGATACTAAACAAAGAGTCCACTCGTTGGTGCCATCCCTCATGATATACATCACACGTATCATCCATGAGGGCACACAATGGTGTATCCGGTGCCTATAAAGACAGCGCATGGCCTTCCACTTCCGGGACAACCCCGTCTCTAGAGTGACCACTTCGCTCTCGCCACTAGTAATGTGGGCTCCTTGCTAGCACCAACCATAGTAGTAAACAAAGCCCCTTCCCATAAGGGGTCTCATGGTCGTACATGTAAGGTTGGAAGAACAGTCGCAACTTACACCAATCCATTTTCGAAAACCGCACACACTCACTTGCTCTGGTACACAACTTCTTTATCAAGTGGCCTAGTTACCTAGCCCACCAACATCTCCCTCGAGCATTAGTGGCACCCGATGGGGTTTTCTAAAAGTCTTTGAAATCATATCGTTTCCATCACCATGCATATTCCCATCCCACTTTCGTAGCAACTAGAGGCAACCTAACTACTCCCACCCCCACAACCCTCATAAGGAGGTAGGGTCATGCATGATGCAAGTATCAACAAGAAAGTATTGGAGGCATCCCACCGAAGGGGAATACCACATCATCATGATCAATGCCACAAAATAAAGTGCTATATGACATGCAATAAAAGTTTTCATAATCATGGTCAAAAGGGCTACTTGCCTGGCTCAACAAAGTCTTCGGGGTCTTCAAAGTCTTCGGGTTCAACTCCCTCGTCAGTAGTGCAATCTACCGTCGCGATAAATAACGATAATAATAAGCATCACACAAAACAGAGCACAAAAATATACTACTAAAATGCTACCCTACTCTGATAAATACTAAAAACTTTTTAAGAATATTTTTCTATGGTTTTGGTAGGAAAAAGGCTTTTAAAACTATTTATAATAGTGCCTAAGAATGCTAAAAAGAGGTTTTAAAATACAATAGTACATAAAACTTTTGCAAAATTTTTACAACTGGCACTATAAAATTCTACATATCATTCTAAGATTTATGGTGGAAGAGTATTTGGAATAGGAAAATTATTTATTTGTGTGGGATTTTTGCAAATAGTGTTAGAAAAAGAAAAAGAAAAAGGGCTCTGTGCCTTGGGCCAGAGCCAGCCAGCTGCTGGGCTGGCCCAGTGGCCAGCCAGGCCGGGCACGCTGGCGCCCTTGCACGTGTTAGTGGCCATAGAGAGGGAGAGCCGCGGGAGGGCGAGGTAGAGGCTGATGAGCGGGCCCCACTTGCCATGGCCATCGTCAACCTCCGTCCCAGAGATGGCGGTGCTCATCGGTGCGAAGGGAGGCACGATGAGGGGAGCAGAGAGCGAGAATGGGCTCAGGAGGTGCCGCCGGTCGGGAGGTGTCGGAGATGGTCGACGGGGAGGCGCAGGTCGCCGGTGACGAGGTCCCATGGCGGAGAAGCTTAGGGAGGAGGTCTCCGGGGTCGTCTCGTGCTGCAACAAGGACAGGGAAGAGGGGGAAACGTGTTAGTGGGGAGAGGGAGGAGCAACCAAAGAAGAAGGAGGGCCGGAGACGCTCTGTACCCGGAGATCGCTGGCGACCCGACGTGGCGAGGTTCCGGTCGATCCTGAGCTCTCGAGCCCTAAAGTGAAGGGGACAGGGCGCTGGAGCTCTATTGGGAGAGAGAGGGAGGTTCCAGAGGGGAGAGGAGGCTCGAGGAAGGCCCTTTTAGAAGGAAGGAGTGGTCCACCGAGCTAGGCGGCGCCGGTCACGCTTGCGGGAGTGTGTGAGAGATGGGGGGAGGAAGGTGCTTTTGCCCTGGCGAGCTGTGAACGTCGAGGTGCATCGACTGGCGCGAGGGGGAGGCCTGAGGTGGTCGGGGATGGGAAGGATAGGGAGGTCAACCCTCTAGAGCACGGCTGCTTGCTCCAGAGCACAACTTTGGCTGGCATGATGAGGCTTTGGTGCACTCTGACGTGTCCACTGATGTCCAGAGGCTGCGGAAGGGAGTAAACAATGGGAAAAGATGCATGAGATGCTTTGGGGTGGCTAGGAGTGTGAGAGAGAAGTGATAAAGGAGAGAAAGATGTTGTGCAAGGGGTGCAAGTGGTATTTCCCACCTCAATCAATGAGCTAGTCGTTGGTCTTTCTCCTGGAGGTGTTGGGGGTCTAGGTGGAGATGTGGTAAAAATTTGTGCTCATGGAGAACAAGGGAAGGGGCTCAATTATTGATTCTTGGATTCATCCTAGAGGTGTTTGATCAGCATTTGAGCTAGCTAGGCTCTCCCACTGGGGATGAAACCTATCAGGATGTAGTGGTTGTAATAGTTGGGCTTGATCACCAAGTTTGAGCTTAATTGAGCAAAGTTGATAATGTAAACTTGTGAAACCCTAGAAATCAACATAATCTGGTATCTATAGATCTAGTCATTCTAAGTTAATCTCCTTGATGCACCACTTAGTGTATCATCATTATTTTGTGATTAGAACATGTCCACAAAGTTTGGGGTCAAGGGAAGAAACTTCACAATGTAAAGTTGTTCAAATTTGGATCTAGACAGTGAGGGTTTTGGAATAGTTTGATGGATCAAAACAATTTGGATTGATATGGAACTTTGCAAGATTATCACTCATGACAATGTTGACTTGCTGGAATTTTCTTGGAATTTATTGAGAATATTTCTTATAGAAATATTTCAAAAGCTTGATTTGGACAGAAAAGGTTTTGAGGGGTTTTTCCCATGATTTTGAACATGACCATGTGTTGAAACTCATATATATGGAAAATATATGTCCACTGAGTTTCCCCAAATTTTCTCAAATAATTTAAAAGCATTTAAATAATTTTTCCCTATGAAAAACCATTTCTGGTCTTAGGAAAAAGCCTCTATATAAAATATTAAAATAATCTTTAAAAATAATATTTGGTGGTTTTGGGAAGTCATAAATATAGTAGGTTTTGAATAGAGCCTTTGGGGGAAAAGGGATCCACCCAATTATAGGACTTGTAGTGCAAATCTCAACTCATGGGTTTTTCAGAACCTAATTTGAGTAAATCCTTTTTGGTCAAAATAATATCTGGTAAAAGTAGTTTTGGGCATTATTCACATGACATGATCATTGGGCAAGAAGTTTCGTTCAAGGAAGATGAACATGGAGAGGACTAGAACCTAAGAATGCCAGACAAACTCAACATAACAATCAAACAAGCATGCACTCAAAAAGTTCCAATTGGTTCCAAATTTTATAAATCCAAGAATAACAAAATGATACAAACACGGGGTCTGCCATTCTATTTCCTCAACCATTTCATTTCCTCATATAACTGTTGATGAAATTGATCGTTACTGTTTGAAGAATTTGACTGAAGACTTTCACAATTTCCTCACATCAAATTCTTCAAGTTACCTTGTTCCTCACCTGCTTATCCTATATCATGCTACCTGTAATCTGTGCATGCTTATTTCATCACGATGACTATACTAATTCTATGTTTCTCATGCACTTTATTACTTATTCCGTTGCTAGTTATTCATCACATGTCAAATTCCTCAAGTTGAAATTCCTCAAGTGATGAATTTGTAAAAATCGCCTATTCACCCCCCTCTAGTCGATATAACGCACTTTCAATTGGTACTAGAGCAAGGTACTCCCTTGTTCTGTGTGATTTTGGTTTAACTGCCTGGAGTTCTAGTTATGTTGACTGCAGGTATGATCAAGGTTTCCATAGGCTGTCCTACCTTTGATGGGACAGATTACCCCTACTAGAAGAACAAGATTCGCATGCATCTTGAAGCTATTGACAATGATCTTTGGTAGGTTGTGGAAAATGGTGTTCCTCGCATCTCTCCGACTATTACTGCTGCTGATACGAAGAAATTCAAGCAACTCGATTCTCAAGCGAAGAATATCATCGGTGGCCATCTGAGCAAAGGTCAGTATGGCAGAGTGAGTGCTTTGGAGTTTGCTAAGCTTATATGGGATAGGTCGTCCAAAGTCAACGAAGGTGTTTCCACTCAATGTGACTCTCTTGTTGATGTTCTTCGCAATCTCTTTAACCGCTTCAAGAGACTCGACAATGAATATGTTCAGCAAACTTTTGATCATCTAACTGATATCTCCAATGAGCTTAAAGCACTGGGTGCTACTGATATCACCGACCACGAGGTGGTGAAGAAACTGCTAAGATCTCTTGATTCCTCATTCGATACTCTGGCTTTGATGATTCAAGAGCGTGGAGACTACAAGTCACTTGATCCTGCTGATATTCTTGAGAGACTCAATACTCATGAATTCCAACAAGCTGAGAAGAGAGACCTCTACGGGCCAAGCTATGGAAGATATCGTGCTCTGAAGGCAAAAGCAATTTCCTCATCCAAAGGGGAAGATTCTGATAGTAGCCTTAGTGATCCTGAAGAACTAAGTCAGGAGCTGGCTTGCTCATGAGGAAATTTCAGAAGTTCTCAAGGAGAGGTGGATTTGGAAAGTCATCAAAAAGTGGCTTGAGGAAATCTGATTCCTCAGTCGACTACAAGAAGAGAACTTGTCACAAATGCAAGAAATCTGGTCACTTCATCTCTGACTGTCCTCTCTGGGAAAAAGAATCAAAGAAGAAGAAGAAGTACAAGGACGATGGTTCTGATGACTCAAAGAAAAAGAAGAAATCTTCAAAGTCCTCATCTGCAAAGTCCTCATCTTCAAAGTCCTCAATGCACAAGAAGAATGGTTCCAGAAAGGCTCGGGCTTTCATTGGCAAGGAAATGGACTCAAAAGAAGAGTCTAAAGAATATGAAGAAGAGGAAGAATATGAGGTGGAGTCTGAATCTGGTGTTGCTAGCCTTGCTCTCGCTACTGCCTTCATCAGCAAGTTCATCTTCAATGATGAAGAGAAATGACTACTCCAACGACTCTGATGGCATCAATGATGACAATGCTCCTACTTACTGCTTCATGGCAAAAGGCGTCAAGTCAGTCATAGAATGTCCCAATCTTGATGACATTGAATATCCTAGGTGGAAGGTTCTGATGAAGCACCTCATGTCTATGAACAGTGAGCTATGGACTGTTACTGAACTTGGACTGACTGAACTTTGCAAGATGGCAAATGCTGAGGAAATTCATAAGTACACTCAACTTGATGCTCAGGCGAGGAACGTCATTTGCTCCAGCCTATCAAGCGTCATGTTCAAAGGCATCTGTCATCTTCAAAATGCCAAGCTCATCTGGGATAGGATCTTGGACATCAATGAAGGCTATCGCACTCGTAAAGACCCCATGTTCATCGAACTCAAGAAAATCCTCAAAACCCAGGAATCATATCCTGGTTCATCTTCCTCACTTTGTCTTATGGCAAAAGGTTCCAAGGTACATAAGCATCACTCCTCCTCTGAATCAAGTGATGGTGAATTTGATGAATACGTAAAACCTAGCTAAGCCAAACTTGCTAATATTGACACTAAGCAACAAAGTGCACTTGAAAAGCTTCAGAAAATGCTAGACAAAAGCGATGATCTGTTGAATGAAGAAGTGGATCGGACTCAAACTCTGTCTGACGATCTCAAAAGTCTTCACACAAAGTATGATAACCTTCAAAGTCATCATAATGCTCTCTTAGCCGATCATGAGAAGATTTCTTATGAATTTCTTCAAAGAAAGCAAGATCTTGAGAAACTAAGGATGTGTCATGAGGATTTCCAAAGGGAAAATGATTCCTTACTGGCGCAACAGATCAGTACCGCTCACAAAGAATTTTTTTCCACCTTGTTTGAAACGCATCGAACATGAAACTGCTAATTCTTCACCTGAATGTTCAAATGCTTCTATTACTGCAAATTCTTCAACTATTCTAGTGGTCAAAAATTCATCATCTGAGGATACCACAAGTATCACTGACGAAAATGCAGGGTTGAAGGAATTGTATGTGACAGGCATGTACAAAAGTCCCAAAGGGAATCAAACCCTTTGCGATGTCCTCAAAAACCAGATTCTGAATAGGAACCCTAGGAAAGAGGGTATTACACCTGAGAGGAAAATCAATGTTGATGGATCATACTGGACACCTGAGTAGTACCCCAAAACCTCATGGGTTGCTGCAAAAGGAACTCCTATAGATCCATCCACTTTATCTGGCTTTACTTGTGAAACTTCATACTCCTCTGATGAGTCATTTGACTCCAACTACAAATTCTTCCAAAACAGAAAGGTGATGTATTTGCCAGATTTGTTGGAACTAACTACAAGAACGGTTCACCTATGAAGAAAATCTGGGTTCCCAAGAGATGCCTACAAATTCTTCAAGTGAATGTCCTCACGACACCACTCATGAATAACAAGAACCCTAGATCAAATTCCTCATATGGACCAAAGTCTTCACATGGACCAAATTCCTCAAATGGTCAAAAATATCATTCTCGTGCTAATGCATCTATTTCACAGGGAAAAATCTAAGAGTTCTGAATATGTGCATCATTCTTCAAATCATTATGTCCATAAGTCCTCGAATAATTTATCTGCTTATTCATATGAGTACTCTAACCCTCGTCCTGTAAAATGAAGCGCACTAGCTTCAATATCTCCCTTCTCATATGGTGCTCGCAGAATGATGAACTCTTTGCCAGCCCTCCAGATGTGGGTGGTGAAGAAATTGAACTGATCTCTTATGCAGGGTCAGGTCTTTAGATGAACTTGAACATCTGATGAATTTGCTGGAGACTTGAGGAAATGCTTTAAAGGAGGAAAGCTAATCATGCAGAAATGAATTCCTCATCTCTCACGTCCTCACACTGCTTTACTTACTATGTTGTGTGATGAAATTCTGTCTGATGAAATTAATGTCATATTCTTCACTCTGAAGCATATGAGTTCATAAGTTGTACTAATTCATCTGCAGGATGAATCTCCAAAAGCTACTGAGTGGGTTCTTGACAGTGGATGCACAAACGACATGACTAGTGACAAAAATCTATTGAGGAATTTGCCACTTGCTCCATCTCATTTGAAGCATATCACCTACGCTGACAAAGGAAAAAGCAAGGTATTGGGTCCAGTCAAGGTTGCAATCTCAAAGGATCGACACATGGATAAGGTGATGCTTGTTGAATCCCTTGGGTTCAACCTTATGTCTGTCTCAATGCTTTGAGATCTTGATATGGTTGTCGTATTTGGAAAATATCATTGTGTTGTCTTCATGGAATCTGACAATTCCAAAGTCTTTGAAATCTTTAGGAGAGGAGACTTGTATATTGTTGACTTCTCTACAAGTCCTCAGCCTGCTACATGCCTACTTGCAAAATCCTCAGAAGGCTGGTTGTGGCATCGACGACTTGGACATGCTGGTATGAGGAACTTGCACACGCTCGTGAAGAAAAAGCACGTCATTGGCATTGAAGGTGTCAAATTCCTCAAGGACCACCTTTGCGGTGCATGTGAGTCTTGGAAGATGATCACATGGATCTCTTTGGCCCCACTCATTATTCCACACTAACAAATTCTTCAAGTTTGTATGGCTTTGTCATTGTTGATGATTACTCTCGTTACACTTGGGTGCATATTATTATGTACAAGATGGAAGTGCAGGATGTCTTTAGACGATTTGCTTCAAGGGCCTCCACGAACTTCGGCGTCAAGATCAAGCATATTAGGAGTGATAATGGGACTGAGTTCAAGAACACCACTCTTGATGAATATCTTGATGAACTTGGTATTACTCATGAGTTATCTGCCTCATATACTCCTCAGCAGAACGGAGTCGTGGAACGCAAGAACATGACTCTTGTTGAGATGGCTCGCACCATGCTTGATGAATACAAGACTCCTCGTCTCTTCTGGCCTAAGGCAGTTGATACAGCATGCCACATCATCAACATGGTATATCTTCACAAATTCTTCAAGAAGACTTCATATGAACTTATGACTGGCAAGAAACCCAATATAAGTTATCTCAAAGTCTTCGGTGCAAAATGCTGTATTAGAGATCCTCACCATAGTACTAAATTTGCACCGAAAGCACATGAAGGTTTTATGCTTGGTTACTGAAAGGACTCGCACACCTACAGAGTCTTCAACACCTATCACCACAAGGTTGTTGCAACTATAGATGTGTTGTTTGATGAAACTGACGCCTCGCAAAGAGAGCAACTGCCTTCTGTGCTAGATGAACAGTCTCGTGAGGAATCCATTAAGCTGAAGGCTACTGAAGATGTCATACCCACTGAGGAAGTCATCCCGACCAATGAAGACATTCATGCTGATACACATGAAGAAAATGGTGCTGAAGAAAATCCTAAGCCACGTCAACCTGCTCATCCAAGAGTTGCAAATGAAGTGCAGATTGACAAAATCATCGATGACATCAATGCACCAGGTCCCCTCACTCGCTCAAGAACTTCACATTTGACTAACTTTTGTGGGCACTTTGGTTTTGTCTCTATCATAGAGCCCACCAAAGTTGATGAAGCATTCAAGGAGCCTGAGGAATTCAAGCTATGCAAGAGGAATTGCATCAATTCAAACTCAACAATGTCTGGGAAGTTGTCAAGCGGCCAGATCCTCGCAAGCACAACATCATAGGTACCAAGTGGATCTACCGCAACAAGCAAGATGAAAATGGCCTTGTGGTAAGAAATAAGGCTCGTCTTGTAGCTCAAGGCTACACACAGGTTGAAGGAATTGACTTTGATGAAACTTTTGCACCTATTGGTAGACTTGAAGCTATTCACATATTGCTTGCTTATGCTAACCATCATGATATCATCTTATATGAAATGGATGTGAAAAGTGCATTTGTCAATGATAAGATTGAGGAAGAAGTATATGTTACTCAACCCCTAGGTTTTGAAGACCCTAAGAATCCTGACAAAGTCTACAGACTCAACGAGGCCCTTTATGGCCTCAAGCAGGCCCCTCGGGCGTGGTACGACACTCTGAAGGAATTCCTCATGAAGAAAGGCTTCAAACCCGGTTCACTCAACCCAACTCTTTTCACTAAATCCTATGACAATAAAATATTCATATGTCAAATATATGTATACGATATTATCTTTGGCTGTACTGACAAACATTACAGTGATGAATTTGCCTATATGATGAGTGAAGAATATCAAATGTTTATGATTGGAGAGTTGAAATTCTTCTTAGGTCTTCAAATTCGTCAGCAAAACAATGGCATCTTCATCTCTCAAGAGAAATACCTCAAGGATGTTCTGAGGAAATTTTACATGCAAGATTGCAAAAGCGTCAAATCTCCAATGCCTTTAAAAGGCCACCTCTACACTGACAAAAATGGTAAAGATTTCGATCAAAAGGTATATCGCTCCATGATTGGCTCTTTGTTGTATCTATATGCATCTAGGCCTTATATTATGCTGAGTGTTTGCATGTGTGCCTGATTTCAAGCAACACCGAAGGAATCACACCATAAGGCTGTGAAACATATTCTTCGATACTTAGATCACACACCAACGCTTGGATTATGGTATCCCAAGGGCTCAAATCTTCACCTAGTCGGATACTCTGATGCTGACTATGCTGCAGATCATGTAGATCGCAAGTCATCCTCAGGCACATGTCATTTCCTAGGATGATCCTTAGTCTGTTGGTCCTCGAAGAAGAAGAACTATGTGTCACAATCTACTGCTGAAGCTGAGTACATTGCTGCTGGTTCATGTTGCGCTCAACTACTGTGGATGAAGCAAACCCTCAGGGACTATGGCATCAAGGTAAAGAATGTGCCTCTCTATTATGACAACGAGAGCGCCATCAAGATTGCTTACAACCCAGTTCAGCATTCCAAGACCAAGCACATCCAGATTTGTCATCACTTTCTTCTAGATCATGTACTCAAGGGCGACATCTCCATCGACCACATCCCTACTGAAGAACAACTAGCTGATATCTTCACAAAGCCCTTGGATGAAAAGAGATTTTGCAAATTGCAGTGTGAGCTAAATATCTTAGAATCTTCGAATATTGTTCGAAAAAGGACACGCATCCTAACATTTTTGCAAAATTGATGACTTAGATGTGCAACACACAAATTAACGTTTTTCTTCAATCAATGAAGAATAACCCTCTAAGTGTGAAGAAATTAATTAAGAATTTGATTCTTAGAACCCTACGACAATTGTACGCAATATCTAAAATCATCATTCTTATACGGTGGGTCACGCCACCAACCATAGTTGAAATTCTTCAAAGTTGAGTTTTTTCGTCATTTTGCAAATTCTTCAAATTATCAAATTCCTCAAGTTTGCAAATTCCTCAACTTTTCAAATTCATCAACTTTTCAAATTCTTCAAACTATGAAACTCAAGTTCTTCATTGAATATATATATATATATATATATATATATATATTTGAGCTTTCAATGTCCTCAACAGCATTCACTTATTGCTAATTCTTCAAGTTGATTTTCATCTAAGTGAATGGGATCGGACCCTTTCCCCTCGGTGCTAAACTCAACCCAGTCTGTTCACAAATTCTTCATATGCGTTCTACTTTGAAACTCGTTCAAAGTCTTCACTGTGTCCTTGACAGCTGAAGAATTTGCGAACAGAAACTTTAAAATTTTCACTATCAAAATTTTTGGTGTTTCCCGCTCAAACCGTTCTGATTCCCATGACTGGATAACCCACGATCCCCCACTATCGCCACTACTCATAACATGGGTGACACATGTCACGTGGAGAGCAAGGGTCAGGGGCAATCTTGTCCAAAATCTTCGGACAGATTGGTTTTCACCTCCGCTATAAATACCCCTTCCCTTTCACTATGCTAGGTTACTCCTCACTCCTACTCTCTCCCGAGCCTCGACCTAGCGCCGCCGCTAAAGTCATCATCACCGGTGTGGAAGAGCTTCACTGCCTCGACCTTGCTATCGCCGTACTCACATCGGTCGCAGAAATCTTCACTCCACCATCGTTGTAGCTATCTCCCTTTGCCAAGCTAGGGCGTGGGAGATTCGGACGAAGGAACTTCCTCATTTTCTTCTCTCAGTTTGTCGTGTTCTTCATCAGGATAAATTAAATCTTTTTTTACTGCCCTTGTTTGATCTTCAAGTTGTTCACACTTTCCTCAAAGGTGTATTCTTCAAGAATCTCATTCTAAAGCACCTTACATGTTCATACACTTGATGTTTTTCCTAAGTTATGATTTTCTTCAAGATTCCTCAATTATGTGAATCCTCAAAATTTGCACAACTCTGGAACCTAAGACAAAGAACACTTCGTGAAAATCCTCAAGACACCCATGGTAAAATTTCTCACACTTGATGTTTTTGAAAAACTTCTGAGAACGCATATGACCTCTTCAAATTCCTCGCACCTATACTCTGTTCACAAGTACAAACATGTTCGCTGATGAATCACTAGGTTCTCATCAACTTAACTCATTTGCAGCATTTCTTAAGGAAAAAATGTGTACATCTTTAGAATCTTCAAGAATTCAGAATCCTCAGCCAAAGAAAATGGCTGATGGTAAGAAGCCACACAAAGGTGGAAAGAAACCTGAAGTGCAGACTGCTTTTTAGATACCTGATGACTTGTATGAGCAATAAAGCACTCCAGATGAAGAAACTCATGGCAAGGAAACAACAAAGCAGACAAAAATTCGCATACAGAAAATTGAGAGGAGATGGGCAACGGAGTGGAAAGAATATCTCTATTTCACTCCCAAGTATATGAACAAATTCGCAGTTAAACCCCCTTGCAACAGGCCACCCTTGGCTCCAAACCAAACTGCTGATCCCACTAGTCTCAAGACTGGTAATGACTTTCCTCATGAATGGGAAAGACAACAAGCCAAGCTGGCGAAGAAAGCAAAAGAGGTTGCGAAGAAATTCAATGAAGACTCTGCTGCTGCTCCCACTATCGGAGCCTCTGCTTGTGCTCCAAAGAAATTTGTTGTGAAGAAATCTGCTATGAAGTCAAAATCTTCAACTTCCAAATCATCACTTCAGATTCCTCAAGCAAAGTCTTCAAAGGCCCCAGCGACTGGTTCGGTAGCTGCTCAGTCCTCTGCTGCTGCCGCAAAGTCCTCAAAACCTGTGCACCTTGCATCATGTTAGAGAACCAAGGGCTTCTCAATTGCTTCAAGGGTCTCTGCAAGTCCCTCTGCTCAAGCACAGTCTTCAACAAGTCCTACTATGTTGAAGCTAAAGAAAACTGCTGGACGAGGTCAAAGATCAAGGCCTCACACTAGCAAAGCTATAGTGAATGTACCCTCAGGATATGAGGATGATGATGAGGTTGATGATGAAGAATTTGAAGAAATCATCAGAGAAAGTCAGCAAAGGGTTGCAATATCCAAAGTCAGCTCTGTTCCTCTCATGATGGATCCCAAGATGATCCTCAAATTCATTGACATATGGCATCAGGATCCCAACACCCCATCTTCCTCACTGAACCTACCTCTTGGTGTGGACCATGTCCTCACTCACTTATAGCTAAGGAAAAATGGAAAAGAGATCAAGCTCTGAGAGCTAAGAGGAGCATGGCTCGAAAAGAAAATTTTCTGAGGAATAACGTGATGAATTTGACTCCAAATCAACTCATCACTATTTAGTCTGAAATTCGCTGCCTCTCTAAGGAACAAGACAAATACGATGCTGAATGGAAGGGCACCAAAGTGAGATTTGTCAAGGCGGCCCAAGCTGCCGTTAAGGACCATAACTCAACGGTTGCGGCTCGATCGCAACCACAAATTCCTCAGGTTGAAAAATCTTCTCAGCCTGCTGAAGAAACTGCTCCCACAGCTAAAGAAATTCAGGCTTTTGAAGAACAAGCTAGGACAACCTCCACTGTTGTGCCTGAAGAAATTGCCAGGCCAGTAGAAGTTTTTGTTGTGCCTGAGGAAATTGAGACAACAAGGGCGACTGCATCAGTTGCACCTGAAGAAAATGCTCCTTCTTCACCCTCTATAGGAATAGTAAAATCATCAAGGGTGAAGATCATCAACCTTCCTTCTACATCAGAAGCGAAGAAAACCAAGGCTACAGAGAAGAAGACACTGAAAAGAAAAGCATCAACTTTAGATTCCTCAGCAGTGAAGAAATTGAAGACACTGCCAAGTTCTTCAACAGAACCGTTTGATGCAACTCCTATTAACTCTGTGTCAGCCTATGAAATAGTACCATTTGGTGTTGACTATGTCATCCCCAATGATGACCAGGATGAAAAGGATGAGTTTGCTGCTACCTCAGAGCAGATTGATGAAGAAATTGAAGTGAAAGCAAATGCTTCAACTCCACAGGTATCATCGCCCCAGCCTTAGTTGACTGCTGAAGAGGCCGGTGTTGAAGAAATTAATGAGGACGTGGACATTGGAAACACAACACCTGTTATCAATGATGAATATTGGGAAGCTGCTCACCCAAATTCCCCAAGGACCACTGCTCTGTCACAGATTCCTCAGTCACCAGTCAAGACTGAAGAAATTCATATAGGATCTGATGACTTGGCTACAACTGTCACTCAATATATTCTAGCTACATCGGCTGAGGAAATTGTTGCTCCAACTACCACTGAGGAAACTGCTCTGCAAATTCCTCAAATACCTAACGAAATTGTGGGCCGCTTCACACCAAACCTTAAGCCAAAGCCTAGGATACCATTCAAAGGCTCGAAGCACCCCAAATTCATCAAGACCAATTTCTTCACTGAGCACATTTTCTTCGGTGGACCAAATCCATATGACTTTGCAGGGATCGGTCGCACTAGGTTCTAGAGTTCAACACAGATGAACTATTATGCAACAGTCCTGTTTGACAAGAAGAAAGTCTTCAATCACCATCAAATTCATCATGCAGATATGGAAACAATCCCATCCTTCACATCGGTGCTCGCAGTTCTTCACGGCACAGGCATTCTTCCATTCTGTGTGGACATCTGTGATTGGAATGAAGAACTGATTCTTCAATTCTATGCCACCTTGCACATAACAGGTAATGCTTCTAAAGTCAGCTCATGGGTCTTGGACTGGATGAATGGATCAACCCACTACACTTCACCAGCCTCTGAATTGCTTCGGTGAATCCCAGTTCCAATTCCTTCAGAAGAAGCCTACTGCCTGTTTGATGAACCTGCTCTGCCCAACCATATGATGCAAGTGCCGATGAAGCCATTGGCTCCTGGAAAACCTCAAAGGACCACCTTCCTTGTGAAAGATTTGCTCTATGTGCCAAGGACGGTTTATCGCATCCTCACCAACACCCTTTGTCCTCAGAAGGGTCATGACTCTAAATAATAAGAAGTTGAGGGAGTCATGAAGAATGTGCTATTCAACATCATTCGTTGGATTCCCATCAACTACCACGATTTCTTCATGAGGACTTTGGCCAATGCAACATTAGACCCATTTGAATTGAAGCCTTATGCTCCATGGATCATGAAATTCATCAGATCAAGGTCTTCAATTCCCTTCAAAGCTGACTTCCAAAATCACTTTAGCTTTCTACGTCTGATTGAAGTCCTCAAGAACACAATTGCCTCAGTTGAAGGAAAAGGAAAAGCTGTCATTGGTGAAGGTACTCGTCCATTGGATGGTTAGTTTCGCAAAGCTGTATCTTACTCCACCAATGATGACACTGCTACCTAGGACTCTGCTGCAAAAGCCTCAGTGCAAAAAGCCTCGAGAGTCTGCCCCTCATGTGATGATTGATCATGAGCTTCTCATAAGTCTTCATTAGAAGGTCGATCGCAATCACAAGTGGGTGAAGCGTCAGTTTGCTTCAATTCTTCAGAACATGACTATGACGCGGAACTCTATGAGGAAAAATCATTACTATGTGCATGAAATCTTCGATCGCGCATGGGCTATTCTCTCACATCTCAAGACTCCTGAGGAACTCAAGGACATGCAATTTCAGCAAAACTTTGACTTGTCTCATCCTCAGAAAAAAATCAAGAAAGTTCAAGTTCCTCAGTTGGTTACAAGTTCATATTCTTCATCGCGTGAGATGGATGAAGCTGAGGACATTGATGACCTTGTGGTGGGCCCTACATCAACAAACGACCCCGACAATGCTAGCGCTCCTACCTCACCTTCAAGATGAAGATCTTTCAAGGGGAGCCAGTCCTCACTTTTTCGTCCCTTTTGGTCTTCGATGACAAAAGGGGAGAAAATTTGACAAAAGGTTAAAAGCATATATATATATATATGGGCTGTTTTTGTTTAAGTTACAACTCTCGCTCTTCTGAAGCTTTTGTTGGTTGAGTTGTAAACTTAAGTCTGATGGTGGTGTGACTCTTTTGAACTGCTTTCCGCATGCTTATTTCCTCGAGCACCTTAATGCACGCATGCTGAATTTCGTCAGACAACATTTTCATCATGCATTTGAAATTCTTCATATCATATGTTAAATGCGTGTATGAATTACAAGATATAGGGGTGGTTCTCCATGTTTTTAACCTACCATGTGCATTTGCACTCCAAAGCAAATTCCTCAAATATGCACATCTTCAGGGGGAGTTCTCCTATATCTTGCAATCAAATTCCGCATACTCAGTACTTACCCTTCATATGTTTATCCCTGTTGAAAACTTAACCTATTTGTCATCAATCACCAAAAAGGGGGAGATTGTAAGTGCATCTAGTGCCGCTTAGTGATTTTGGTGTATTGAAGACTTATAGGTTAAGGAACTAATGTGTTTGTGAGTGTACACAGGTTCTATAAGTCGATGAGGAGTTTGATATATTCGAAGACTACCGACCCCTAAAAATGTATGTCTTCAACTAAAGACTTTGGTGAAGACTTTGGTATTCCCTGAAGACTTTCAAGATATGAACGAGGACTATGAAATGTGAAGACTTTTGTTTTTGTAGTTTCATTTCCTTTCTTTGAGCCATAGGAAACACCGTACTGTTAAACGGGGTTGAGGTAATACTAAGGAAAATTTCCAAATGATGCTCAACTCCAAAATCCTCAACCTATCCAATCCTTTGAGTGAAGCCTCTGGAAATCTCTTATGGTTCAGTCAGGTTCTTCAGTGACAAAGACTATGTTCTTCTGGTCTCTAATGAAATTGATTTGACTAAGGAGTTAGGATTTCTCTAGTGTGAATTGCCTACAAGTGAGGAACATGATAAGCCTAAGGACTTACATAGTTCGAAATTCCGACCGTTGTTGTGCTTAGCACCAGCTATCCCCAATCATCTTATCCACAATAACGGTCATATCATTGGGGGCATTTATGTCATATCATGCAGGTTGTACCTTGGCTATAAATAGCCACCCCACAACCATTAGTTGGTTGGCTGCTCCGAGAGTGAATTGACACTTGTCATTTTAGAGCAACCCATCGTCCGATGACTTTGAGAGAAAATCATCAATGAGAAAAAACCCAAATCCAAACCACCAAACCCAAAGTGATTCAGCAACACTTAAGAAATTGTTCCTGTGTGGAACTGACACTTGTTACCTTTGAAGATTGTGTATCTTCGAGACGGTTAGGCGTCATGGTCTAGTGCATCCTGCAGTCAATTGGGGATCATGGAGTGACCTTGGTCTAGAGCATCCAGCAGTCAATTGTGGACCACCGGGTGACCAGTTTGTGAGGGTTTTGGAAGTCTACCCTGAAGACTTACCATGAGTGTTGGGCGAGGACTTTGTGACCTTAGCTCAAGGAGAATATGGTAAGGACTGTGTGTCCTCTAGTTTAAATACCAGGCCTCTCCAAACCAGACATACGACTGTCACAACAGTTGGAATTGGGTCATCAAACCATGGTCTTCATCGAGCTACATGGTTATATTTCCTCATCCCTTTCATTTCCTCATATAACTGTTGATGAAATTGATCCTTACTGCTTGAAGAATTTGACTGAAAACTTTCACAATTTCCTCACCTCAAATTCTTCAAGTTACCTTGTTCCTCACCTGCTTATCATGTATCACGCTGCATGTAATTTGCGCATGCTTTATTTTGTCATGATGACTATGCTACTGCTATGTTTCTCATGCACTTGATTACTTATTCTGCTGCTAGTTATTCATCACATGTCAAATTCCTCAAGTGATGAATTTGTAAAAATCTCCTATTCACCCCCCTCTAGTCGATATAACACACTTTCAATTTCACCTAAAGCATTTCCTAAGGATTGTTGCTATTATGGTGTTTATCAATGATCCATGTTCTCAGTGTATCCTCTTGGTGAAAGGAGTTTTGCATCTCTTGTTGCTCCCAAACAATCCTTGCTAGTGGCCGGTTGTCACCTCATAATGTTGAGATGTTCTCCATAAGCGCACAAAAAGTTGTTCTTTCTATTGTTGGTGTTCCAACAACTCCGTTCAATCTATCCTTTGTAAGGATGCTTTTCAACTAAATTGTTGTAGAAGTTGTCATTTTCTTCTCCGTTCTGTTCTCTCCAAAGATCTAGCTTCTATTCTTTTATTTCGGAGGCATTGTGGTGTTGCTCTTTTCAACTCACATCTAGTTTGATTAAGATCATGTTCTTCCCTTGCTTATCCATTTAACCGGAGTGCTGTGAAATCTTTTCATGATCCTTCCATCTTATGAAGTTTTGATTCTAATCCAACTGAAGTTTGATGTCTCTCTTTCAATTTGTTTCCATGATATCAAATTTTGGCTCTCTTTTCTACAGAAGTGCTGCCCAAATTTTTTGTGGATCCTTCCTTGTTCCTTGTGTCATCCTTCATATCGTTCAAACCTTCAATGCTCATTGGTTTCAATCGTTTGTCAGAGAAGAAACTAAGTTTACCTCTTGATCTTTCTCTTCCCCTTTTCATCCTAAGATCTCGGGATGAGATCTCTTGTAAGTGGAGGAGAGTTGTAACAGCCTGGGACCGGCGCTCCAGAAGATTCCCCTTTAAATCCATTATTGTCGTGTGATTCGTGTGGTTATCGCATTCATCATTGTAGCATTCACATCATCTGCATAGCATCGTTTCTCGTTTTTGAAACCTTGCATCCGTTTGTAGTTTCGATTATCTCCATTCGTGTCGTCGACCGTTTCGAGACCGACAACACACGCACGTGCCTGCGACATTGATAAAATATTGTTTTTAAAAGTGAGTATAAAATATTCTCGGATTGGGTCAAAAGTTGGCATGCTGTCTTGTTATATTGTAGGTAGGACACCTGCCAAATTTCGTCGCAATCAAAGGTCGTTTTGGGGTGTTTGTCATAGCGACACCGTCATCGGTTAATTGTCGGACGTTTTTGGGTGTTTGAAACATTTGTCATGGGCCGCAGACGTCCCTTCTCACCCCCATCTAACCCACTCTACACATCCCACTAAGCCCAACAAACCCACCTATCCGATCGGACCATCCGATCTCGATCGGAGGGTCGAAAACAGCCCCAAACCCCCTCCTTTTGAACCCTTGCTATTTGTAACAGCAAACCTAGACCATTTTGGATAAAACCCTAGACCATCTCCCTAAAATCCCTTCCCCGCCACCAAATCCATGCCTTCCTCGGGATCCCAGCCGCACCAACCAGCAGCCTCACCCCTCCAGCCTCCACCACTGATCCATCCATCTGAGATCGTTGGATGGAGATATGAGGCCCACCAGCGCCCTAGCTCGCCTCCCGCAGCGCTCCCTCCCGCAGTGCTCGATCCAATCTGTATCGAGGCAACTTCCTCTGCCCGAGGGCCTCGCCCAACTCTGCCGCCTCCAGGAGCTCCGACCTCCGCCGGTGACTTCGTCCAGGTCGACCTCGCGCCCTTGTCTCTTCCTTCCTCCCCATGCCTCGCTCTCCCTCTTAGTGTGTTCTCTCTCTTCCCCGCAAGAACTGCCACCATGCATGGTCGCACTCGGAGGACGTCACCAGCCTCGAGGCCTCGCCGTCGTCAAGATCCCAACGGATCTCGGATGGATCCGTCCGCCTCACCCATCCTCGACCTACGTCGCCGCCCACTGGAGCCATGTGCCTCCTCCTCCGTGCCATGCCCCATCGCCGGACTTCTGCTCCTTCATCCCACAAGGAGGACAAGCGCCTCGCTCGGATAACTACCGCTCACCACCTGTGTTGACTAGATCGGGGCTGGCATAGGACTCGTGTCGCATGGCCCAGCCCCAGCCTCCAAGCCCAGCCATAGCCAGCAGCCGACCGCCCGCAGTAGGCCGAGCCCAAGCGGCCTCAGCCTGCCTCCGACCGGGCCAAGCCCTAGGTGCCCCCATCTTATCCCCCGCCCAAGAACGCTTGCGCTATATTGCGCCCGTGCTACTGTTGGCCTGTTTGCTCTTAGATTCGACCTGTGAGCATTTTTTTCTGTCCAACGAATTTGCTAATTATCCACTGAAAATAGATTTGCAGAAAATCCTTGATGTTCATGCATTTAATAACTTTCCAACCGTGCATCGCATGTAAAAACTTCATATATGTAAAACATGTAGAATTTTGTGTAGATTCACTATATCCCACTTTCATAAATGTTTAAGATATTTAAATTTCATTTATGTGATAATTTGCTTATATGTCATGTTGCATTGGGCATAATTATTATTCGTGCATCTTAGATAAAAACTATAGATTTGTAATATGTAAAATGTGTAGCATAGTTATATGCCTTTTTCATGCATGCTAAAAATACTTGATGTGTTGGTTGCAATTTTTTTGCATACATGGCTTGCTAAAACGGTTTATGTCCTAATCTCGCATATATGTGGTGTCATTTGTTTTATAGTAAATACCCACATTTTATATATGATTTTGGGGTAGAAAAAACCCATAGGATTTATCTGTGCAATTAGTTTTGTCATTTGAGCATTTTTGTGTGCATGTTATTTTGCTATGATGCCCTTTTGTTTATTTTGTGTGAATTAATCCATGCACGATATAAAATAATTTTGAACATGAGTTATGCCCTTTGACATGTGCACTAGCCCCTGGTCATTTTTTTTACCATGATAATCCATGTTTAGGTGTTGATTTCTTGTTGCCAACATGCCTAACCAATGTGTTGTTTTGAGGGGTCTAAATATTTCTAAGTCTGGAATCTGTAATATTTTGTTGTTGTCTTGCCATGTGTTTTGCTAGTGATCTAGAACCCCTTTGAGGTTGGTGCAATGGAGTTATTTGTAGTTTATAATGTCCTCTAGCATGCTGCTAAATTTCATGCCATTATATGCCCTGTAGCATATAGTTCTATTGTTGCCAATATGCCTTCGTTTTAGAAAAACTGCTATTTTCACCAAGTCTGAAACTGTTTTCAATTAGCCATCTTGTGAGCTTATTTCCTATTGATCCATGATCCTAAACAACTTGCTCCCGTGATATAACTTTGTGCATCATGTAAGCTACTGCCCCATGTCTTTGTTGTGCATTTTAGACCTTTGTAGCTTGTGGTTTTCATGCGTGCAAAATGCCATGTTGTTGTTTTGGATAGATTTGCACTAAACCTTGTATGGGTGTTTGTGGTTGAACCGTAGCTCCGTTTTGGGCATGCCATATATGAAACTTGCTTAGAATTTCATGTAGAAATATATTACCATGTTGCATCCATGTTTTCAAGTGTTTGTGGTTGTAATTTTCATGCATTTTGCATTCATGTCATGTTCATCCTATGTGTGTCATAACTTTTAGACCTGAAACCGATGAGCGTCAAAGTCATGGAAATGACATGATCACTTAAGCAGAAGAGATGTGTCCTGTCATTCGTAAGAATCTCAAAGTAGCTCAATCCCGCCAGAAGAGCTATTATGATAGCAAACATCGGGACGTGTCCTTTCAAATTGATGATTTTGTGTATCTTAGAGTTTCTCCCATGAAGGGCACTCAGCGTTTTGGCATCAAAGGGAAGCTCGCCCCTTGCTTTGTGGGTCCTTTCAAGGTTGTGGGCAAGAGGGAAGACCTTGCCTACCAACTCAAGTTTCCTCCCAATTTCTCAAATCTTCATGACGTGTTTCACGTCTCTCAGCTCAGGAAGTGCTTCAAGACTCCCGAGCGCACCATTGACCTACAAGACATTGCTATCCAAGAAGACCTATCCTATCGTGAGCATCCAGTTGTTGTTCTTGAAGAAACTGAGCGTAAGACTCGCAACAAGTCAATCAAGTTGCTCAAGCTGAAGTGGTCTCATGACTCCGACAAAGAAGCCACTTGGGAATGCAAGGATCTTCTCCGTTCCAAGTGCACCCCTTGCTTTATTTGTAAGGTATCTCATGTGGACCTCCATGTATTGCCTATGTGGTTTGAATATTATAATTTGTTCTTCATGTCTTTCATCATGCATCATGGCATCATGGCATTATCACTTAAATTATCTTGCATCGTATGCTTGTGCTGTTGTGAGTGTGTGCCTTGTGATGTTTGTGTGTTGGTGGCACATGTGTGTTTGGGTGTGTAAAACCTCTCCACTATTTTTCTCAACCCCCCTCACAATAACTCTAGAACTATGCCCAACTCTTTCTCTCTTTATTAATATATGCAACATGTGATGATTTTACTTGTTGGTTCACCTCATGATAAATGTTGATCCCCTCTAAAATATTCGATTATGATTTGTTTGTCTGCTCTCAACCATGTTTTGCTTTGTCATTTTTATTTAAATCTTGCAAACAGGTTCTATTTTATATTATAAGTGGATTAATTTGGTTGTCCTAAAAATGCCAACTCCATTTTTATGAAATAGATCATAATTTGGTGATTGCAGATCTATTTATTAAAGTTCTCTGTATATGTTCTCAATCTGCCCTGGCATTTTGTTTCGTTTTGCATTATTTTATAAAGGAGAGAGACCTTTTAGTTGGGAGAGAGAGAGAGAGATCTAGCCCACATGGGCCTTGCCTCCCCCCAATGAGCCCAACAATATCGAGCCTAGCAGTCTCCCGCAGCCCAGCCTGCTCCCTCCCTCGCCCGACTCGTCGTTCTCTTGTACGGTAGCGCATCCAGCAGCGCCATGTCGCCTCCCGATCGATTTGACGGCCGTCCGGCACCCCAGGCTTCTATATATCACGTCTTCGGTGCCCTAGGAACCTCCCTCGACCCATTTTGTTCCTCTCCTTCCCTCTCTGCCGATAGTAAGTCTCTCCCACGCCATGTCAACGTTATGCCCGCCATGCTCTGGCCGAGCGTGAGCTTGATCTCGAGGTAGCTCCACTGCTTCATCTTTGACCTCCCTGTCACCGTGGATCGACGCCCCGGAGTCTCTGTAGTCTGCTACATCTACGCACGCAACGCGAGCAACCTAGGAGCTCCCTCACCGTCGTCATCCCCTTCTTCTGTTCGGATCAGGACATCGCCGAACTTTAGTCGGCCGTTGTGTCACCTCCATCACCCCTCCGTCTCTACCTTCTTTTTCTAGGTGAGGAGGTACGACCCCTCCTTCCATCGCCCTCGCGAGCATCGTCGTTAGGCTTGCGTGTGCGTAGTTCCATCCGTTTAGTCATCGTGCTCCCGGAGATCCGTAATGTGCATTTTTTCAGTGTGTGGTTGCAGCGGCCATCTTGTGGCCTAGCAGGTGTTTTACCGTGCCTCCTAGTGCTCTTAGATGAGCAATGCACTCCGTTAATACGCGCGCTCCGGGCCGCTTCTCCTTGCCTTGCCTCGCCTAGCCATGGACGAGCGGAGCTTCTGCTCGCGCTCGAGCTCCTCGCCCCTTGCGCGTAGGTGCCCTCAAGATCCTAGGGATGGAACACCCATCCAATCCCGCAGCCCCTTCGACGGTAACCTGCTCCGATGGTCGCTGTCGTTGTTGTCGTCACTATTGTTCTACTTCTCGAGGTAGAAGAAGGCCAGCCCGCGCCTTGGTAGGATAAAGAGGGGCCAGACCCCCCCCCCTTTGAGCATGAGACCCCCTCTTAGCCTAGTGGTTCCACCTCCACGCCAGCACCCAGGAGACCCTGGTTCGAAACCCAGCCAACCCCTTTCTCCCATTTAATTTTTCCAGCCTGACCCTGGTCCCTGGTCCCACTTGTCAGCTGCTAGGCGGCCCTGGTGTCACTGCTAGGTGGCCCCCTTTTTATTTTTATTTTTTGTATGTGCCTTATTTCACTGTTGAGTTATTTTTTTTCAAAATTAGGTAATTTCTAGATATGGACATGGCCAAATTTGGCAGTAGCCAAATAGGGCAAGTATTGACTTATAAGTCAATTAGAGTTTTATGTTGTTTTCTTTTTATGTGTTGTGGGTGATTTTTTCTGAAGAAACAAATGAGTGTGATATATGATATTGGTGTAGAAAAATCCCAGGAATTCGGTGGTGCCATTAGTTTTGTCATTTGAGCAACCTGGTAAAAATATTATTTTGTGATGAGGTGGCCTTTTGTGAATTTTGTAGGATTTAATTCATGCATGCTATGATGTACTTGTCAACATGAAAGTGGTAGTGTTTTGTGGGAACTAGGCCCTGGTATTTTTCCTTGCAATGATAAACTTGTGGTTTAGTGGATTTCTTGCTGTAAACATGCAAAGAAAATATGATTGTTCTCATTGTTCAAATATTGTTCTAAGTGTTGGAGTCTGTATTTTTCTTTCATGTTGTGTGGATGATTCCCATGAATATAGTTTACCTTTGGGGTTGGTCCAGTGCCATTAATTGTTGTGCTTGTCACCCTCTTGTCATTTGGTGACTTTACCTTGCCAAAGAGATTTTGCATCTTAGAGTTATTTGCTGTCAAATATGTTGTGCTGTTATAAACTGCTGCTATTCTTTTGATGATATTTGTCTAAGTCTGAGACTCTGTAGTTATTTTCATGCCATGTTTAGGGGATGCTACCAAGTGATCTGTGATATTTTAGCTCATGCTCAGTGCTAGTGTTTTGTAGTAGATGTTGTCCTCTATTAACCTACTAAGTTTCATGCCATGAAATGGTTTCTAGGACAAATATTTGCTGCTGTCAAGTTGCTAACAACTTAAGTCAGATTCCAAAAAACTGGAATTTTCACCAAGTCCCTGAAATCTGTTTCAACATGCCATCATGTGAGCTTCATTGCTATTGATCTGTGCTACCTTTTAAGTGTATGTAGATAGATGATTTGTCAAGCTTGTTGTATACTTCCGGTACATGCTTTGCTTGTGGTTTAAAGCTTGTTGTAGCTCTTGATACGTGTGTTACAAGATGACATGTTGCTGTTTGTGGACAGACTGTGTGTGGAGTTGTTTTGTGATTTGTGGGAGCTACACTCCATGGTTTTGTGTGATTTTTGGGTCTATTCTTGTTGGTTTTTCATTCGCTATCCAGTGTAATCCTTGGAATACCAAGGAATAGCCCAGGTCCTTCTCCATCTTTGCATTTGTCCATGTTAACGTTCGGAACTTGTTGTGAGAGTACCGTGAGCTACATTACTCCATTTGCAATGTTCTACATATGCATTTGCATCGATTTTGCATGATGCATCCATATTTTCCATGTTGATTCATGTTCATACAACTAAACATGTGGTTCTTTCCAGTATACTAAACAACTTAATATTTGCATGTGGAACATCACTAGCTTAGGTTGCCATGTCATATGCACTAATTTGGACATGCATCATCTTGTTTGTGCATTGCATATTGGTTTGCATGTTTATTGGTACTATTTTATCTTTGGGTAGACCCGAATGTCGAGCCTACGTACGAGGAACCCGGAGAGAACATCTACGAGGACCCAGCTCTGTATCCCGCTGAAGACCCATCAGGCAAGATGACCGTACCCGGATCCTGACACTATTTTTGCTTTGCTAGATGTCTGGCTCTTATCGTCATGCTTTCATTACCTACCACTTGCACAACCAGCCTCCTACATTGCCATGAAAGCCTTTAACCCCTCCACTACCTAGCAAACCTTGTTCGGCTAAGATAACGCTGCTTAGCCCCTCTTATAGCATTCTTAGATGTAGGTGCAGATCATTTCGATGTGATAACATGGATATCTGGAGATATCAAAATATTACTGCTATTTAATTTATGCACCTATATATCTTGGTAAGGTGGAAGGCTTGGCCATTTGATCGGTGTTTTGTTCCACTTTTGTTGCCTTAGCTACTTGTTACCACTGTTATGTTCCATATTTTTGCGCTCCTAACATGCTCGGGGTTGTTATGGGGACCCCCTTGACTATTCGTTTTAGATTAAACCTTGTCTGGCAAGACCCAACATTGGTACTATTTGCTTAACAACCTATTAAAATGCATAGGGCTTAGCTAGCCCGTGGATAATTAATCAACAACCCGGGCTAGTGCTCCTCATGAGTGTTGGTCCAAACCGGGCTGCCTGTGAGGCTGCCTCGAGGAAACTCGGGGATTGGTTTTCCCCGTAGCTAGCCCCATCCGGTCGTGTCCTGAGAACGAGATACGCGGCTTTTATAAGGTTTGTCGACACGTCAAGCGGTCTTGCTGGACTTGTTTTACCTTTGTCAAATGTCTTCTGTGGGGAATTCCGTTAATACTTCGGGCTATCTCGAGATTGAGGTTTTCAAGTGGAATTGCCTAGGAAGATCACAAGATTCATGGTCAAGGTAATTCCTGCGGTGTGTGGTCAGTTTGTGATGGATGAGTTGGAGCACGCCTGTAGGGTTTAATCTTTCGGAAAGCCGTGCCCGCGGTTACATGGCAACTTGGAAATTTTGTTTAACACCCGGTTATAGCAAACTTGAAGTAAACTCAAATAAAATACACCTACTATGTGTGTAACTGTGATTGTCTCTGCTCGTGAACATGAACCGAGAGAAAACACGGTGGGGTTATGTTTGAGGTAAGTAGGTGTTCAGGATCACTTAGTGATCATGCTAGTTCTCGACCGTTATGCGTGGGCCACCACATTTACTTCTTGTCATCGTAAGTTAGCCACTCAAATAAGTGCTTAGGTGCTTGCTGCAACCTCACCACTTACCCTTCCTCACCCAAGAGCTTACATAGTTTAGTTACTCGGGTTACAAGATTGCTAAGTCCCCATGGCTCATAGATTCCAACACTACAGGTACAGGTACCCATGATGACTACCCGGTTGAGGCGTCGCAGCTCCAGTGGGAGTATGATGAAGAACGTGGTCGGATGTATGTTACGTACCCCAATGAGTAGAGAGGCACGTGGTCATGATCCCTGGGATATCAAGGCAGTCTCACTGCATCTTTTGTCGTTTGATTTCGTCCGTAGCCGAACCCTGCTTTTATGGATGTATGTATGAATGCTTTGAGTGACATTGTAATTTAGCGTGTGGCGAGTGTAAGCCAATCTATTATACTCTTCTCTTCATTAAATGCATGCAATGATGTTGTACTTGCGAAACACTTAGATGCGCTTCTATCCCCTTCAAGGACCCCAACACTTATTGGGATAGAACTGCACCTTGGTCTTTACAAGTTGGTAATCAAAGCTAGGCGACCATAGGAGCCCCTTGCTTGATCGAACTTGGACGAGTCAAGTCTAGTGAAAAAATATTTTGAGTCTAGTTATATATCGAAGATTAGGTTTCTTTTACTCCTCTTCTATACTCCGGTGAGGTATTCGACTTAGGAATTTTTAATTCTACTCCTCTTATCGCTCAAGGTTTTTTAGGATCACGCGGGTATTGTTGGGATCGTTCCAATATCTTGTGATGAGAACATTAGAGGTCACCGACATCGAAAAAGATTTTATACTCTTTGTGGTGAGAGTAGTTTGGCGCCACCCAGTATCAGGGAGAGTGATCAAACGTATTGCGACAGCTAGTATATCGAATGTTCTACGAAGATCTGAGGTACACGATTTCTGAGGTTTTCTTGGTTATGTGTTGACAGATGGATAAAGTTGGAGTGTAGAGCTTGTTAGTCGTGTGAGATATTTAGCCTCCCTGTATCCCCAACACCCGATTGCATAATTAAAGATTTCGTAAGTTCTTAGGTGGAAATTCTAGTAGTTACCTAGGATCATCTTTCTTCAGATGTATGAGGGTTTATACATTTGTTCGAAGCGTATCTTAGCTCAATACCTTATTGTGTTTATTCAAGTGGCTTCAAGATCTTATGATGTTATAACAAACCCGAAAAAGGCATTCTTACTAATTTTTAGTATGAATGCTATTGATGCTATTCCATTGAATTTCTTTCAAACCATTTGATTCAGCTTATTGCAATCATCTTTGTTATTGGTGTTTTGATGTTCTTGTCCATCTCCAGGATGGCTCCACCAACTCGCGGGAATCTGGGTCATGACGGGGAGCAGTCTAACCCTCCACCACCCCCACCACCTCCTCCACCTCCACCTCCAGAAGATTGGCAAGCTCTAATGGACGCAACCAATGCGAATACTCAAATGTTGCTCAAGTTGTTCCAAGAGAGAGATTAGGGACAACAAGGTCATCAAGGGAATTTCTAGAATCAGCTTTAGTTCTCGAATCTCAACCAGTTCCTCGCCAACTAGCCCAAGTCCTTCACTTGCTGTGATCAGCCTCTTGATGTGGATGATTGGCTCCGCGACATGAACAAGCATTTCGAGTGTAGCAATGTTAGGCCTGCGAACTATGTCATGTTCATGACCTTCCAGCTCAAAGGTAAGGAAGCACATTGGTGGCAGCAGTACAAGGACTCCAGGGGCGATCATGTTATCAGTCGGGATGATTTCTGCCATGACTTTAGAGCTCACCACATTCCGACGAGCTTTTTCAATGAGATGTATGAGAAGTTTAGGAATCTGAAGCAGGGGAGCAAGTCTGTCTATACGTATAACGACGAGTTCCAGAGTTTGGCCTGCTAAGCTAAGCAAGACGTTCCTGATGAGAAGTTCAAGATATATCAGTTCAGAGGTGGTCTCAAGGATGAACTTCTGCCGGGTCTAGGCCTACAAGAGCCTCATGAGTATGATCAGTTCTACAACACGGCTTTGAAGGTCGAGGCAACTTAGCGTAGGTTGGAAAAGCCAAGGAAGCGGTTTAGAGACTCCAACTCTTCTTCTTCCAGCTCCTAGATGGTTCCTCAGATGTAGAAGTATTGGGTCCCTCCTCCACCTCCGTTTTGTCCTCCTCAGCAACAGAGGAAGCACGGTGGTCGTGGTCCTTTCCACCCACCCAACCCAGGATTTCAGCAAAGGCCCCAGGCACCCAAGTCAGCAAATGCTCCTCCTTCAGGCAACTTCCGTCAGCTCTTAGAGATTACTTGTCAAAAGTGTGGTCAAAAGGGTCACTACTCAAACAAGTGCCCCAACCAGCAGCATCTTCTGCCTCCTCCTATATAAAGGCAAGACCCAGGGCGACTTAGAGGTGGGGTGATCGAGAACTAGGTCAAGCAATAGCTCCCTTGTAATCGATACATCAAGCAGTACAAGCACAAGCAGGACGTAGGCTATTACCTCGACTTGAGGGGACGAACCTGGGTAAACTCGTGTCCTTCGTCCCAACCAACCCCTTTGAGTCCATCACGTTAGCAATGGCCTCGAACCCAAGTCCGTTCACCCGGACATCTGCCGTGATAAAACCACGACAGTTGGCGCCCACCATGGGGCCTGCGCTTGGTGGTATTGAGTTCTCAAAGGGCTCTCTCCTAGGGCTCGAGGGATACGTGGTCAGAAGGATGAGCAAGAGTTGCCGCGGACGGCTCTACATCGACGATGCCGGCTGGGGGCTTGATGCCGATTCTGTGGAATATGGATTCCGGGTTCCTTTCGGCGGGATTCACGTCTTCATCGGAAGGACCGACGAATCTACACCCGGGCCGGACATCTGCACCAACATCGTCGAGTCGGCTCGGCGCGCGCAAGCCGCTCGTGATGTGCCGCCCGCCCGTGTTAACCCGGGCCGGAAGCACGTCTTCGTAGGCTTTACTCAAGGGATGGATCTGGAAGCTTCTGGGTCATAGGAAACTCTTGTCTATTCAGAAGACGAATCTTCGAGCAGGGAGACAGAGTCGATCTATCTTCTTCACTATGGCGGGCTCGGGGGCTACGACGAGCTCTGCCCTGAGTCAGATCATTCCGATTCGGATGTTCTTGGGCCGCCGGTTCATGCTGCCATGTTTATGGCAGGGTCGGCCCCACGCACGAGTAGTACAACCGCAAGTGCGGCAACCTTGGGCGCTCACCCGCCTCCACCGGCTCAAGTTCTTCTGGATTTGATGAACGAGCTTGCGGCCCTAATGGCCACTAAAGTTACACCAAATAATCAAGCCGCCCGGAACTTAGAAATTGTGAGGCTCAAGGACCGGATGGCGGAGGAGCAACAGAGGATAGCTGAGGTGAAGATCCAGATGGAGGAAGAGGCAGAATGTATTAAAACATATGCTTTCCGCCTAGGGATGGAACAGCAATCAGCGGCTGCGGTACATCGGATGAGGCATCAATCCCGATTACCAGAATGCTATGAGGCTAGGAACCTCTTCAACACGCCAGGAACGGGACGAGCGGCGGATGCACCTGGAAGCCGCCCGGCGGCTCGACCGACGTCTCACCCGGCCCGACGAAACCAGGCCTCACCAATGGTCTTCGCAACACCGGTGGGTCATTATTCTAACTCAGCCGAGAATATAGTGGCCGCAGCTACCCATCTTGAAACAATTCCTATTCCGGATGAAGCACCTTTTGCGGAAGAGGTACGAAATGCCATTGGATACCTTTAGACGGCGATGGCCCAACAGGAGAAGTATACTCATAGTCGGAGCCGCGTTCATTCAACCCCTCTCCCCAGTCAGAGCTTTAGCCGGCGCTATGAGTTTCCGGCGGTTTCTAGCAGCGGGAGGAAGAGAGGACCTCCGGGGGATGATCGGGCGGCTCTAGATGCGCAAGCGCTCATGAACCAGGCGACAAACCAGCAAGTGGTGGCAGCTTTGGCTACGGCGACTCACCAAGAGTCGGCGCCCTCGGTATCAGTAGGAGCGGGAGTAACTGCCGGGGCCGTGGGAGTGCCATGTCTATTGTCGGCTCTACGAAGTGAACGGTTGCCGAAGGATTTTAAAGGACCTCGCAAGGTTCTGAATTACACTCCTGATTTGCCTCCCGAGGCCTGGGTCGAAAGTTATGAGCTAGCTATGGAGATGCTGGATCTCAGTGGGGCAGTGTGTGCTAAGTACTTCATCATGATGCTTGAAGGTCCGGCTCGCACGTGGTTAAAGGGGTTGCCTCCCAATACCATCAATTCGTGGGCCGAGTTAAGGGCAAGGTTCATCAAAAATTTCCAAGGGACTTGCCAACAACCTATGACCATTGTGGATCTCGATCATTGCGTCCAACAGGAGGGTGAGTCGGCTCATCATTGGGTCCGACAGGTGTCGACCATCATCCACTCGTCTGAGCAAATCACGGCGGCTCAAGCTGTGCTGATCTTAGAGAAGAACTATCACTTCGTCCCGCTGAAACAGAAACTTGGCCAGCTCAAGCATACATGTCAGGACATGGGAGAGCTCATGACGGCTCTCACAAAGTACGCTGATTCTGATAACATGAAGGATCTAGGCTCTTATGAGGAGAAGGCCGGTCAAGGCAAGAAAATCAATCAAGGAAAGGGTGTGGCCAACAGTGGTAACCAGAATAAGTGGAAGAACCCCGATGATGGATCAGAGCTAGTAGCCAATGCAAGCACCGGTCAGAATCATCCTAAGGGCAATGGGAAGTTCAGGCCACCTTTTAATAAGAACAGGACTCCCTTTAATTTGGAGGAGGCGCTTAAGAAGCCTTGTCCGGAACACAGTCAGCCCGGTAAGCCTTCGTCGCATGCATGGGGTGATTGCCATATCATGCAGAAGTTCAAAAATTACTACACGCAATCCAACAACCAGGGCGGTGGCCCGCCGAGTGGCTCAGGATCGGCCGGGTCAGGGGCCGGATTCGGATCCGACGGCTCAGGGTCCGGTCATCATGGTCAAGGTAATCAAGGAGGGCATCTGCAACACTCTGGTAACAACAACCAGCAGCAGCATAACCAATCTAGGTATCAAAGTAATCCAAAGCAGCTCAGCTCGGGCCAGTATCACATTTTCACGACCAGCCTTAACAAGCGGGATGAGAAGTTGCACAAGCGAGCGGTCCATGCGGCTGCGCCGGCTTTGCCGCAGTACATGAAGTGGTCTGAATATAACATAACGTGGAGCCGGGAGGATCACCCGCTGCGTGTTGATGACCTGGGGCGGCTGGCTTTGGTTGTTGCTCCTCAACTGGGAGGATATATGGTGAATAAGGTGCTTATGGATGGAGGCAGCAGTATGAACATCCTCTATTATGACACCTTCCGGCGGATGAAATTGCTTGACAAGGATCTTAAGCCCTTATCCACCGTTTTTCATGGTGTGGTGCCAGTAAAGTCGGCTTATCCGGTGGGCAGGATTTCTTTGGAAGTTGCTTTGGTGATGAATATAACTATAGAGTGGAGTCCTTGTGGTTTGAAGTGGTCAAGATCAAGAGCACTTACCATGCATTGTTTGGGCGGCCGGCTTATGCTAAGTTCATGGCGAGGCCCTGCTATGTCTACTTACAGCTCAAGATGCCTGGGTTAAAAGGTACAATTACCGTTCATGGTGATCGGAATACAACCATTGAGTGCGAGGAAGGAGACACGGCTTATGCAGAATCCAGTTGTGCTCAGGAGGAGCTTAAGTTTTATAAGGAGAATGTTGACCCGGAGGATATGACACCGCTGAAAAAGCACAGGAGGAAGGAGACATGGCTTATCCTTCCCTACGGGTCAAGCTTATCAAACTTTCTCGACCGACTCTGAAGCCAAGCAAAGGATCCTGTCAACATGTTGGGAAGACACAACATCTTCGGGTTGTGCTTTTTAAGCCGCCCTCCTAACGGTACACATGTATATTTATGTATGCAAGAAACTAAGATGAACAAAGCCGGTAAGGCATATAATGAGAAAGACAAACAAGATGGCAAACATCTATTTTTAAGCCGGATTTTCACATGTGCGCAATGGCACAAGTTCAACAAAGGCAAGGTTGCTGCTAGTCTATTACAGACGCTCTCTATGGAGCCCAAAATATCATCAAGTTTTTTACATCGCCCAAGGCGGGTCATGGAGAGCCGGCTATTAAAAGTTTTCTATAAAGTAATCAGCTGGCTGGCGGGTCATCCTGCTCCGGCTCTTCGACTGCCTTGATCTGGAGATTTTCCAAGTCCCAGCTGCAGTCGGTTAAATCCGCAAAAGTTCCTTCTTCAAAGAAGGGGCGGGTCAAGATCAGAGGCGAAGAGATTCTAACTGCGAGCGGGTGTCAGATCTTTGCACTCAAAGAGCAGGCCACAGATCCTCTTTTGATCAGTGTTGTAAGCGCCTGGTAAGTCGCCAAGTTAACCTCTTCTGCTAAGACGGAGGCTAGGACTTTGGAATCCTTTACGCACCGAGCATAGTCAGCATCGGTAAATTCAGAGCCATCGTCTTTCTTGGAGGGAAACCCATCCATCATGTCATACGGAGTAAGCTCTGGAGCGAAAGCCAACGCCCGGCTTATGGCCGCGATCGCCCCTTGGCGGGCGGCTGATCTTTTCAACTTGACAATCTGTTTGGGCACCGTTGACAGGAGCTCCAAGACCCCCTTTGAGAGCCGAGGGGATGTTCTCTTTATACTGCACAACCTTGATTGTGCATACGGCCCCGCAGAACATTTGCTCTGTCAAAGTATATATAGCCTTCAAAGGCAGCAAGCTATCAGAGGCGAGTTGACGGCTCCTAGGACCTGGATGAGCTGGAGGCCTTGCTATGAGTCGCCGACACAAGTATAATATCTGGATGGAGCCAAGCTGCTAAAAACTTACCAAAGAGTGCGTCTGCCATTTTCGTGATATGGCGCTTCAACGATTGCAACTCGTTAGATACAATCATCAGTCGCTGATTAAGCCGTGGCTTATGGTTCCTTTGCAGCGAACGCCCAGGTGTTGGGTCGAAGAGTTACCTTCCGTTTTATGGAGTATCAGAACCACCCCTAACAGGTCCACGGGTTTCACACCCTTCTTTATGGTGTACGGCGCTGAGGCCGTCTTACCGAGCGACATCTGGCATGATTCGCCAAGGGTGGCGGCTTACGTTGAGACGAACAACGAGACGGCGCACCAAGATGCATTGGATGCTTTAGAAGATGCGCGAGAATTAGCAGCAGCCCGATCGGCAATTTATCAACAAGACCTGTGCCGCTATCACAGCCGCAGGGTCAAGACCCGAACTTTCCAGGAGGGCGACTTGGTGCTCCGGCTGATTTAGGACCAGACAAATATGCATAAACTATCACCTCCATGGGAAGGACCTTTTGCGGTCAGCAGAAATCTCAACAACGGGTCATATTACCTCATCGATGTCCAAGACGACTTAGATACGGCGGGTCAGGAGACCCGTCGGCCATGGAACATCGCGCATCTCCAGCCCTATTTCACCTAAGGGTGTAAAGATCTACCGTTGTACACTATCAGTGTACATACCACATTTATATGATTAAACAAGGAAGCCTCTGCTATTTCATGCATCCTCGTACAAGAGAAGATTAAGTAATATTCCGGTTGATGCATCGACTAAGGTTGGCAAACGGCAGTAGATGCCTATTAGCCAGGCGTTATGCCACAAAATCCGACTCAAGACAATGAGTCGCGGCGAGGGCGGCTTCTCGCCGTCGGGTGCAGCTTCTAACGCCTATCCGTCGATGCTTTGCGTCGTATTGCTGAACGGTGGTAGACACCTATTAAGCTGGCATTTTGCCACACAAAAAACCAACTAAGGTAATTAGTCGTGGCGAGGGCGGCTTCTCGCCTTCGGGTGCAGCTTCTAACGCCTATCTGCCGGCGGGTTACGCTGTAATTGCTGAGGGGGGTTTCTTACCAATGGGTATCGCTTCTAACACCCTATCAGCCGGCTTTATGCCATCTCTGGCTAACCAGTTTAGCCACGGTTATGAGAGGTTTTTACCGACGGGTAGGTAAGGTCTCATGACCCGCGAACGACGGCTTTCTGCCTCCAGGTAAAGCTTCTAATGCCTATTAGCCGGCCTAAGGCCACGTAAAAACAGCTAAGGTAACTTAGCTGTGGTGAACGGTGGCTTCTTACCTTCGGGTACAACTAACGCTTATTAACTGTTCTCATAAAAATCCGGCTAAGGAAAAATTAGCCATGGCGAGGGCGGCTTCTTACCCTCGGGTACAACTTCTAATGCTTATCCGCCGGCGTTTACGCCATATTGTTACCTCCGGGTGTATCTTCTAAATGCCTTATCGACCAGGCTTTATGCCATTTCTGGCTAACCAGATTGGCCGTAATTATCAAAGAGGGAGTCACCACCTCCGGGTGTGGCTTACCTAATCTTGGTTGTAGGTGTCTTATATGATGACAAGGCAAGTGTAAATAACTCAAAGCATACAAAGACAAATGGCAGACCAACAGTCGGATCATCTTATAAGACAAATTTCAGACAAGTTTTCATCTAGCTATTACACTCCCAGAGGAGATCAAAATTTCAGACAAAGTTTTTCAGCCGTCACACGGCGGGTTAAGCTGGTACAAGATCTTAAAGCAGTAGCTAGTTTGCTGACGGGTCATCCTGCACCGGCTCTTCTGGGGCCTTGATCTGGAGGTTGTCCAAATCCCAATTGCAGTTCATTAGAGCCGCAAAAGAGCCCTCAAAAAAGGGTGACGGGTCAAGATCTGGAGCAAAGAGGTCCTTACTCCGAGCAGGCATCAAATCTTTGCAGTCGTATAAAGGACCCCAGACTCTCTTCTGCTCCGGGTCATACGCTGCTTGATAAGTTGACAAATGAACCTCCTCTGTGAAGACAGAAGCTAACACTCGGGACTCTTTCATGCACTAGCTGTAGTCAGCATCAGTAAACTCCGAGCCTTCTTGAAGGGAAGCCCTCCATCATCTCGGCGGCCGTCAGACCCGGTGCAAAGGCCAAAGCCCGGCTGATACCCGCAATGGCCCCTTGGCGGGCGGCTGATTTCTTGAGTTCGGCGATCTGTTTTGGCATGGTGGAGAAGAGCTCTAAGACACCCCTAAGAGTCTCTGGTATTTTCTCCTTATATTGCACGGCCTTGGTAGTATAGATTGCACCACAGTACAACTGCTCAATTAAGGTATAGATGGCCTTCAATGGCAGCAGGCTATCAGAAGCCGACTGTCGGCTCCTAGGACCTGTATAAACCAGAAAATTCAGATGAGTCGCCAGTCTAAGTAAAGATGAAACTATTTGAAACACAAAGTTGTCAGAAGTTTACCAAAGAGGGCGGCTGACATTTTGCTTATGTGGCGCTTCAAGCCTTGGAGTTCATCCGCCACAGCTATCAGCCACTGATCAGCGTCATCCGCCCGTTGGATCAAGGCAGTCTTCTCAGATTCAGTTGACTCCTTAAGGGCGGCAAAATCAGCCTTGATTGTGGCCAGCTCTTCAGAGAGAAGCCGGTACTTCTCATCGGCGACGCCGCGGGCTTCTTGTTGAGCCACCAAGTTGGTCTTCAGGTCCATCAATTGCGACTCGGCTTCGTTTAAAGCTTCATGTGACACGTCAAAATACAGGATAAGTCGCTAGAATGGAAATCATATTAAATAATGAAGGTTAAACACAACATTATGCAAGTTTCAAGCAGATTGCAAGCAATATGTTTGACACTTGGGGGCTAATGTATATTTGATCTTCGAGTTTACAACACAGTTCCAGCTCATCTTCATGAAAGTTAATCTAGAACTTGGGGGCTACGATATGGCTCTTCAAATTTGCTTATAATGAAAGCTCCGACTCAACGTTATCAAGTTTGAGTCGGCCCTTGGGGGCTACGATTGGTTGTTCACGTTATCGACAGTGAAGATCCGACTCAACTCTAACATGTTGAGTCGGCCCTTGGGGACAAAGGCTTTAGATTTTCTACAGAGGATCAGGAAAGATCCGGTTCACCTCTTAACTAGATTGAACCGGCCCTTGGGGGCTAAGTAAGGTTGTAGCAGCAAGAGGAATACCTCGTATTTTGTTTTCATCAAAGTTACCAGCCGAAGCTCCAGATCCCGGTTGGTGGTAGGCCGGTTTATATACCCGGCGTGGAGTTCTTCGGCCGTCATCTTCTCAAGGGAAGAGTCGAAATCCAGCTTCTCGGAGGCCTCGACAGACTCTTTATGCCTGGTCAGTACATCAGCCGGAGGGGACTGGAGAGAAGAGCCGGTGATCACAACCTCCGGAGTTGCAGTGGCCTTGGCAGGACTTGGCGGCTTTGAAGGACCCCTTAGAGGGCTCTCCGGGATGATATCTTCGGCAGTTGGCTTAGTGGAAACAATTGGCGGATCTACATCCGGTTGTGGCTCCTCCGGTTGTTCCTGCTCCGGCTCTTCAACGGCAGGACTGGGGGAGGGCTTGTTGGTCTCCCGACGCTTGGCTTGAGCATTGCAAGATAGAAAAGTGAGAATCCAAAGGATATTACTACCCTACAAAGAACCGGATATTATAGTGTAAAGACACTTACAGCGGGTTGATCTTCGGAGGCGGCAGAACGTTCGCCGAAGAGTCGCCGGAGGAGGGTGACTTCTGAGATGAAATTTAAGAAGGATGAGATGACACTAAGGTTATAAAGAGAAATGAATCAAACAGGAACACATACCTCAACAGGGCGTTTCTTCGGAGCCGACAAGTTCGGCAAGCCGGGCATAAGCTCGGTAGAGCCGGCGCTCCGGGTCTGGCGATGTTCAGCCTGTTGTTGCTTTTTCAAAAGAAAATCGGGAGCCAGGTAAGCGAGAGGATGAGAAAGAGGAACTTTTCTAGCAACCCGCCGTGGCTTTCGGGGGACAAAATATTCTGAGCCGGAAGAGACATAGTTTACCTCAGGGGCATTGGCGCGACTAGTCTCCACTTCATCTTGCGAGTAAAGCAAGCATTAGTAAAACAGGAAAGCAAAGAATCAAGCAAACAACTAAAATTTTACCTCTGAGCTGGATGACTGTGGCGGGTCAAACCACTCCTCTCTCGGGGCGTCTTTCTTTGGCTTCTTGGCTGGGGCCTTCTTCTTGAGCTTCTTCAGAGGAGGGTGTACTCCTTCTTCCAGAAATCAGAATCGGCCTGCGAAAATAACCCGGAGAAGAATAATAGATCAGCAAGGTACAAGCAACATCCAAGAGACGGATGTGAAGAAATTAACTTACATCTGGAGACAGATTGCTGACGTTGAAAGGTGCAAGGCCAATAGCGCTACATGAGCCGGAGGCTTCATGGACAAGGCTCCAGATGACAGTGGTAATGTCATCCTCTATCAAGGTTGATTTGCTGAAGCACAGGAGCTGTCATACTTGCCTTCATATTCACACATAAGCCGGCTTCTATGGCTTAAGGGCATCATCCGCCATGAAATCCAGTAGCGAATCAAATCCAGTCCGGTCAAACTGTTGGCCATGAGTGCCTTGATCTTGGCGTGAGCCGGCTCATACCTGGCACGCTCTAAAATTGAGAGCCGGCCAGGAAGCTCTGAATCTGTCCTGAGCCGGGAGGGACGATAACCCGGCAATGGGCGCTCATCTTCAGGAGAGGTGTCCTTGCGGTAGAACCAAGTCTTATTCCAATCCTTTGGATGACTCGGCATCTGCGCAGCCAGAAAAATGATGTCTCTGCGTCGTTGAATGGAAATACCGCCAAGTTCCAGACTCGGACCGCCTTTCATTTCGGTTTGGCGGTTGGCGTAGAAGAACTCTCGAAACAACCCCATAGATGGCTTGATTTGCAGGAAGGCTTCGCAGAGCACTTGGAAATTGCGTACGTTTGAAACGGAGTTGGCGGCCAAGTCTTGAGGGTGAAGCTTGTACAAATGGAGAACGTCACAGAAGAATTTAGAGCCGGGCAGCACGAACCCTCGCTCGATATGGTCAGAGAAAACTACTACCTCTCCTTGTTGGGGAGAGGGCCGAGTCTCGTCACCTAGAACCCGCCAGTGAAGGACCTCCTTGGAAGGAAGAGTGCCCGCGCCAACAAAATCCGCTAAGTACTCTTGTGTGACGCTAGATCCGACCCAATTGCATGAGTTGGAAGCGCGGGACATGGCGGCGGCTTAAAGACTGTGCAAAATTAAATATGCGGCGAGTTAAGAGCAAGCAATATCTTTGACGGCTTACAATTTGAAGGGCTCTACAAATACTACGCCATAGTCCGGCTGATGAGAGCCGGAGAGGTCTGGCGGTTCAACAAGGAAGGGTGGAGCGAAAATCGGTTAAGTCCTGAAAAAACAGGTTTCGCAAACTACCGCTGCAATTATGGATCTACAAAAACGGGAAAATAGGTTCTTATTTTTAGACCTAGTGAATAACAGGTGGAACAGAAAGGAATGAAACAAAGCCGCGACGGTTCACACATTGCACACGGCTGCCTTGTGCACGGCGGCATGGCGGAGACGCGCGCTAAAGACGTCGATGACGTCGGAATACCCTAACGATGGCGCTGGAGGAGCCCGAGCGGCGGCGGCGGGGCTTCCCGCGAACCCTGCTATGGCGGCGATGGATCTAGGGGAGCTTGAACTTACTGATAATGGAGCGGCGGACGTGGAAGAGGCTCTGGTACGACTCAGGTTGATGTAGCAGCCTGGTAGACGGCGATGAGAAGGCGGCGTCGGAGCAGGGAGCGCCGGATCAGAGATGATGAAGGGAAGAAGATGAAGAGAGAGCGGGAGAAGGAAAGCTTCCCCCGCAATAGGTCTTATTTAAAGAGAAGACAGGGTAGGCGCGAAAATTTAGGCTACGGAAACCATTTGACCAAGGCGGATGCCTTGATTTTCAGGCTAACTAATTAATAAAAGATTCGGCAATACATCAGCAGATCTCGTGACGTCACGTCGGGTCATCATCGGGCGACTCGCCAAAGAGCGGAAGATAAGGATGAAGTGAGCAAGCTCAATTCAACCTGAGGCCTAATGTTGGGGATATAACCCCGCGATATGACCCGCCCTTGAAGGCTCCGGGTCATGTTGATGGCTCGTGAGCCGTCCCAAGGGTGAGCCGTAAGGTCAACAGCCCATGAAGATAGACGGTTCATGGTGTGGGCCGCAAGGTGGCCCGGACTGAGAAGACCCGGGCGTGCAAGCCGCTCGGAGACAGTTTGGACAAGAAGATAGAGTAAGACTCGGATAGACAATGAGAGTCAGTTAGACTGTTGTAAAGACCCGTGGTCCTGACCTCTTATATAAAGGGAGACCCAGGGCGACTTAGAAGAGAGGAGATCGAGAACTAGGTCAAGCTTTAGCTCCCTTGTAATCGATACAACAAGCAATACAAGCTCAAGCAGGACGTAGGCTATTACCTCGACTTGAGGGGCCGAACCTGGGTAAACCTGTGTCCTTCGTCCCAATCAACCCCTTTGAGTCCATCACATTAGCGATGGCCTCGAATCCAAGTCCGTTCACCCGGACATCTGCCGTGATAAATCCACGACAGAGAGAAAACATGATAAGCTGGAGGGACCTTGAAAAGATTTCACAACACTCCGGTTAAATGGATAAGCATGAAAAGAATATGATCTTGACAAACGAGATGATGAGTCGAAGAGAGCAACAACACCACACCTACGAAACAAATAATAGAAGCTAGACCATTAGAAGAAAAGAACAGAGAAGAAAATGACAACTTCTACCACCATTGAATTTGAAAAGCATAGGATGAACGGAGTTGTTGAAAAACCAACAACAAAAGATTAAGCTTGTTGTGGTCTTATGGAAAACATCCGAAAATTATGAGGTGAGAACCGGCCACTAAACCAAACAATTGAATCATTGGGAGCACCAAGAGAGGCAAAACTTCTTTCACAAGAGGATTAATTGAGAGTTGGATCATGATAAACACCATAAGGACAACAATCCTTAGGAAATGCTTTAGGTGAAATCCAATCGAAGATAACTCCGAGAAAGGAATGATGGGTTTAAATATTTCATTCTTGATAAATTCTCTTCGAGACTCCCCATGAATCAAGAATGATATAACACCATCTCAAAAGATAAGGAAGAATGAATTGCACTTTGAAATGCGAGAAAAGAATGCTTGAGCTTCTCCAACAAGAATCTTGAAGAACACTTCGAGAAAGAATTACATCCTTAACAAACCACCATGAAGAACCTCTTGGATAACACCGGTATGAAAGTAAGATCAAAAGAATCAGGTCGAAAAAATAGTATATTATGATGTTGCAAAGGTTTAGATGAAGGTTCGCGAACAGATGCTTGATAAAAACTTGGAACCCCGGAAAATAAAAGATGAACAACTCAGAATCGATAATTTGATATCATGAACAACTCCAAAAGAAGGATTGAAATCACCTTCATGAAACAAGAACAAGAATTACGTTACGGTTATCCTTCATCAAGTTAAATTGATGACAAGCAACAGATTTCGCACACCACTAATTCTTCTTGCAAAGAATTGAAGAGAGAGAGAGAGATCACAAACTTGAAGAAGTCTTGAACGAGAACACCGGTAAGAATTTGAAATCAATGAGGATACTACGAATCAATGGAATAACATGAGAATGAAGAGCTCATGACCCACCTAGCAAACAACTTGAATGAAGCACCGGAATAATTGAGATACGAATGGAGAGACAACAATTGAGAAGAATTTGAGAACAAAAGCTGAAAGCTGAAAACGAAGAAATATTCTAAAATGATGGCCTTCGGAGCATTGAGAGACAAAAAACAACTCTCAAATGCTCCGGATAGATAAGGATGGAATTACTCATGATATTTTTTTGAAAGGATAACAACAAGCTAAAACCATGAACCTTCGGAAGATGGGACAAATATTTAAGAGGAACTCTCCTTGGGTCTTCAAAGCCGAGAATGATGGCGAGAATCACGACAAATAATTATTGAGCCACTCCGAAATAAGAATAAAGAAAGATTGAGCGAACGATGAAAATAATTCCAAGCGATCTTAAAGAAGGTATTATGATTGATGAAATTCATTCTTACATCATATTGAGAAGAACTTGAGGACATCTCCGGAAAGATTAGAAGAGCCAGGTAAGATCGTGGGGGGAAACCTGTGGGTTATGGGCCCACCAAAAGAAACACCATTGAAAAAATTGCTTAGAAAGAGAGATTGCACCGGTACAAATGAAAACTCGATGAGGTGAGAACCTCGAAATAATTTGGAAGGATTGAAAGAAAACATGAATCTTCTGAGATATCTTCAGTACTCCAGATAGAATAGAGAGAGATGAATAAACAAGAGAGGCTTGGATAATAATTTCCAACATGGAAACCATTGAACGAATGAGAAAGGATATGATGAACACCGAGAGCTTGAATTGAATCCACGTGAGAAGACTAACAATAAGAAAAAGGAATACGAGGATAGATCTTGAAAATGAAACTCCTGAGAATCTTCACAATGAAGCATTGGAAACAATACGAAAGAAAAGAAAGCGGAAGCATCACATGAATAGAAAAGGCACTTGGATGCAAATTTAATCATTGAAGAAAAAGGGTGGGAGGGTAGGAAAAACAAAGAAAACTAGGGAAGGATGAAATGAACTCCGGAAAGAATAAGAGGATTGATCTTGCAAACATTGAAAGGATTGAATTCACTTGAAGAGAGCACACCGGATGAAAAGAATTGATATGACAACTTGATTGAGCAAAAGAATTAGGATTCCTATAGAAATATGAGAACACCGCTTCGGAAATATATGAGATCACCAGTTGACATTGAAGCACCACGAATTACCATTTACAAAACAAAACAAAGGACGAGGCATATGAAACAAGCCATAACAAAATCATGACAGAGATTTCGCTCGATATTTTTGTGGTAAGGTTCGCACCGGCTCGATCGTACATTGGATTGTCATATTGAAATGACGCTCGAATATGCTCCCTAGGCATAGAGAACTACAAGGCTTGACGAAGCATGTTTAGTGACATATATCAAGATAGTCCTCTAGAAGAACGACCGTGAACAAACGAACCCACTAGATGTCGAACCCCAACCTCACATCGCACATTTGTTACAAAGATAGCCTAGGTAACTACTTGAATTCCCGCCTAAGAACTTCCGAAATCTTTCGGTCATGCAATCGGGTCCACGAATATAAGGAGAAAACCATCACTGAACTCCTAGAAGTAATACTATGCTCCAATGTAACACATCCGTCAACACATAACAAGAGGTATCGAAAACTCATCTACCTCACACACTCGTAATTACAATGATACCAATTATGATACTACATCTGGACGCTCCCCTGGTACAGGGTGACACCAAACTGCTCTCACCACAAATAGTATTGAAGCAATTTTGAACATCTCCGTCTTGAGATACTAAGGAACTGAACGATAGCGATGTGTCAAGAATCCCCTGGAGCTCTACTCCTTGGTAACAAGAGGCACCAAGTACAGAACTCCGTCACATCGGCATCATAGAGATTCCAGAATACCCACGTGATCCTAAAAAAAATTAAGCGAGAAGAGGGTAGAACTAAAATACCTAAGTCGTGATTCCTCACGAGAGTATAGAAGAGGAGTAAAAGAAATCTACTCCCCAATATAACTAAACTCAAAATATATTTTTACTAGACTCGACTCGGCCAAGTTCGATCAATCAAGGGGGCTCCTAGGTCAGTACAAGCTCCGATACCAGCTTGTAATGCCCAAGATGCGACCCTATCCTTATTTTGGCTCGAGGGCCTCAATAGAGATAGGAGCACATCTCGTCCTTTGCAAGAATGGATATCATTACCATTACATGTACAGAAGAGATGAGTATATGGAATTGGATTACACTCGCCACAAGCTACATCAATGTCACATCAATACAACAACATATTCAACCATCATACATAAGAGCAGGGTCCGACTACGAACAAAATCAAACGATAAAATGACATCCATCCTTGCTATCCTAGGCTGCCGCCTGGAACCCATCGTAGATCGATGAAGAAGAATAAGAACTCTAAATCACACAAGGATCGCGATCACGTCAAAGCATCGCATTACCTGTACCTGCAACTGTTGTTATAGTAATCTGTGAGCCACAGGGACTCAACAATCTCATTTCCAAGGGTATCAAGACTAGCAAAGATTAATGGGTGAGGTACGGATAAGTGGTGAGACTGCAACAAGCAACTATGCATTTATTTGAGTGGCTAACTTACTAGTATAGAATATAAGTATGGTGGTCTACGCATAACGGACGTGAACTAGAACGATCATTAAGTGATCCTGAACACCTACTAACGTCAAACATAACACCACCGTGTTCTCTCTCGGATAGGGACTCACGTGAAGAGACAATCACGGTTATGCACACGGTTGGTGTATTTTTTTTTGAGTTTACTTCAAGTTTGCTATGACCGGGTGTTAAACAAAGTTTCCAAGTTGACACATAATCGCGGGCATGGCTTTCCAAAAGATTTAATCCTGCAGGGGTGCTCCAACTCATCCATCACAAATTAACCACACGCTGCAGGAATAACCTTGATCACGAATCCCATGATTTCCTAGGCAATTCCATAGGAAAACATCAACCTTGAGATAGCCCGAAGTATTAACGAAATTCTTCGCGCAAGATGTTAGAGAAAGGTAAAACAAATCCAGCAAGGCCGCTCGGCATGTCGACAAACCCGATAGGAGCGCGTATCTCGTTCTCAGGACACGACCAGATGAGCGCAACGTACAGTGGCCTGATAGACATCTCTCGAGTTGCCCTGGGTTAGCACCGCACACGACTCTAGTTTGGACCAACACTCATGAGGAGCACTGACTCGGGTTGTTAATTTATTATCCACGGGCTCCGGAAAATCCTTATGCAAGTTTATTAGTTATTTGACAAATTTAGTACCAATGTTGGGCCTTGCCAGACGAGTTTTATCCCAAAACAAAAATCAAGGGGTTCCCCATAACAACCCTGAGCAAGTTAGGAGCGCTCAATATGGAGCATAACACCGATACACAAGTAACTAGGGCAGCGAAGATGGAACAAAACACCGAGCAAAAGGCCAAGCCTTCCACCTTTTACCAAGTATATAGGTGCATTACATTAAATAGCAATAATATTGTGATATAACAAAAATATCCATGTTGCCACATGGAAGCAATTGCACCTGCAGCTAGAAACGCTATAAAAAGGGCTAAGCAAGCTGTAACATAGCCAATCAAAGGTTTGCTGGGATGTGGAGGGGTTAGAGGCATATCATGGCATATTTGGAAGGCTTATCAAACAAGTGGTAGGCAGTGTGACGTAGCGATAGAAAACGAGACAACTAGCATGGCAATGATAGTAATGGTATCTAGGGAAATAATCATCTTGACTGAGATCCCGCTTGGAAGAAGAACGAGTCCATGAAGTAGACGAGCCCACGTAGTCGAACGAATCCTCACACTCCAAACACTTTCGAAACTCTATCGACAAGAAACAATCCAAAAACAAGAATCAACACACGGCACACCACAACATATGTATGACATAATGCGCAATCAAATGTGATGCATGTTATGCATGTCATGGCAAAACACGACAATCAACTTCTACACATTAAGTAAAGATCAATATGCAACGAGTTGCATATTGATGAAACTCCATATTTGAATTACTTAGTTCACTCCCGTTTAGGTACACATCAATGTTAAATGTTGTTAAACATGGCAAGAGGTGAAGCATAAACAACTACAACATCTAGGCATGAAAAATGAGGCCGGAAGCAACATATAGCATTTCCAAACGTCCCCCTAAGCATCATATGAATTTAGTCTAGATCTGTATTAACACAATTTTATATTTATTAAACATGAAAATAAAGGGGACCATGTGATTCTACAAATTTGTTTCTAGTCAAGTTAGATATGTGGATCATTTTCAACGGAGTTATGATTATTTAGATGTGACACAAACTGTTTTTAACATGCCATTTAAAGATATGAACGAAATGATAACAAGATGCTTTTCAAAAACTCATGTTGGTCAGGGAAGTAGACTAGGCATGCATATAAGTCTAGGAATTTTCAAAAATAACTAAACATTGTTAGTTGCAATGACAGTTTGCAACCACACTATGGAGCATGCTTTGGGATCAAATGTAGAACTAAACAAGCTCTAACATGACAACACTTGTAAAAACAAATAATAGATGCAAATGGGATGGATAACATATATAAACTCTGGTCAAAGGGGGGACATGTGGATTGATATGGACCCATGGACAATGAGATTAAATGCTGAAAATAGGGGGGAAAATAACAGAAAAAATTAGGGGGTGGCTGGGATAGAACCTAGGTCTCCCTGAAACCTGGAGCAATGGGTTGACCAGTCAAGCTGACAGGGTGCTTGTGATATAGACAACTTAATTCTCTTTAGAACTAATAGCAACAGTTGGTACACTTGGGATGCAACAAAAGGAAACGAAAAAGTTGTGCCCACTGGGATTAGATCCCCTGGAGACTAATGCGCTGACCAGTTGGACTACGATGGGACTATGATAAACATGGGATTTTTCTCCAGATGAACCATACACTTGACCGAACCTAACGAAACTGAACAAATGAAACAGAGGTAGCTTTGTTGCCATGGTCGGGGATGCAGGATGCTGATGCGGCAGCGCGGCTTGGCGGCAGGGCTGGCTGGTGATGGAGCGACGGGGAGCTAGCTTGCTCTGGCGAAGAGAAGGGATGACACGGATCGGAGGGTTGGGGCGGCAAAAAGGGAGGCCGACGGCACAGCTGCAGCTTCGAACGAACATGGCTCCTGTGCGAAAAACACACACACAGAGAGTTCAGAGAGGAGAGGGACGGAGGAAGAAATAAGGAGAGGGGCACGAGGGCTTGCCTGGATTAGTTGCGCTGCGAGCACAGACGCACAGCGGCGTCAGATCCATGCGAGAGGAGGTGGATCCAGGGGAGCAAGTCATGCGGGCTCCCATGGTTGCTGTTGCAACAGAAAGAGAGGGAGAGCAGGGGGGGTTAGAGACGACAGAAAGGGAGAAACGGGGACGCGCGGAGCGGGGTCTCACCGGAGAGGTCGGCATGAGACAGCGTTGATGGAAGGCTGCAGGAGTTGGCATCATCGACTCTATTGTTGCTGAACAAAGCGAGACAAACAAAGGCTTCAGAGAGGAAAATTTTGGGGAAGGAAGAAGAAAGAGAGAGAGACACAGAGAGAGAGATAGAGAGAGAGCAGGGCAAAAGGGGACATGCTGGTCGTCGCTGGTTGCTCCGGCGATCTGACTGGGGTTCTTGGGCATGGCTGGGGCGATGGTGCTCGAACCCTGAAGCAGAGGATGCAGGGGAGGCGATGGGGATGAGCTACCTGCTGGCGGTGGTAGAGGAGGAAGGGTAGAGAAGAAATGAAGGGAGGATGACGGGCTAGCTCAGGGTTGGTCTTATAGGGTCCTAGGGACGCCTCCGGCCGTCAAATCAGAGGAGGCGCGCACGTGGATATTGTTGATGCGCTGTCGTGCGAAGCTAGAAGGACATGAGGCATCGGTGGAGTTGGGCCGACTAAAAGGGTAAGTGACGTTGGGCTTCAGGTGAGATGGGCCTCTCTCTCTCTCCCTCTGATTTATCTCTTTTTGTTTAAAAAGGAGAAATCTTTGAGAGAGAGAAAATGCTCAAAGAAGTAGGAGTGGAATTAGATCTGAGTAGACATTCTCTGGACATCAGGGAAACATACTGAATTTTACAAAAAATGCTTGAGGATTTTTTTGGAAGATAAAACTTGGACTGGTTTGAATAAAATACAATAAGAATTTGAAACCCATTCAAGTGGACTTGGATGGGGCTGAAAATTTTAATGGATGACCCTACACATTATATGTGATTTATGGGCAACTTTTGAACATTAATTTGAGCAACTAAAGTGTGACCCAAATATCCAATTCAAAATAAAAGAAGGTTGAAAGTTGAATTGGCAAGTGGGAAATTTTTGAGCATAGGCTAGATGAAAGTGAGCAAGAGAAGAAATAGAAGTTGCCAACACACATGGACAATAATAATAATAATAACGAAAACAATCACATCGAGATGATGGAGACAATGCATGAGGCAAGAATAAAATAAAGCGAGCATCACATGGAAATGACATACAACTCGAATAATATAATAAACATGTGAGGGGTCTCAAAATGGTCGATGACAAGAACAGAGAGAACCGGCGAATATGAATGGGTGCAAGTTTTGAGAACTCATGTCAACAGAATGTCGATGCTATGCAGATGATGCGAATGATGCGACGATGAATGCAACAACCAATCGAATCACACGACGAAAATGGAAATAAAAGGAGAATCTTCTGGAGCGTTGGTCTCGGGCTATTACACGGACCCTGCTCTTATGAATGATGTTTGAATGTGTTGTTGTATTGATGTGATATTGATGTAGCTTATGGCGAGTGTAAGCCAATTTCATATACTGATCTCTTCTATACATGTACTTGTAATGATATCCATTCTTGCAACATGACGAGATGCACTCCTATCCCTGTCGAGGCCCTCGAGCCAAAATAAGGATAGGGTCGCATGTTGTGCGTTACAAGTTGGTATCAGAGCCGGTACCGACCTAGGAGCCCCCTTGATTGATCGAACTTGGCCGAGTCGAGTCTAGTAAAAACTATTTTGAGTATAATATCGGAGAGTAGGATTCTTTTACTCAACTTATGCTATAGTGAGGAACTACAACTTAGGAATTTTGATTCTATCCTCTTCTCACTCAATTTTTTTGGATCAAGCGGATATTTTGGAATCTATATGATGCCGATGTGACGGAGTTCTGTACTTGGTGCCTCCTGTTATCGAGGAGTAGAGCTCTAAGGGATTTTTGCACATCGTTATCATTCAGTTTCCTTAGTATATCAGGACGGAGGATGTTCGAAATTACTTCAATACTTTTCGTGGCAACATAAGGCTGGAGTCACCCAGTACTGGGGAGGCGTCTGGGGTACTACCATGATTGGTATCGTTGTGTTTTCGGGGGTCCGAGATAGAGTGAGTTTCGAAGCCTCTGGTTATGTGTTGACGGATGTGTTACATGGGAGCGTAGTATTACTGTTAGGAGTTGAGTGATGGATTTTTCTCCTTGTATCCATGGACCCAATTGCATAACTAGAGGATTTCGGGAGTTCTTAGGTGGGAATTCAAGTAGTTACCTAGGTTATCTTGCAACAGATCATGATGTGAGGTTGGGGCTCGACATCTAGTGGTTTGTTTGTTCACGCTCTTTTTTACAGAGGACAGTCTCGGTATGCTTTGTCAAGCCTTGTAGTTCGCTATGCCCAGGGAGCATATTCAAGCGTCATTTCAATATGACAATCCAATGTACGATCGAGCCCGTGCGAATTTGGCCACGAAAATGTCGGACAAAATCTCTATTATGTATCTGTTCTGGCTTATTTCATAAGCATCATCCTTTGTTTTGTTTTTGAATATGGTAATTCGAGTTTCTTCGATGTCAAGTGGTGATTTCATATATTTTCTAAGTAGTGTTCTCATATATTACGGGAATGCTAATCTTTTTGTTCAACTTGAGTTGTCTTGAAATTCTTTTCAACTTGTGCGCTCCTCTTCTAGATATTCAATCATCTCCAATATTTGCAAGATAAATCCTCATGTTGCTTTCGGGAGTTCTTTTCGTCTGTCCTAAGTTGTCTTTGTTTTCCCCCACCTACCCGCCCTTTTTCTTCAATGATTAAATTCTCATCCAAATGCCTTTCTTTTCATCGATGCTTCCGCTATCTTTTCTTTTGTATCATATCTGGTGATTCATTGTGAAGATCCTCTACTGATTCGAATTCATGATTTCTTTATTCTTGTTTTCCTTCCTTGTGCGTTCAATTCAAGATATCGGTGTTCTTCATATCCTTTTCAATCGCTAAATGCTTAACAATGTTGGAAATTCTGTCCAAGTATCTCTTGTTTTTTGTCTTTCTCTATTCTATCCGGAGTGCTGAAGATATCTCAGAAGACTTTCATTTCCATTAATATCCTCTTAAATTATTTCGAGGTTCTCACCTCATCAAGTTCTTAATTTTTCTGGTGCAATGTCTCTTTCTAATCAGTTGTCTCAATGGTGGTTTCTTTTGAGTGGGCCCATAACCCACATGTTTTTCCCCAGGATCTTACGTGGCTCTTCTAATCTTTCCGGAGAGGTCCTCAAGTTCTTCTCGATATGACGTAAGAATGATTTCCATCAGTCATATTCACTATCCAAGATCGCTTCGAATTGATTTCATCATTGGCTCAACCGTTCTTTATTCATTATTTCGGGATATCTCACTAATTCATGGTGTTGTTTCTCATCATCATTCCCAACATTGAAGACCGAAGGAGAGTTTCTCTTAAATCGGTGTTCGTTCATCCAAAGATTCATGGTTTCAAGTTGTTGCTATCATCTCAAATTGTTTCGATCATGAGTAATTCCTCCCATATCTATTTGGTGCATTCCATAATTGTTTTCATTTCTCGATCTTCCGAAGGCCATCATTTCAGAAGATTCCTCATTCTCAGCTTTCAGCATTCATTCTCAAATTCTTCTCAATTGTTGTCCCTTCGTTCGTATCTCAATTATTCCGGTGCCTTGTGAAGTTTTCCATTAGGTGGATCATGATGTATTTGTTCCCATGTATCTTCGTTCAATCATATTATCCTCATTTGTTTGTGAATTCTTACCGGTGTTCTCGTTCAAGACTTCTTCAAGTTTGTGATCTATCTCTCTCTCTCTCTTCAATTCTTTGCAAGAAGAATAAGTGGTGTGTGAAATCCATTGCTAGTCATCAATTTAACTTTATGAAGGATAAGCATAGCATAATTCTTATTCTTGTTGGTCAAGGTGATCTCAATCCTTCTTTCGGAGTTGTTCATGATATCAAATTCTCAATTCTAAGTCGTTTAGCTTTTATTTTCCGGAGTTCCAAGTTTTCTCAAATATCTCTCCGTGAAGCTTCATCTAAAGCATAGCAAGGCCTCAATCTTGTCTTTTTGCAACCTTCAATTCTTGTCTATCATCATTTCATTCTGAAGTTCATCCCGATGTTTTTTATGATGGTTTGTTAAGGATGTAATTCTTCTTGAAGTGTTCTTCAAGATTCTTGTTGGAGGTTCTCAAGTGTTCTTTATCTTGGATTTCCATGTTCAATTCCTTCTCCATTGTCTTTTGAGATGGTGTTATTAAATTCTTGGTTATGAGGAGTCTCGAAGAAAAATTGTCAAGAATGAGATAAGTAAACCCATCATGTCTTCTCAGAGTTATCTTCGATTGTATTTCACCTAAAGCATTTCCTAAGGATTGTTGTTATTATGGTGTTTATCAATGATCCAAGTTCTTAGTGTATCCTCTTGGTGAAAGGAGTTTTGCATCTCTTGTTGCTCCAAACAATCCTTGCTTCTTTTAGTGGCTGGGTGTCACCTCATGATGTTGAGATGTTTTCCATAAGCCCACAAAAAACTGTTCTTTCGGTTGTTGGTGTTACAAAAACTCCGTTCAATCTCTCCTTTGTAAGGATGATTTTCAATTCAATTGTGGTAGAATTTGTCATTTTCTTCTCTGTTCTCTTCTCTCCAAAGATCTAGCTTCTATTCTTTTGTTTCGGAGGCATTGTGGTGTTGCTCTTTTCAACTCACATCTAGTTTGATTAAGATCATGTTCTTCCCTTGCTTGTCCATTTAACTAGAGTGCTGTGAAATATTTTCATGATCCTTCCATATTATGTAGTTTTGATTCTAATCCAACCGAGGTTTGGTGTCTCTCTTTCAATTTCTTTCCATCATATCAAATTTTTCCTCTATTTTCTACTAAAGTGCTGCCCAAATTTTTTGTGAATTCTTCCTTGTTCCTTGTGTCATCCTTCATCTCGTTGAAACCTTCAATGATCACTGGTTTCACTCATTTGTCAGAGAAGCAACTATGTTTACCTCTTTCTCTTTCTCTTCCCCTTTTCATTCTAATATCTCGGGATGAGATCTCTTGTAAGTGGAGGAGAGTTGTAACAGCCCAGGACTGACGCTCTAGAACATTCCATTTTTATTCCATTGTTGTCGTGTGATTCGTGTGGTTGTGGATTTCATCATTGTAGCATTCGCATCATCTGCATAGCATTGTCTCTTGTTTTCGAAACCTTGCATCCGTTCGTAGTTGCCGGTTATCTCCGTTCGTTTCATCGACCGTTTCGAGACCAACCACACACGCACGCGCCCACAACATTGATAAAATATTGTTTTTAAAAGTGAGTGTAGAATATTCTCGTATTGGGTCGAAAGTTGGCATGTAGTCTTGTTATATTGTAGGTAGGACACCGGCCAAATTTTGTGGCAATCAGAGGTCGTCTGATACCCGAACGGTTGGCCATAGCGGCACCGACATCGGTTAATTGTCGGACGTTTTTGGGTGTTCGAAACATCTGTAGCGGGACGCAAACCTCCCTTCTCATCCCCATCTAACTCACTCTATACGGCCCACTAAGCCCAGCAAACGCACCTCTCCGATCGGATCATCCGATCTTGATCGGCGGGTCGAAAACAACCCCAAACTACAAACTGGAGCCCCTGCTATTTATAACAACAAACCTAGACCATTTTTGGACAAAACCCTAGACCATCTCCCTAAAATTCCTTCCCCGTCGCCAACTCCATGCCTTCCTCGAGATCCTAGCCGCACCAAACCGTAGCCTCACCCCTCTAGCCTCCACCACTGATCCATCCATCTGGGATCGTCGGATGGAGATCTGAGGGCCACCAGCGCCCTAGCGTGCCTCCCACAGCGCTCCCTCCCGTAGCGCTCGATCCAATCTGGATCGAGGCAACTGCCTCCGCCCGAGGGCCTCGCCCAAGGCTGCCGCCTCTAGGAGCTCCAACCGCCGTCGGCGACTTCGTCTAGGCCGACCTCGCACCCTTGCCTCTTCCTTTCTCCCCATGCTTCGCTCTCCCTCTTAGTGCATTCTCTCTCTCCCCCGCAGGAACCGCCACAATGCATGGTCGCACCCGGAGGACGTCACCGGCCTTGAGGCCTCGCTGCCGTCAAGATCCCGGTGGATCCCGGATGGACCCGTCTACCTCGCCCATCCCCAACCTACGTCACTGCCCACTGGAGCCATGTGCCTCCTCCTCCGTGCCAAGTCCCGTCGCCGGCCTTCTGCTCCTTCATCCCGCGAGGAGGACGAGTGCCTCGCTCGAAGAACTGCCACTCACCGCGTGCGTTGACCGGATCGGCGCTGGCATGGGCCTCTTGTCGCATGGTCCAGCCCTGGCCTCCAAGCCTAGCCACGGCCAGCAGCCGACCGCCCGCAGCAGGCCTAGCCCCAGTGGCCTCAGCCTGTCTCCGACCAAGCCAAGCCCTAGGTGAGCGCCCTCATCTTATCCCCCGCACAGGAGCGCTTGTGCTATATATATTGCACCCGTGCTACTGTTGGCCCGTTTGCTCTCAGATTCGGCCCATGAACATTTTTTTCGGTCCAATAGATTTGCTAATTATCCACCGAAAATAGATTTGCATAAAACCCTTGATGTTCATGCATTTAATAACTTCCCAATCGTGCATCGCATGTAAAAACTTCATATATGTAAAACATGTAGAATTTTTTGTAGATTCACTATATCCCACTTTCATAAATGTTTAAGATGTTTAAATGTCATTTATCTGATAATTTGCTTATATGTCATGTTGCATTGGGCATAATTATTATCCGTGCATCTTAGATAAAAACTATACATTTGTAATATGTAAAATGTGTGGCATTGTTATATGCCTTGTTCATGCATGCTAAAAATATTTGATGTGTTGGTTGCATTTATTTTGCTTACATGGCTTGCTAAAATGGTTTATGTCCTAATCTCGCATATATGTGGTGTCATTTGTCTTATAGTAAATACCCACATTTTATATATGATTTTGGGGTAGAAAAAATCCATATGATTTATCTGTGCAATTAGTTTTGTCATTTGAGCATTTTTGTGTGCATGTTATTTTGCTATGATGCCCTTTTGTTTATTTTGTGTGAATTAATCCATGCATGATATAAAATATTTTTGAACATGAGTTAAGCCCTTTGACATGTGCACTAGCCTCTGGTCATTTTGTTTCCATGATAATCCATGTTTAGGTGTTGATTTCTTGTTGCCAACATGCCTAACCAATGTCTGTTTTGAGGGGTCTACATATTTTGAAGTCTGGAATCTGTAATATTTTGTTGTTGTCTTGCCATGCATTTTGCTAGTGATCTAGAACCCCTTTCAGGTTGGTGCAATGGAGTTATTTGTAGTTTATAATGTCCTCTAGCATGGTGTTAAATTTCATGACAGTATATTCCCTGGAGCATATAGTTTTACTGTTGCCAATATGCCTTTCTGATAAAAGCTGCTCTATTTAAAAAAACTGTTATTTTCACTAAGTCTGAAACTGTTTTCAATTAGCTATCTTGTGAGCTTATTTCCTAGTGATCCATGATCCTAAACAACTTGCTCCTGTGATATATCTTTGTGCATCATGTAAGCTACTGCCCCATGTCTTTGTTGTGCATTTTAGACCTTTGTAGCTTGTGGTTTTCATGCGTGCAAAATGCCATGCTGTTGTTTTGGACCGATTTTGCACTAAACCTTCTATGGGTGTATGTGGTTGAACCGTAGCTCCGTTTTGGGCATGTCATATATGAAACTTTCTTAGAATTTCATGTGGTAATATATTACCATGTTGCATCCATTTTTTGAAGTGTTTGTGGTTGTCATTTTAATGCATTTTGCATTCATGTCATGTTCATCTTGTGTGTGTCATAAGTTTTAGACCGTAGCTCCGTTTGAACTCTTTCATATATGTAAATCGACTAGAATGATGTGTAGAATTGCATGGCACACTTTATATTGCTGTTTAACATATATAAAATATGATTAGTTCAGATCTGGACCAATTTTGAAATTAACATACGGGGCTCTTTTGGAAATGCTATAAGTTGTTTCCGACCTCATTTAAGATGCGTAGGTAGTGTAGTTTATTTATGCTTCACCTCTTTCCATGATTAACAACATTTAATATTGATGAGTACCTAAACAGGAGTGAACTAAATAATTGAGTGTGGAGTTTCGTCAATATGCAACTCGTTGCATATTGAGCTTCACTTAATCACCCCCCAGACTAGTGCTCCTCATGAGTGTTGGTTGATGACCCACAAGTATAGGGGATCCATCATAGTTCTTTAGATAACTAAGAGTGTCGAAGTCAATGAGGAGCAGAAGGAAATGATAAGCGGTTTCCAGTAAGGTATTCTCTCCAAGCACTGAAATTACCGGTAACAGATAGTTTTGTGATAAGATAATTTGTAACGAGTAACAAGTAACAAGTGTAGCAACGGTGCAGCAAAGTACCCCAATCCTTGTTGTAGCAAAGGACGGGCCTGGACAAACTCGTATATAAAGCAAAGCACTCCCGAGGACACATGGGAAATTTTGTCAAGCTAGTTTTCATCATGCTCATTTGATTCGCATTCGTTACTTTGATAATTTGATACGTGGGTGGACCGGTGCTTGGGTGCTGCCCTTACTTGGACAAACCTCTCACTTATGATTAACCCCTATCGCAAGCATCCGCAACTTCGAAAGAAGAATTAAGGTAAACCTAACCATAACATGAAACATATGGATCCAAATCAGCCCCTTACGAAGCAATACATAAACTAGGGTTTAAGCTTCTGTCACTCTAGAAACCCATCATTTACTTATTACTTCCCAATTCCTTCCACTAGGCCCAAATAATGGTGAAGTGTTTTGTAGCCGACGTTCACATAACACCACTAGAGGAGAGACAACATACATCTCATCAAAATATCAAACAAATACCAAATTCACATGATTACTTATAACAAGACTTATCCCATGTCCTCAAGAGCAAACGTAACTACTCATAAAACATGTTCATGTACATAATCAGAGGAGTATTAATTATCATAAAGGATCTAAACATATGATCTTCCACCAAGTAAACCAACTAACATCAACTACAAAGAGTAATCAACACTACTAGCAACCCAGAGGTACCAATCTGAGGTTTGAGACAAAGATTGGATACAAGAGATGAACTAGGGTTTGGAGAGGAGATGGTGTTGGTGAAGATGTTGATGAAGATTGACCCCCTCTTGATGAGAGGATCGTTGGTGATGACGATGGCTTCGATTTCCCCCTCCGTGAGGGAACTTTCCCAGGCAGAACAGCCCCACCAGAGCTCTAGATTGGTTATGTCCAAGTTTTGCCTTGATACGGCGACATTTCATCCCGAAAGTTGTCTCATGATTTTTTCCAAGTCAAAACCAAACATATAGGAGAAGATGGGTGTCGGGGCCTAGCCAGATGGTCCACAAGCCTGCTAGGCGCGGCCAGGGGGGTGGTCACGCCTGGCAGGCTTGTCACCTCCTGGTGGCCCCCTCTAGTATCTGTTTCGCCCAATATTTTTTATATATTCCAAAATAATTCTCTGTAAGTTTTCAAGACTTTTGGAGTTGTGCAGAATAGGTATCTCAGATTTGTTCCTTTCCTAGTCCAGAATTCCAGTTGCCGACATTCTCCCTCTTCATGTAAACCTTGTAAAATAAGAGAGAAAAGGCATAAGGATTGTACCATAACGTGTAATAACAACCCATAATGCAATAAATATCAATATAAAAGCATGATGCAAAATGGACGTATCAACTCCCCCAGGCTTAGACCTCACTTGCCCTCAATAAATATGTCCATATGTTTAGAGATAGAGGTGTCGATAAAATAAAATACGGACATGAGGGCATCATGAACAACTTTAGAACAACAATACTTATTGTGTAAGATCTCTTATGCTAGAGTAACAATTCATTCACGAGATAAATTATGAACAAAGAACTCTATTGACAACCAACAAACTATGATCTTAGTCATTGAAGCAATTGGCAATTTATCTTAACATCGGAAAGAGTCAATATAAGAGCTTGTAAAGCAAATCCACATACTCAATCATCTTCTAGTCTTTCACTATTGCTAACACTCACGCTGTACCCACGAGATCAAAGCTTCAATCAAACACAGAGAAAGATATGGGCTTATAGTTTTGCCTCCCAACTATTCACCTCAAGGGTGATGTCAACAGTAACCACTCATGATCACCCACATCCGAGTGGATATATGCATCTAGATCATTCCCCAACACATAATGCTTGCCAAGAGAGAGGCGAAATATAGGAAGTGGTGAGGATCACCATGACTCTTGCATAAAGGTAAGTACTTAAAAAGTATAAGTAATAGATTGGCCCTTCGTAGAGGGAAGAATAGGTACTCATGCGCTTTTTGTTTTTGGAAGCACAATCTCTTAGTGCAGAGGAACGCCACGTTGTATTGCCTTTTGTGATATCAACCTTTATTATGCAGTCTGTCGCTTTTATTTATTTACTATCAAAAGTTCGTACAACTCTTATTTCCCTTACAATAAAAGGTCACACATATTTAGGAGCAATTTTTATTGCCTTTTGCACCGATGATAACTTACTTGAAGGATCTTATTCAATCCATAGGTAGGTATGGTGGACTCTCATGGCAAAACTAGGTTGAGGTGTTTGGATGCACATGTAGTATCTCTACTTGGTGCGGATGTTTTGGCTAATATGAGGTGGAAGCAAGCACTACATGTTGAAGGATCTAAAACCATATAACTTCTATCCGGAGACAAGCAAACATAACCCATTATGTTGTCTTCCTTGTCCAACATCAACTTCTTGGCATGTAATATTTTAATGAGTGGTCACAATCATAAAAGATGTCCAAGATAATGTATTTATATGCGAATCTTCCTTTCTTTATCACTTCCTTTCCAATTTCACCACAAGACAAGGGGAGTGCCCATACCCATGTGCTCAGGTGTCCTTCTTCGGAGGTGATGGTGGTGGAGTTGTTGATGAGGCTGGAAGCTTGTTCAATTTCCTCTTAAGCATGATTTTTTGTTCCCTTGGGTCATCTACTTCCTGCTTGAGCTTCAATATCCTTTGACATAATTCTTCTTTACTCTCCTCCAGAAAACGATAAGGGATAAATAGAACTTTGGGTTTTTTCTTGCGTTTGGGAGGCTTGATTTCCTGAACTCCACGTGCATGTCTCCCAGTTGAGGCATAGGAGTCTCCTCTTCGTCTGAGCTTTCTTGTCGATACTTCTCTTCTTGTTCCTCCTCCGAGAATAATCCATAAAGATCTAGGTCCCCATAGAGCTTGGGATTGGCAAGATAGTGTGATATGTAGCTCTCCCCATCAGACTCTTGGGACGACATCTTGCTCTAAATCTGCTACAGAAACAACTCGAAATGAAAACATGAGGTATTGTCATGATATGAAAGTAGAAACCATTGGGAGATTATATAATGAATTTTTGCCGACCCAAAGGGGTGTTCCACAAGAAAATGGAGTCCGGAGGGCGCACGGGGTGGTGACAAGCCCCCTAGGCGCGACCAGGGGGATGGTAGCGCCTAGCAGGCTTGTCGCCTCCCCGTGCGTCCTTCGGACTACTTTTTATTTTCCTAATTTTTTAAATATTACAAAACTGAGTAAAATGTGCTATTGGGAAAGTTTTGGAGTCGGTTTACTTACCGTACCACGTGCATATTCCTTTTTGGAGTCTGAAACGTTTCGATAGGTCTTCCTAATATGCTCTTCCGGAGTTATGGTATTGATAACATTACTCTCAAAATTAATGGGAGTACCTGAAATTTAATGTTTGATTCTTTGCCCATTTACCACCTTCGGATTTGTGCCTTCAGCATTGTTGATCTTGATGGCACCGCAACGATATACTTCCTCAACAATGTAAGGCCCTTCCCATTTAGAGAGAAGTTTTCCTGCAAAAAATCTTAAACAAGAATTATATAGCAAGAAATGATCACCTACATTAAATTCACGCTTTTGTATCCTTTTATCGTGCCATATCTTAATTTTTTCTTTAAACAACTCGACATTCTCATAGCCTAGGTTCTCCATTCATCAAGTGAGCTAATGTCAGATAACCTCTTCTCACCAACAAGTTTGAAATCATAGTTGAGCTCTTTGATTGCCCAATAAGCTTTATGCTCTAGCTCTAGAGGTAAGTGACATGCTTTACCATAAACCATTTTATACGAAGACATACCCATAGGATTCTTCTAAGCAGTTCTATAAGCCCATAATGCATCGTCAAGTTTCTTAGACCAATTCTTCCTAGATCTATTAACCGTCTTTTACAAGATCAATTTAATTTCTTTATTGCTTAAGTCTACTTGACCACTAGACTAAGGATGATAAAGGGATGCAATTCTATGGTTAACATCATACTTAGCAAGCAATTTACGGAAAGCACCATGAATAAAATCTGAACCACTATCAGTCATTAAATATCTTGGGACTCCAAATCTAGGGAAAATAACTTCTTTAAGCATATTAATAGAGGTGTGTAACAGCCCGGGACCGACACTCAAGAAGATTCCCCTTTTAATTCCATTGTTGTCGTGTGATTCGTCTGGGTGTCGCATTCATCATCGCATCATTCACATCATCTGCATGGCATCGTCACTCGTTTTCAAAAACTTGCATCCATTTGTAGTTGTCGGTTCTCTCCGTTAGTGTCCTCGACCGTTTCGAGACCAACCACACATGCACGTGCCTGCGGCATCGATAAAAATATTGTCTTTAAAGTGCGTATAAAACTTTCTTGTATTGGGTCGGAAGTTGGCATGCGGTCTTGTTATATTGTAGGTACACTGCCTGCCAAGTTTCGTCGCAATCAGAGTCCGTTTGATACCCCAACGGTCGACCGTAGTGGCGTCGTTATCGGTTTAATTGCGGATGTTTCAGTTTATAAAACATCTATCACGGGCCGCAAACATTCCCTCTCATTCCCACCTAACCCACTCTACACAGCCTACTAAGGCCAGCAAACCCGCCTCTCCGATCGGACCATCCGATCGTGATCGGAGGGTCACAAAATGCCCCAAAAACCCCTAACCCTAAATCCTAGCTATAAAAGGAAGGCCTGGCCCTCCTATTTAGGCAACCCTACCCTTGCATCGATTTCTACGCCCCCCAATCCTCAGCCGCCCCGAGCCGCCTCCTCCCATCGCGTCGGGCTGCGAAGCCCATCTAGGGCCCGCTTGGGCCCGACCGGATCCGCCGCCGCTCCAGCAAAGCCCGAGCTCCCCTCGTCTCCAGCCACGCATCAGAGCCCCGCAGCCTCGTCGTCCCTCGTCGGACCACCGCCGGCCAGCCACCGGAGCCCCGCCGTCGGGGACCGTCCTCAGGGTAGTCCCTCGCCTCCCCTCGCTGATTCTCTTCGTCCTCTCCCCATGGCTGAGCTCACCCCGATCTCCTCTTCCCCACGGGAGCCTCCATGACCTTCACCCCGTGTTGACCTTGCCACTGTTGTCGCCTCGTGTCCCGCCACCACAGGAGATGGATGGATCTGGGCAGCCCCGCCACAGATCCGCCCGTTCCCGTGCAGCCCCGCCTCCGTGCCGCCCTGCCGCCGGCCGGCAACACATCAGCCGCCGCCCTGCTCCCGTTCGGGAATGGGAGCAAGGAGGAGGACGACCCTTTCCTGCCCCCGCTCGTTGGGCCGACCCATCCGCTGTGTGGGCCCGCTGGCCCAGCTCTGCCTCGCCCTGGTGGCCTCTCCACCGACCGGCCTCCTATGGACTGCTGGTGAGCTTTGCCTATGCCTCGCCCCGTGCGCCATTTAAATAACATGCGCCCATGTTCTGTTAGCCCATTATGCTTAGACTAGGCCCGTGTAGTGCGAATTTTGCTATTATCTAGGATTGGCCCTTGCAGAAAAATGCATAGTTTTAAAGATGTCAATAAGTATTGAACCGTACATGCGATGAAATACTTTATATACGTAAAACATGTAGAATTTTGTGTAAAATCATAATAAGCCCCTTTCATCCAATTTTAAAAAGTTCAACATGTTATTTTCTGCAATTTTGCATAAACGTTATAATTCGCATTGCGCATAGTTATTTATCCATGCATCATGTGTAGAAATAAATGATAATATATAAATATATAAAATGTGTAGATTGAATGTATCGTATTTTCTCGCATGATAAAAATGTTCGCATGTTGTTTGCATTTAATTTGCATAAATGACTTGCTAAAAATGGTTTATGTCCTATTCTCGCATATATGTGGTTTCAATCGTTTTATAATAAAAACCCACATATTATATATGATTTTGGGGTGGGAAAATCCATTGAATTTATCTGTGCATTTAGTTTTGTCATTTGAGCAATTTTGTGTGCATGTCGTTTTTGCTGTGATGCCCTTTTGTTATTTTCGTGTGATTAAATCCATGCATCATATGAATTATGTTTGAACATGAGATATGCCCTTTGACATGTGCACTAGACCCTGGTCATTTTGTTTTCCATGATAATCCATATTTAGGTGTTATTTTCTTGTTGCCAACATGCTATAAAAATACTGTGTTTTGAGGGTTCAAAATATTTCTAAGTCTGGAATCTGTAATATAATGTTGCCGTCTTGCCATGTGTTTTGCTAGTGATCTACAACCCATTTGTTATTAGTGCAATGGAGTTATTTGTAGTTTATAATGTCCTCTAGCATGTTGTTAAGTTTCATGCCATAATATGACCTATATCATATAGTTTTACTGCTGTCAATATGCCTTCGTGATAAAAACTGGACTGTCAAAAACTGCTATTTCACCAAGTCTGAAACTGTTTCCAAGTAGACATGTTGTGAGCTTCCTACCATGTGATCCATGCCTCTTTTGAGTATGATAGGTGAAGTTGAAATGAAGTGTGTGCTATATTCTACTGCCCCATGCTTAGTTTGCGCACTTTTGGATCTTGTAGCTTGTTGTTTTCATGTGTGCTAAATGCTATGTTGCTGTTTTGGGCAGATTTGCACTAAACCCTATATGGGTGTTTGTGGTCGAACCGTAGCTCCGTTTTGGGCATGCCATAAATGAAACTTGCTTATAATTTCATGTATTATCATATTATAATGTTGCATCCATGTTTTGAAATGCTTGTGGTTGTCTTTTTCATGCATTTTGCATTCATGTCATGTTCATCTTGTGCGTGTCATAACTTTTAGACCGTAGCTACGTTTGAGATGTTCCATATATATAAGTCGACTAGAATTACACATAGAATTGCATGGTATAATTTATTCCTTTGTTTGAAAATTATAAAATATGGTTAGTTCAGATCTAGACCAATTTCGAAATTTACACATGGAGTCATTTTGGAAATGCTATAAGTTGTTTCCGGTCTCATTTAAGATGCCTAGATAGATAGATTACTTATGCTTCACCTCTTGCCATGTTTAACAACATTTAATATTGTTGTGTATCTAAACGAGAGTGAACTAAATATTCGAATGTGGAGTTTCATCAATATGCAACCGTTGCATAATGAGCTTCACTTAATGTGTAGAAGTTGATTCTTGTGCTTGCCATGTCCAATCAGGAGCTGCCACGTTGCCTAGCGTCTGTTGCGTTAGTTTTTTTGTTTTCTATTTTTAGGCAGAATAGCTTCTATTTTAGATTTTGAATATCCTTTAGAATATTTTTTATATTTAGGTGATTCTTTTTGCATGGAATGGCAATATGCTTGATAATAATGAGGGATCTTTCTACCATACTAACATGCATAGAAGCAAGAAGCAATATCCATCACATATAAACATAAATATGTGAAATAGTATGGCTCCTTCATGGGCGTCCTCCCATGGCCGGCTCCAACTCTAATGACTAGGGCGGAACTCCATCTTGTTTGTCACGTCGGGACACCAAAGCCTCGAACTTGATCTCTGTCCTCCAACTCCAAACAACTAGTAATGAATTTACAGAGAATCATAAGTTAAAAAGCAGGTCATTATAAAATATAATGACAACACTTTGGCTCCTGCTGGCTGACAATCATGACATGCATGTCATGTTAAATTACATACATGCATCACATACATATGAGCCATACTATTCACATCAAACCTGCAAAACAAACTTATACATACAATCTCATTCTACCGGTTTATGTGATCGTGTACGAAATACAAACAACTACATACACGACTGTCCCAGATTGAGTCTGTATCCGGATCATGCCGAATTTTCTGATCTCATCGATCATCGCGACCCGATTAGGATTTATGTTTCACAGTTAACCCTGATGTCGGAAACCGGCCGGTAGGGGTAGGTTTTTTCACGACCTCATTGATTCTGATTGATAGAAAACATAGCATCAACGATCCTGATGTGCAAGTGATCTCATCAACCGTGCACATAGCCGATTTCATGAACGACGATCGATCTCATCCGCCGCATCCACATATCACATATGCTACCGATCTGAAACCAAAACTTGTAGCAGAGGCTCTGATACCACTGTTGAGTTCTATCGTAGGTGCATTGCATGTGAATTAAGATTTTCCTACGTGCATAACATCCAAGAACATGCTACGGAGATGGATCACAGATCGTTACCACTAGACGTGCAGTGTCTTGTAGTGGAAGTAGAATTGGGGCAGTGCATCCGCCTGGTCCATCTCCTCCTTGTCCAATCTCCCTCAAACATTAGGTCGTCGGATCCCATGTACAGGTTCGCTGGAGCGGTGCAAGTGCACCGCCTCTAACGATATCCGCACGTGTAGGACGGACACCGTGCAGCGGACTGCTAGGCCCGATGACACAGTTCGGCAACGAGTGGAGGTGGATACTTGCAACACATGCAAAACCTAATGAAGGCACCGAAGTGATCGACCAGATGGGTGTGCTGCACCTCCACTATATAGGCATCCATCACAGGCTCAACTGGTTGGCCTCGCACGGGTCCAGAAGCCCACGTGTTCCTTCCCTTAAGCCCGACCTCTCAGATTCTTGTTCACTTGGCCGCGAGTCAAATCACATCCATCTCGACCAGTTTATAGCGGCCTCTAGCAAGGCGTGCCGACTCTAAGTGTCTGATGAAGCTAGTTTGGTGAACTTGTACTTCACACTTCTTTCCCTTTGCCCCATGGTATATGTTGTCGTGCACAAGGCGACATGGTTATCCTTGTTGTAGCACGACCTCTTTCTCGTTCCATTGGCACATTCTACTCTTCGTCCTCTATGTGATGGCATCATTTGCATGCATATTGGGGAGCATCTACATGTCAAATCTCTGTTCCAAAAGAGCATCTCATCATAATGTGCAAAATTGTTATTTTGTTCAAACTCACGTCAATGATTTAATCTAAATCGTAGGCCTTTTGCATGTGGTTCCTTCATGCAATTTGCTTTGTAATATGTCTAATTTGATTCCATGCCTCTGGTTGCCATGTATAACATCATTAGCATGTCCATTACTTGCTCTCAAGTGGCCTTCGCGTTAAAACTGTGATCTATTAACGATAAGTTCCATTTTATGAGCATCATATTAAGAAATCCATGCCTCCTTTGAACATGTGTCAATGGAGTAATTTGAAGTGTAACATGTCTACTTGCTGCTTGTATCCTTGACCAACATATAAATGATTGCTATGCTACTGTTATTGCCATGTCAACATGACTAGTCAAACCATTATTTTAAGAGATAGTCAAATTTCACTAAGTCTGGAATCTGAATTGAAACTTAGCTTTTTGTTTTGATTATTGACATGGATTCATAGCTCTATTGGAAATGCCCATGTAGGATGAATTGAAGCGCATGTTATGCTCTATGTATAGGTGCTATTTGATTCCATGGAATAGCCTTGCTACATACTTGTTTCTTGCTGTCAACATGCCTACCTGATAAAACTGCTGCCTATGTCTACCCTAATTTTCACCAAGTCTTAAACGGTGTTCAAATAGCCATATTGTGAGCTCATTTCCTATTGATCCATGCTTCTATTCAGTTTGCTATTATGAGAAGAATTGTTTTGCATCATGTAAGCTACATCACCATGTCTTCGTTGTGCATTTTAGATTGCTTTAGCATTTTGATTTGTGAGTTGCAATATGCCATGTTGCTGTTTTGGACAAATTATAGCTATAACTTGTGTTGGTTATTATTGTTGAACCGTTGCTCCGTTTTGAACAAGCCATATATGAACTTGCTTAGATTTCCATGTAGTTTTATAAAATCTTGTTGTATCCATGATTTTCAATGTTTGTGGTTGTCGTTTGCATGCATTTGGCATTCATGGCATATTATCTTGTGTTGGTCATATCTTTTAGGCCGTAGCTCCATTTTAAATGATCTTTATATATTAATCGCTTAGAATGACGAATAGAAACACATGGTGCAATTTATTTTCCTGTTTAATAAATATAAAAACATGGTTAGTTAAGATTTGGACAAATTTCGAAATTAACCGATGATGCCATTTTAGAAATACTATAAGTTTTTTCCGACCCTATTTAAAATGCCTAGATATGTAGTTTAATTATGCTTCACCTCTTGCCAGTGATAACAACATTTAAACTTGCCGTGTAAATAAACAAGAGTGAACTTAATGGTTCGAATGTGGTGTTTCGTTACATATTGAGCTTCACTTAATGTGTAGAAGTTGATTGCTGTGCTTTGCCATGTCAGGCATAGTCATATGAACATGCATCATAATTGTTTGCGCATAATGTCATGCATATGTTGTGGTGTTTTTCGTGTTTTTATTGTTTGTTTCCGGATTGCTTCTTCTTGATAGAGTTCTGAAACCGTTTCGGAGTGTGAGGACTCGTTCGACTACGTCTCGTTCGTCTACTTCAAGGATTCCTTGTTCTTCCAAGCGGGATCACATGCAAGATGAACATTTCCCTGGATACCACTACTATCATTGCTATGCTAGTTTTGTGGCTTCTATCATTATGTCTCGTTACCTACCGCTTGTATGTCCAACCTCCCAACATTGCCATGAAAAGCCTCTAACCCCTTCACATCCCAGCAAACCATTGTTTTGGCTATGTTACCGCTTGCTCGGCCCTTTTATAGTGTTGTTAGTTGCAGGTGCACGTACTTCCATGTGACAACATGGATATTTTTGAGATATGACAATATTATTGTTATTTAATTTAATGCACATATATACTTGGTAAAAGGTGGAAGGCTTGGCCTTTTGCTCGCTTTTTGTACCACCTTTGCCACACTAGTTACTTGTGTACCGGTGTTATGTTCCATATTGAGTGCTCCTAACATGCTTGGGGTTGTTATGGGGACCCCCGTGGTTTTCGTTTTGGGATAAATCTCTTCTGGCAAGGCCCAACATTGGTACATGCATAAGGACTTTTCGGACCCCGTGGATAATTAATCAATCCTCGGGCTAGTGCTCCTCATGAGTGTTGGTCCAACCCGGAGCAGCTTATCAACACCGCTCGGGGTAACTCAGTGATTGGCCTGGTAACCATTGCTCATCTATCGTGTCCTGAGAACAAGATATGTGGCCCTTATCGGGTTCGTCGACACGTCAAGCGACCTTGCTGGATTTCTTTACCTTTCTCGAACCTCATTTGCACGGGATTTGGAGGATACTTTGGGCTATCTCGAGGTTGAGGTTTTCCACCGGAATTCTAGGGATACTACGGGCTATCCAGTGGTTGAGGTTTTCCACGCAGCTTGTGGCTAGATTGTGATGGAGCACCCCTGCAGGGTTAAATCTTTTTGAGAAGTAGTTCCCATGGTTATGTGGAAACTTGGAAATTTGTTTAACACCTGGTCATAGCAAACTTGAAGTAAACTCAAGTAAAATACACCTTCCGTGTGCGTAACCGTGATTGTGTCTACTCGGAGTTCTGAATTAAGAGAGAACACGATAGTGTTATGTTTGAATCGTAGGTAGGTGTTTAGGATCACTTCTTGATCATTACTAGTTCACATTTAATTATGCATAGATCACCCCACTTATTATTGTACTTGAAAGTTGGCCACACAAATAAATGCATAGTGCTTGTTGCAGCCTCACCACTTAACCATGCTCACCCATTAAGCTTTGCTAGTCTTGATACCCTTGGAATTGAGATTCCTGAGTCCATGTGGCTTATAGATTACCACAACAACATTTGTAGGTACAGGTAATGTGATGCTTTGAAGTGAGTGTGATGCTTTCTTGCTTTGGAGTTCATCGATCAAAGGATGGGTTCCAGGCCGGTAGCCTGGGATACCAAGGATGGATGTTTCTTTTATCTTTTGATTTCATCTGTAGTCGGACCTTGCTTTTATGTATGATGTTCGACATGTATGTTTGTATTTGAGATGAACATGATTTAGCCCGTGGCGAGTGTAAGCTAATTTCATATACTCATCTCCTCTTACATGTACTTGTAATGATATTCATTCTTGCTAAATGATGAGATACACTTGTATCCCTATTCGGGCCCTCAAGCCAAAATAAGGATAGGACTGCATCTTGGGCATTACACTTGCCTCCTCTTCTTCATGTGATTCTCCTCCTTGCGCCCTTGAGCTCCAGTTACGGTCGAGGTACCTAAGAATGCATTGTGTTTCTACTTGAGCTAGCATACAAGTTCCATGAGCATCAAAGGGGGAGTCACCTAGGAGTGATGTCACCTTGGTTTCCATGGCACATGCACGTGCTCTTGTCATGGGACCCTTTGAAGCTTTAGGTGTGGGTGATGGGTCCATGGGGATGACCATGGGATGCTCTACATCATCCCCTCCCCTTATGAGAGATTCGTCCTTGAATCAAGATCTTCATAACCATGGAAAGGAGATAGGTCCATGACGTTGAAGGTATCGCTCACGTTGTACTTGTCGCGTGGAATGTTGATCATGTAGGCATTGTTGTTGTAGTGTGCCAACACCTTGAAGGGTCCATCGGCTCAATGAAGTAGCTTGGACTTGCGCTGGAAGGGAAATGATCGTTGCGGAGGTGTAGCCACTAAAGATCACTAGGCTTGAACACCATGGGGTGCTTGTTGATGTTGCGCTTGGCAGTGACTCATTCCACTTGACTATCTATCGTGCGCCATGTATCTTTATGGATCTTCTTGATGTAGCTTGCCTTGTACTTGTAAGGGTCAAACTAAGTTGAACAAATGACATGCTAAATGGTGTGAATTCATTGAGTCCTTTCCTTATATAATCTAATACATTAAGGGTAAAGAAAATGTTGTGGCGGATGCTCTTTCCTGTAAATGCATGCTAGTTAGTCAATTTTAATTGAATGCCATTGGTTTTGAGCATATTAAAGATTTGTATGGGCATGATGTTTCCTTTGCTACTCCTTATGCTAAGTGCCAAGTGAAACCTTGTTGGGAAAACTACTACATGAAAGATGGCTATCTTATGCATGCTAATAAACTTTGTATACCCGAGTCTTCTCTTCATTTGTTGTTTTTGCAAGAAGCTCATGGTGGAGGACTAATGGGTCACTTTGGACGCGACAAGACATATGCCACCCTCTCCAATGAGTACTTTTGGCCAAAGATGTTTCGTGTTGTTGCACGCTTCACCAACCGATGCTCTACATGTCACAAAGCTAAGTCAAAATCTCAATCCCATGGTATTTACATGCCTCTTCCTATACCATTTCAACCTTAGTAAGACATTGGCATGGATTTTGTGCTTTCTTATCCACGAACTAAATATGGCCATGATACCGTTTTTGTCCTTGTGATTCGTTTTTCCAAAATGGCTCATTTCATTCCGTGTCATAAGATTGATGATGCTCGGTATGAATGAAAAAATCACGTGGGCAGAGATAATGCTCCCAAACATGTAACACTCTCACCAAAGCATACAATTCCTTATCATATACGGGATAGTTAAGTTGAGCTCCAGAAATTTTCTCACTAAAATATGCAGTTGGGCGTTTTTTTTGCATTAGCACACCACCTGTGCCATTACCACTAGCCTCACAATGCACTTCAAATGTTTTACCAAAGTTGGGTAAGGCAAGCAAAGGTGCATGCGTACGCAAATTTTCAAGCTCAAGGAATGCAGTGTCTTGCATTGATCCCCAAATGAAGGGTGCATTCTTTTTGGTCAAAGCATGTAGAGGAGATTCAATCGTGCTAGAATCCTTACCAAAGCGACAGTAAAAGCCGGCTAGTCCAAGAAAACTACGCACTTGTTGCAAATTGGTGGGCATGGGCCAAGTTTTAATAGCATCAATTTTAGTGTTCATCAGCATGAACACCCTTAGAAGAAACCACAAATCCTAGGAAAACAACCTTGTAAACACCAAAAGTGTGTTTTCCATGTTTGAATACAGTTGTTCATTCCTAAGAACTTGCAATAGTTCCCTAACATGTTTAGCATGCTCCTCGAGCGATTCACTAAAAACAAGAATGTCGTCAAAGTATACCACAACGCAATCACCAATGAGATGTCGTAAGACATGATGAATGACTCACATAGAAGTACTTGATGCTTCAGATAAGCCCATAGGAATAAGTAGCCATTTATAGAGACCAAAATTAGTTTTGAATGACATTTTCCACTCATCATCCTCTTGTATGCGTATTTGATAGTAACCACTTTTCAAGTCAATTTTGGAAAATATAGTGGCACCGCTAAGTTCATCTAGCATGTCTTCGACACGTGGAATAGGGTGGAGATATGGAACGGTCATAGAATTGATAGGGCGGCAATCCGAGTACATGAGAATACTACCGTATTTCTTAGGTACTAGTATCACGGGAACCGCACAAGGACTTAAGCTCTCACGTGCATGCCCTTTATCTAGGATTTTTTGGACTTGCCTTTGTATCTCCTTTGTTTCTTCGGGATTGACGCGATAGGGTGCCTTGTTTGGAAGTGGTGCTCCGGGTATGAGGTTGATGTGGTGTTCGATCCCTCATTTTGGTGGTAGTCCCGGAGGTATCTCATCGGGAAAACATCTTGAAATTCCTGCAACAAACGAGATAACACAAGAGGAAGATGTTGTGTAGGGTTAGTCTATACAATGTCATCCATGCACACAAGCACATAGTGAAGAATGGTCGAAGGGCTCTCACTCACATCCCTCAAGTCTTTTTGGTGGCTAAAGAACTAGATCTCTCATGTCCCTCATGATGGAGTCACTCAACTTTGGCTTGTGGCGCTCACTCTCTTTTAGGTGGGTCACTCTCTCACTTTTATCTCCATGATGGGATGAAGCTTGCTTGTTGGCGGTCACTTGACTTGGAGACATTGGTCTAAGCACACATTCCTTGCCCTTCATTTTGAAGCTATAGTGATTGGTCCGACCGTTGTGGATGACACCGCGGTCGAATTGCGAAGGTCGCCCATGGAGTAGATGGCAAATGGGCATGGGAACCACATCACACTCCAAGATGTCTTCATAAGGGACTATCTTTAAAGAAACTTGCACGATGTGGTCAACTTGGAGAGTGTGGCAGTAGCTAAGCCATTGGACCTTGTAGGACGAGGGTGCTTCTTCTTGAACAATTAGACATTGGAACAAAGGTTCTCACTTGCTAATTGTGGAAACTTCCACTATGATGATGACACTGGAAGATTTTCCTTGGATGCCCACCTTGGTATGTAAGATGTGGCAATGTTGGTCCACATCTTGTTGTTGTTGAAGTGTCAAAACCTTGGAGACAACAAGAGTGGGTCTCAGATTGTTGTCACAAAAGATTTGTGAATCTTCGTCTTCATTCACTTGTCGATATATGGCCACATGCTCAAACTCTTCCATCTTGTTGCCGCTCATAGAGTCATAGATGTTGTCATCTTGAAGAATCATGGTGTGTCTTGTTGGACACTCGTAGGTCTCGTGGACTCGGACTTGGCACATGAAACACTTGATGGAGCTTGATTTGGCGGTGGCATCCGTTGTTGGTGTAGAGTATGAATCTCTTGGTTTGTAGTTACTTGAAGTCGGAGGGCGGCTTGACGAAGTCATCTTGTCCTTGGAACTTGACTTTTCGCCAGTAGGTGTTTGAGTTTTCATAGTCGAAGGCGTCATGGTAGTAGAAGCTTGTGCACTTGATTCGTAGTTCTTGGAAGAGAACTTGGAGTACTTGTAGTCATCTTGCACTTGACGTTCCGCCTTAGTTGCTTGCTGTACTAACTCGAATAGATTGGAGTATGGTTGGAAGTCCGTGATTTTCTTGACTTGGTAGTTGACACCATTCAAGAAGCGTGCCATTGTTTGCTCAACATCTTCCTGGACATTGGCTCGGATCATGGCAATTTCCATTTCTTGATAGTATTCTTCTATGGAACTTGTGCCTTGATTCAGTAGTTGTAGCTTCTTAAAGAGATCACTATTGTAGTGGGTTGGCATGAAGTGATCTCTCATGAGGTCCTTCATTTGTGCCCAAGTGGTGACAGGAGGTTCACCTCTTTCTCTTGTTCACTCAATCACTTGTTCCCACCAAATGAGAACGTAGTCGCCATGGCAATATTCTTCTATTCCTCAAAGTTGTGCAAACGGAATATCTTGTCAATTTTGAGTGCCCATGAGATATAGTTTTCTAGGTCATTGCTTCCGAATAACTTAGGCATGGTGAACTTGAGATTGCCGAAGCGTTGTTTCCCATTGTAATTGTTTTGGTGATGCCCTTGACATGGAGGAAGTGCATCATTATTGTTGTCGGGTTGACGTTGTGGTTGCCTTGGGGCATCATCATCATTGTGCTCAATGTGTTGTGGTTAGGGTCGTTGATGAGGTCCTCGCACTCGGTTCCTTCTTTCCTATTGCTTCTCTTGGCGAGCGGCTTCTTCTTGTCGTTCCGCCAGAGTGCTTCTTGCTCTTCATGAGCTCGGTAGTTGTGCTCCTCCAAGGCGCGTGTAGCTTCTTGTAGGGTGCATTGTGTGTCGGTGTCAAATCTGGCATATCCCATAGTAGAGGTCCTAAGCTAGGCGTATGGGAGTGATGGTAACATGGACATAGGATTTTACCCAGGTTCGGGCTCTCTCAAGGAGATAATACCCTACGTACTACTTTTGATAGTATTGATATGCGGATAGTACATAGTATAGGTATCTACTACCAGATTGTAGTAATGAATATGAGAGTGTCTATTGACTAGCCTGGCCTCGGTTTATATAATGCATAGTAGGCCTAGGGTTTAGAGGAGTCCTTGTCTTGTGCGCCAAGTCTTGTGGAATCTCCCTTGTATGCATCATGGGCTCTCCGAAATGGCCCATTAGTGAATCGCCCTGGGGGTCCTCGGCCTGACCCACTGGTCGGGAGACGACGTGGTGAGTACCCCCAAGTCCAGGACACTGTTAGTAGCCCCCTAAGCCGGTCTTCAAGTTGGGGACCCTCCTCGGTTCTTCCAAATTGTTCTTCATCTTCAGCCGTCGATCTCGAAAACGGGTTCAACAAATCTTCCCCATCTCCGATCTTGAGGATCGCCGAGGTGTATCTGAAGAGTTCACACGTCAGGAATCCGAGGAGCCCCTTTAAGTTGTCGGCTTTTATCAATGCCTTGTAATTTTTTACATCACACATGTGGTTTGAAGTGTTTCCCGTGTGGCGGCATCCTCTTGCGCCCGAGCTCCAACATCGAACTACATCCGAGGCATCTTTTCACAGCCGAGCGCCAACACTATTCGGTGTTCAAGGTATCCTCTTGCGTCCGAGCTCCAATGCCGGACTGCATCCGAGGTGTCTTTTTGTAGCCGGGCTCTAATGATGGTCGGCCTCCAAGGTATCTTAGATTACCTTGGCCTATGAAAATTTGAATGAGTCCAGCCGAGCTTAAATGCCAGAATAGTCTTCTACGGAATGAACCATTCGAATCCGAGCTTTATGTCAGACAGCTTCCGAGCTCCAACGCCGGACTGCATCTAAGCTCTAACGATGGTCAGCGTTCGAGGTGTCATAAACTACCTCAGTCTTTAAAAGATTGAACGAATTTAGCCGAGATTAATGCCGGAAATGCCCTCTACGGAGCCAGCCACTTGCGCCCGAGCTTTATGCCGGACTGCTTCTGAGTGGTGCACCACCCCGACTGCGGGCTGATTTTTTGTGGATATTTTTGATTGGTGCAATTTATTCTCTGCCGAGATATATAGATAGTAGCCCTCAAGGTGCGTGTCAGTCAAAAACCCAGGATCCACCTGAAGGAAAAATAAAAACACGCATCCCAGTAGCCCCTGAGACTTAGGTCGATTTGCAAAATCGACCTGAGGATCAAGTTCTTGCTCAACAGCATACGTTAGGGATAGAAACGTGGTACATAGTAGATTCCGAGACTCGGGTTGGGTGCGGTCAACCAACCTAAGGATTAAATCTCCTCAGAAATCGTATTGCTCTTTGAATTTGCTGCATTGAATAGGCAATGCAGTAGCACCCGAGCCTTAATTTGGGCACGGGTGGTCGAATTAGGGATCGATATTTGTTTAACACAAACTTTGTTACGTTTGACACAATTTATGGTTTAGTTCAGGGAATTATCCGGAACTCTATGGTCTTTAATGAACCGAAATTTTCACTTCCGTTGTTGCTGACCAATTATATTCTTAAGATGGCTAGCTTTCGGCTTCACCCAGTCTGAGGTACTAGCCCGGATGACCCGGAAGTTACAAGCACAGAGGTGCTCCTTTGACATCCTAGCTGAACAATCGGGAACGTAGGGGGTAAGCACAGCAGCCAGGTAATCCAGCTTGGCTAAAATCTCAAGTCAAATTGATGCATATTTATGACTTTGTAAAAATGATTATGGAAGGCAGCACTCGCATATTGAATATAAATTCTTTAATGCTATATGCTATTTGACTCCTTTGTGACTGTTTATCATTTGAGAGTGGCTCATCGTCGTCTTCTACCCCTTTGTAAATGCTATGCAGGGTGTTTGCGCAGTAACAAGACAACCCTTAGACGATGTCTCGGTGCCTGGAGGCCGTTGTGTTAGCGGAAACAAGGCATCAGATATTCAGGCTTTATAACTTTCACTTAGTCATAGGAGCATATGTTTGGGAGGCCAGTTACTAGCCCCCGATTAGTGTTCAGCGTTAGCCAAGGTCTAGCCGTTAACACTTCGGCCAATTTTATGAATGGCCCATGGGGTAACCTCTATCGGTCTATAGTTTGACAGAGTCCTCCGATTGCTGACTAGTTAGCGCTCATTGTGACAACCAGTTTTCGGCTTTCTCTATTGAGGTACTTAACCGATAGAATCGGAAGTACCATCGAAGTGGTTCTCCCTTTGCACACCTAGCCAAACAAAGCGGAATGTAGGAGACAATCACAGGAGCACGGCAACCCAGCTATTGACTGAAGACACAATTCGAAACTGGTGCATATAGAGAAATATCCGGGACGCTGAGGTGGAGGTCGACAGGGAAGATGCCAAACAACGGGTCAGAAAATATTTCCCAAGCTAAATTATTACATAGGGCGCCTTGGTCAAGATGATGTCCCTCCTCCTATAAAAAATGTACAAATATCTTAAAACTGCCATAAGCTCGAAAAGCCAAAAAACTTTCGTAAAAACTTTGACGTTCAAACTAAATCAAGTGTTTTGGTGCCAATCTGAAAATTGGTCTTAAAATTAACATGTGCTTCGGTCGTGCTTTAACATATTACATACGATCTCTCACACTTCAAGTGGGCCAGCCTTTGGCTTCAACCTCCATATCTCGAGGGCAAAGTGTTTCTTTGTGGCCTGTTTAGCAAACTAAACTCAAGCGGCTTTGGAAAGAAACTGAGCTACCCGGCTATTGACCAAACACTCATGTCAAAAAAAGGAGCAGTAGAAAAAGACTTTGCAATGACCAAGAAGAAAACCACATTTATTGTAAAATGGCTCATATAAATTTAAGAGCCTCCAAGTGACTTGGGTAAAAGAATTTTATGTATAATGATTGTATGTACCAAAGTACTTATATCATATATGTGTTCGCTCAAACTTTAAACATGTTGTAACCGACCGTCGGCTTCTCCCTCTTCGGCCAAGGGCCGAAATGTGTTATCTACTACGCCATCCGAGGATATCGGAGGTGTTTCAAATTACCAGGCAATCAGGCCATTAGGCTATAACAGACAAAGCGCGCCCAGGGAACTTATGCTATATTACTATTTAACGTAAGAAGCGTCTTTAAAGAAAATAGTTCTGCCAATGGTTCCTTTCTTTGAGTTCTCATGATTACCATGAGGGGTGTGCAATAGATTTATGTATGCTTGTCTTCCGTCAGGCCGACAATAGTTGAAAACAGTAAGAGCGCTAGCTTCCGGCTTCACCCGTCTGAAGTACGAGTTCGGATGACCCGATCGTAACAATCGCATAGGTGCTCCCTTTACTCCCTAGCCGAACAATCGAGAACGTAGGGGTAAGCATGGGAGCAAGGCAACCCAACTTTGCGGAATAATTAAGTCAACATGATGCATATATTGGCGTAAACACGAACAAGGAAGGGTGTGATATATTAATAATCATATGCAAGAGGAATGACTTCATAGAGGAAGCCCCCAAGTAAACGGGGTATTTGAATTTGTTTGTAACAAACAAAGTTTTGACAAAGAAAGTTTTTCACAACCAATTTTTTTTCAAAAAAGTATAATGCTTGGTCGAACCGAACAAAATTTAAACTGGAATCTTTTGAGCATGAAAGCGACTTAGCTGGTTAGTGTGCTCGGTGTCGACAACGCGATCCGGGCTTGTGGCGGGACGAGGACGCCCATCGAACTTTGAAAGATCCGACATGTAGTCTTTGGCATGACCGAGGTCCTAGCCCCCAAGACCGTCCCAAGGTGACCGAACAAGGAGTTCGGCACTCCGAAGTAGTGTCATGGCTCGGCCGATGTGGCAAGGCGAAGTCCCTGGTCCAACCGAGGTGGTGGAGTAGGTCGGCAAGGTGACGCCGAGGTGACCGTGTGACGGCAGTCGAAGTCGATTTCCTGCACTCATAAATAGTGCAAGACAAAATTAATAACAAATAATAATATATTAAAAATCTAATTAGTTAATTTAAGTGAATCAAATAAGTAAAGGAATATGGCCTCGGCGCCGAGGTGCCTGAACGAAGAGTTCGGCTTGACGAAGTGGCGATGCTGCATGGTCGATGTGGCGAGATGAAGTCATCAGTCCAGTTAACATGGCGAAGCTGTGATTGGTGAATGTCGAAGTATCATGCAGGTCGGCTGGTGACGCTGAAGTCTCATGCCAGATAAGGTGTTGAAGCGGGTCGGCTGGTGATGCCGAAGTCCCCGGAGCAGGTTGATGAAGGGATGCCAGAGCCCTGGTCTAGCTAAGGTGATGGAGCAGATCGGTAAGGTGACTGTAGAGCCCCATGCCAGCCGACGTGTCAAAGCAGGTCGGCGTGGTGGACGTCATCTCGAAAAAGTAACTGTGTAGTGATGCCGACGCAGGTCAGAATTTGTGACGAGGTCGATGTTGGCTTGATGAAGCAACAGAGCGCCCGACCCGTACAACCCGCAGATGACGAGTTTCACTTGATGATTATTTGGCCCTCGCGATGCCGAACTCTTGGTCGGATGACTGAGATGATGAGAAAATTTCCTTCAAAAAGGACGCCCGACAACCCGTTCATGAAAAAGATGAACTCAAGTCGGATTCATTTTCGCATAGAAAATAAATCCAAAATTCGTTGTACTAATCGGATGTTTCCCGGAGTTTGGACGGTCGGATCGAGCTGGAATTTTGAGGGGTGATCGGTATAGGAATTCCGCAGCTGATGAATGGTGGGATTTCCAACGGAGGTTTGAGATAGACGCTGGACTCCCCACCCTAAACTCGTCCAGATTCGACAAGGCTTCGGTAGATTGTAGATCATCGGAGATTCCTCCACCGGAACGCGATGAAATTTTGCACGGTTGTTCTAGACTCAATTCTGCACAATTACACCTAAGCAATCGTCAAAATGACACTCGAGGAGGAGGGGACGACGAACACGAATCCGCTGGCCAGAAAAACTACATGATCGTGCGAGGGCAATGTTGACGTTGAGGCCCCGAGCACCATGGAGGATTCTTCCATGATCTTGGTTGAGATTTGAGTGGATGTCGATGAAGACACCCATCCAATTTATATGATCCGACCTGGAGCGCAGTCCTCAGCATTGTCGAGGTAACCAGTGAAGCCAGCGACAAAGATGCCGACATTGACGATATAGCTCGGTTCTAACACGTAGATCGCGATGGAGCCGATCTGAATTCCCATCGCAGCGCAGCGACTACCCAGCATACTCTCAATAAAAGCACCAATGTCGGTGTCAAATCTGGCATATCTCGTAGTAGGGGTCCTAAGTAAGGCGTATTGGAGCGATGGTAACGTGGACATAGGATTTTACCCAGGTTCGGGCTCTCTCAAGAAGATAATACCCTACGTCCTGCTTTTGATTGTATTGATATGCGGATAGTACATAGTATAGATATCTACTACGAGATTGTAGTAATGAATATGAGACTGTCTATTGACTAGCTTGGCCTCGGTTTATATAATGCACCGTAGGCCTCGGGATTAGAGGAGTCCTTGTCTTGTGTGCCAAGTCTTGTGGAATCTCCCTTGTATGCATCACGGGCTCTCTGAACTGGCCCATTAGTGAATTGCCCCGGGGGTTGTCAGCCTAACCCACTGGTCGGCAGACGACGTGGTGAGTACGGACATCATCACTGTGCTTGAACCACTTGTTCATGGCAACGATGTTATTCTTCTTCTCGTTGTTGTTGTTCTTGTTCTTGTTCCTATGCTTCTTGGTATTGTTGACGACGATGGTCTCGAGCGCGGAGGTGATCTTGCACTCCATTTCCATGGAATGAATTCTTCGTGGCTTGACGTTGGCGACCTTGTGGTGCACTTGTACCGGAGCGGTCGTCTTGATGATGAACACGTGCTCGATGATGGCTTGCATCGGATGAGTATTCCGATGAGTGGCAACTAGAGTGAAGCCGCCTTGATGAAGTAGATGTTGAAGGAGTGTGCTTTGCCATCAAGGACCATAACTCCTCCATTTGGCTTGATAGTTTGGTGTCTAGGTAGTCCCGCGTGCGCACCTTTTTTTCACGCAAGTCGGTGGTGAGTTGCTCAACGTGGTTGCTCAAGACATCTTGTTCTTGAGTAATTGCTTTACGTGCTCCGAATGCAACTTGGTGACGTGGACATTCGCGTCGTCGTCATGCTCCTCGAAGGCCGGGTTCGACATGGTGTTCCTATCCATAGCACTCAAGAAGTACAAGTGGACGAGTGAGAAGACAATACGAATTACGATTCCAAAAGTTGAAAATGGGTCAAGATCACTCAATGTGCAAGTGTGCAAATAGTAGAATTGGTACTGGAAATCTTCCTTTTCAAACCTACACCAATAAGGCTAATGGAGTAGCTTGGTTAGGATGGTGGCACAAAATTCAAGAAATTTGAGAATAAGATTCAATAACGTTGAAGGAGATTCACAATTTCAAAAGTGAGACGATGTAGATAAATAGCAATGAGTATACATGGAAACACACATAGATAGATAAGTGGGGTCGTGCAACCGAGGAATGCGCACTAAATGTGGAGTCAACGGAAAACGCTCGTGTTGCACAACACTAGAGAGACACTAGCACGATTGCTCAAATGGGCGTGATGCGAACTTGTGCACAACCTATAAGAAACAAAATGTGTCGTCTTCCTATTCCCGACTTGCTATGTATGTATGAGGCCCGTATCACTCGCTCAAGTGATCCAAGATGATCAAGTAGGATATGCAAAATTGGCGATGACATTGCTTTTACTCTTTTGCTCTTACTTAAAAGCTTTGCTTGTCTTTATTTTGGCAATGATATTTGTATGGTCACTATGCGCGACATGCACACCAAGATAGCAATTATGTTTGCGGGTACTATTTGTAACACAAGAAATGATACTATGATATATGCACTCAATTGAAGCTCTATGGAGTATATATCACTAAAGTGCACAAGTAGCGTAGCCTATAAATACTCAATGGATAGTCTCGATAGGCAAGTAACGCAAATAGGCTCGGGGTGACAATCCAATGGCAAGGGTATATGTCAAGAGTGTCATCAAGGTAACCGTCCTTGCTTACGGTGTAGTGTCAACGAAGAGTTGGTCGGCGATGACCCGGGCGATGATGAGCAGCAATGATGGTGTAGAACCCCTCCTAAGTTGCTGAAACACCTTAGGAAGTGGCGAGCTCGCGACTCAAAATCTCAAATCCAAAAAGGTTCGAAAGAAATGGCGTTGGGTCGCGGAAGAACCAAAGTCAAAAAATGTGAGCTTGTGGAAACAAAAGTTTCTGTTAAGGCCGGAAGGTCCAGGTGGCCCACAGGTTCTAGTGGCTGGAAGATCTGGGGGGTGGATGGTCCGATGGCCGAAAGGTCCGGGTGGAGCCGAAAGTTTTGGTGGTCGGGAAAATTGGGATGAACCCTCATTTCCAGATCTAAGACTTGGGCAAAAAATCAGGAGGAAAAACCCAAATCTGGCACTGGAAAAGAAAAATTGGGGGGATTTGGATGGATGGAAAACTAGATCCACACATCCACAACGAAATCCACATATCAAAATCAACAAAATCTCCTCAAATCCAACGAATCCAAGAAATTTTTGGTATGGCTATTTTTTTTGGATTTTCTAAATTAGTTCAAAACAAAATGAAAATTGGCTAGAAAGTGGAGGGAGAAACTCCAGGGTGTGAATCAACATGACTCATGATACCAATATGATACGGGGCAAGCCCGTGGGTGTCGATCTTTTCACACTTGGAGGGGGAAAAGGGAGAGATCACGAGAGAAAACACAAACTCAAGAACGATATCTGATCACACATCCACTAGAACCACACAAACACATGAGATACATAAATCCTCGATCAACAAGAGGATACAAGTAACCGATGGTCTCCTGCTCCAAAGGGGATTTATATCGCGTGGGATATTACCCTTATAGAGGCCTTGGCTTCCACTTTGGATCTTCTCTCAAAGTGGTAGTTAACTCCGTGGTAGAAGGAAGTAGATGGAGCTATAATCAACAAATTCAAGTGCTAAACACAAGCTCACCCTAAAACGGAGGTAGAAGAAGAGTATTTATAGTCTAGGTCGAAATAGGAGGGCGAATGGTTACATGAGCCTCTGGCCCGAGTGGCTGCACGCACGCAAGTCAGAAGTTCCGGGCAAGGTTTTGGGCAGGTTTTGGGCTTTCTGGAGAATTGTCGTCTTCTTTGGTGGTTGGCCTAAGGATGGGCTAGAAGTTCCGGGGGGCAGAGGTTCCAGACGAGGGTCCGGGCTAAACCGAAAGTTTACGCTCCCGGGCTGGATCATGAGTTGCTGAACGGCCGAAGGTTCTGGGCTGGACGGAAGTTCTCGGCTGGTCTGGAGCTTTAGCTTGGAGCTTGCCTCCTTTTCTACATTTGATTCTCCTCCAAGCGTCCTCGAGCTCCAGTTATGGTCGAGTTACATGAAAATGTATAGTGGTTATGCTTGAGGTACCATACAAGTTCCATGAGCATCAAAGGGAGAGTCGCCTAGGAGATGTTACCTAGGTTTCCATGGCACGTTGGGCTCTTGTCATGGGACCCTCTAGAGCTTTAGGTGTTGGTAATTGGTCCATGGGTATTACCATGGGAAGCTCTACATCACTTCCATTGTCATATTGATTTGCATGATCTTATGATAGCTAGCATGATATTCACATGGCTTGTCCATTTTTTGATATCTTTTGCTACGCTACATCATTGCACATCATGGTACACTGCCAGATGCATTCATATAGACTCAAATCATTCTATCAGTTTTTCATATAAAGTTGTAAGTAAATAAAAGTGTGATGATCAGCATTATTTACGGCACTGCCTCAGTGATTAAAGGATGATGGAGTCAATTATTCCCCCACAAGTCGGGAAGAGACTCCGACAGAAAAATAATAAATAAATAAATAAATAAAAAGAAAAAAAGAGAAAAAAGGGGAAATAAAAATAAATAAATGAGAGAAAAGAGAGAAGGAACAGTGCTACTACCTCTTATTCCACACTTGTGCCTCAAAGTGCCACCATGTTGTTCATATATAGGGTCTCTTATTTTGTCACTTCCATATGCTTGTGGGAATGTTTCATTATAGAACTTGTCTTGTATATTCCTTTGATGGGCTTCTTCAAATGCACGAGGTCTTCATGAGAAAGCAAGTAAGATGCACACTCACTTAGCTTCAGTTGAGTTTTCATACACTTATAGCGCTAGTGCATCCGTTGCATGGCAATCCCTACTCCTCGCATTGGTATCTATTGATGGGCATCTCCATAGCCTGCTGATACGCCTAGTTGATGCTAAACTTTCTTTTCCACTTTCACCCCTTTGAAACCTACCACCATATTCTATTCTACCTTTATGCTATATCCATGGTTCACACTTATATATTGCGCAAGTAATAAAACGCTGAAGTGTGTTAATGAGTACGATCGAATTTCTTGACTTCACACCGTGGTGCTTAACATTTGTATTTATGTGGTGGGGACGGAGACATGTTATATTTCTATGATAAAATGAATAGGGGTGAACATTCTTGATGGATCGTATGCTTTGAAACTTGATGATTATGTTGCTTATATTTATAGGTATTACTATGTTGAAATTTATTAATTCATCATTCTCAATGATCAAACCTACAAAATATTACATGTTGGGTAGCATGCCACATCAAAAATTCTGTTTTTTATCATTTACCTACGCGAGGACGAGCAGGAATTAAGCTTGGGGATGCTGATACGTCTCCAACGTATTTATCATTTTTGATTGTTCCATGCTATTATATTATCATTCTAGGATGCTTTTTGGATGTTTATTTACCAATTAATATATTTTTAGCACTAACCTATTAACCCGGTGCCGAGTGCGAGTTGTTGTTTTCTGCATGTTTTTGGCTTTTCATGTTTACAGTACCAAACGAAGTCCATTGGCGTGAAACTTTAATATGATTTATTTGTTCCAAAAGAAGACCTGGAAGCTTCTGGAGGAGACCAAAAGGCATACGAGGGTGGCATGAGCCAACCAGGCGTGGCTAGGGGGTAGGGCATGCCTGGTTGGCTCATGCTCCCATTGGCCGCCTCCCGACGCCCCTCTCTGGCCTATAAATTCACATATATTCCAAAAACCCTAGGGAGCCTCCCAAAACACCTTTTCCGCTGCCGCACGTCTCTGTTTTGTCGTGTGCCCATCTAGAGCCATGTTCCGGTGACCTACCGGAGGGGGCTCGATCACGGAGGGCCTCTACATCATTCTTGCTGCTCCCATGGTGATGTGTGGGTAGTTTCCCACAGACCTACGGGTCTATATTTAGTACCTATATGGTCATTTCTCTCTCTCTATTGATTTTCAATACAATGATCATCGCATCTTCACTTTTATCTATCCGATCTAATCCTTTTGTGCGGTGCGTTTCCCGGGATCCAGTGAATTGTGGGTTTATGTTTAGATTATTCATGAAAAATATTTGAGTCTTCTCTAAAATCTATTATGATTCTTATGTGAATGATGATTATAGCTTCGTAAATCTCCGATCTATTGATTTGCTTTGGCCAAGTAGATTGATCTATCTTCAGTGAGAGGGGTGCGATGTATTGTATTCAATCTGATGGGTTTCTATATCCTGGTGATAGAAGGGGACAAGATTCGTCTTTTTATTGTTTCCACTAAGGATAAATCAATGGGGTTAGTTCATATTAATTGAATTCTCTGTCTACATTATTTTATTGTTCTCCAAGCATTACTGTGTTTTACTTAATACTCTAGATGCATGCTGGATAGCATTCAATGGGTGGAGTAGTAGTAATAGGTGCAAGCATGAGTCACCATGTTTGATTATGGATGTTATGCCTATATACGCATGATCATTGTTGTTAATATCACATAACTATCCGCTTTTCTATCAATTGTCCGGCAGTAACTTGTTTACCCACCATATGCTTACTTTCATGAGAGATGCCACTAGGGAAAACTATGGGCCACGGGTCTATTCACTTATAAGTTCAAAAACGCTATAATACCTTGCTGCAATTATTTACTTTTCTATTTATTTTGCAATTTAGAATTATCTACTACCAACCACACTACTTACAAGATTGCAAATAACGAGTCCAAGGGGATTGACAACCCTCTTGCCCGCATTGGTTTCAAGTGTTTGCTCTTTTGTGTGTAGCCGCTGAAGACAGGGATTGGTTGTTACTCCTATTGGTTCAATAAACCTTGGTTCTTTACTAAGGGAAATACTTACCTATATTTTGTTGCATCACTCGTTCCTCCTCGCGGGAAACCCAATGTAGATCACAAGTATCAGGAAGGATTTCTGGCACCCTTACAGGGAGTATCATCAACCTACTATCAAGTATCTTCACACAAATTATATGGATAATGATGTGCTTATTACTTCAAATAGAAATTAGGTGCCTATAGATTTCATTGTTCTTGCTATTGAATCCAATCCTACTTGTCCAATAATACTTGGAAGACCTTTCTTACGGACTATAGGTGCAATTATTGATATGAAAGAGGGAAACATAAGGTTCCAACTTCCATTAAAGAAAGGGATGGAACACTTCCCTAGAAATATAATAAAACCACCTTATGAATCTATCATGAGGGCTACTTATGGGTTGAGTGTCAAAGATGGCAACACTTGATCATATGCAAAAATAATAACGCTAGTTGGGAGGCAACCCAATAGTTATCTTTAATTTTGCTTCTTACTTTCTTTTTGTTTTTTATAACATGGTTATTTATACTGTAATAATTTTGTTTTTTTGTGTTTAAATTAGTGTCTGGTCCAATTATTTATACTGTAACATGGATGCTCATGATCACCTATGGGATCAGGAATCCCTTGTGGTTCGGCATGCGTGTCACGTGGCACGATGAGCGAAGATCACGAGACGACGCAATGATCAGGATGCATGCATTTTACCAAGATTTGGGCCGCTGCTAAGCGTAAAACCCTACTCCTACTTTTTCGTGGACTGATTGGGGGAACACGAAGAACACAGGGCTCCTAGCCTGGCAAGGACTGATGCCGGGGAAGGGACGGTTGCGTTAGTACAAGTATTCGGGGACAGGAATTGCCAACCTTGAGCTAGGTTGCCTTGGGCCTCCTTTTACAGTGCAAGGGGTCACCACAATGGCAAAACATACATTATCTATCGATTAGATAGTCAAGTAGAGCTATCATACCTAAGTCTGGCATTTAGGACAAAATACCATGATTACCTGCCTAGGTGGCGCTTGGGGGTCCATCCCCCGCAAGCTCTGGCCACCGCTTGGCAGGTCGTTGCTTAAGAACTTGACACACTGCAGGGCGGGTGTCGACTGAGCATAACTTCCCTTCGATCGTGTCGCCACGTGCTTAGCGATAGCTGATTAGTTGCATGAGGGCTCGACACCGCATCAATAATTGACGGGCATAGCGATGTGGTGGATTGGTGGCTAGCTGGCTCATGCGTGTTGAGGGATGTCCTGCCGGGTCTTCTGGGAAGTGAGTGCACCTTGGTCCCCGGCAAACGTCGAGGACGTGCTTGGCGTGCCGCAGCCCAGGCCTAGGCTGAGGTATTGAACTTGCTGGAGTCTTGTCTTATTTGCTGGTGCGGCTCTTTGCTCCTATCGCCTATGCATAAGTTAGGGGCACTGGGTACCCCTGTACTCGTGCACCGAGAGGAGCCCCCAATACTGGCCCACACGTGCTCGCCAAGTGCCATTGGGTCAGGCCAAAATTTCATGCACAAGCGCGCAATGTGAGGGGGTAACTGCCAATTTATTGGTCAGCACTGACCCACCACCTCTAGGCGTTTCCGCCACATGTGTCACATGCATAGCGAGGAGTTAGCGACGTGTGCGCGCGACTTAAAGTCCTTATCATGGCAGGAAACTGCAATGCCATGGATTCGAGCAATGGGGCGGTTACCTATTCGCCCATGAACATGGGCGATGGGATTGGTGGAGACGGGCGGTGACCCTTGGAGTGGGGGAGAGCCATCCCCCGCGCACTCCCTATAAATTGGGGGGTTTTGCGGAAGGCGATGCTCATCCACCCTTCCTTCCTCCTTGAGTTCAGACTCACAGAGCTCGCCTCATGCTCCTCTTGTCCCGGGGTTGCCCCTCCCCCTCTGATGACCAGGGAGAAGGGTTTGTTGGGCACGCAGATCATTGTGCGGCCTTCTTCTTGAGCACATGCCCAATCTCTGCCATGGGATAGCGGTGGAAAAGGCTCGAATTGTGGGAGCGGGTGGCATGGTGGTCATGCCTGGAGCGACTGTGAGGAAATACCTGCCGCTACGCTGCCCGCTACCTCAGTCTTGGGAGAATGCCGTGTGGCTGGCGCCATCCCTGGGTTTTGGATGAAGATGCGGTGCCACATCTCGCGGTCCTCGTGCTCCCTTCTCATGGTGAAGAAGAGAAGATGCTCGTACGGCCTCCAATCGAACGCGGGAAGCTACGGCGATGGCTCATCTTCTATCACGACGGAGCTCCCCTCTTGAGGCGCCATGTGCGCATCGCGAGGGCACGGACCTTTCGTCTGCATTTTCTTCTTAATGGGAGGAGAAATTACCCGCCTTTGGCCACCGGGGATGACCATGCTCTCTGTAGGATTTCCCGGAGAGCAGGGTGTCCATCTCGGCAATTGCACCGAAGGCTTGGATGGCAAAGGAGCCCCCTCCGAAGATGGCAGAGACAAAGACGGTGGCGGTTAGTGCATTTTGTTTCTTCGGAAGTGCGGGTGACAACACCGACGCGTTGTCCTCGCTAGCAGCAACATCATCACCAGCTGGGCCCTCGGCAACGCCACCATCTGCACCTACCCTCCGCCTTCTTTCCCCTTGTCGGTCTTCGTCCGCCTTTCTTGGGGGCAGGGGACTTTCGCCAGTCACGTCCCTCTTGTCCTGGCTAGAAAGCATCGAGTCCCAGTCAGACGCTCCTTTTGCCTTCTACTCCCTTTCCACCTAATCCGCAAGAGGAGAGGGACAAGAAAGGGATTACGGGGCACTTATCTTTTTTTATGTTAAAAGATTTAGGCACTTGCCAAGCTTTAATGAATCATAATGTATCTCTACCCAATTTGTATTGGAAACGAATGAGAATAGAATGCTATTTTTCTCCCGCAAGTACTTGTCCTTTCCTTTCCTTATTTGTACTGTACTTGCATGCTTCGTCTCTGCCGTGCAGGGCTACTTGTCGGGTCATCATTAAAACCACAAGTGCTAGAGTGGGGGTGAGCCCTTAGCAATGGGTTAGCATTGTTCCTCGACAGAATCCCCTGTCGGTATCAGCGCCATCACCCTTGTGAGCAAGGACAGGGGAACGTCTTGTCCCGATAAGGTTTTTCACCATGCGGATGACTCCGCATCCCATAGTGAGGAAGATACTAAGGGTTTCCTTGAGAAGTACTGAATTGGAAATATATGATACACTTATCTTTTCCAAGCAGCGTCTTCTTTTCGAGCGGGATGGATCGCCATCTTTGTTCCCTTGTTTTCCTCCCCTGTTTTCTTGATCATAAAACATGTAAGGTGAGGACAGTAACAAAGATTATGGTCACATCAAGCATTCTAGCAATCTATCATATCTAGAAGGTTTTAATATCATAATCATGAAAGAAAATGCATAACAAGCATGTAATGATGACTATATGATGCAAAGCCTAGCTTTTATTACTACTGCACAGGGTCTGCGCATGGCTTTGTACAAAGGGTTACATGCAGCATCAGCAAGGCTTGTACAAAAGGTGGTTGCTAGGGACTGGGCCTGACAGCCGCGCCTTACGGGTAGAACTTATGAATATGCTAGATGTTCCATGAGTTCTGCATCTTGGTGCCATCTTCAGTCTCCAGACGGACTACGCCAGGTCTGGTGACTCGTACTACCCGGTAAGGGCCTTCCCACGTTGGCATCAACTTGTTTGTACCCCTGGCGGACTGAACGCGCCGAAAGGACAAGGTCGCCTTCCTCAAGGCTCTAGGCGTGAGCTTTGCAGCTATGGTAGCGGCGCAAAGCTTGCTGGTAACATGCGGCACGTACAGCAGCCTGGAGACGTCTTCCTCGAGGAGCGCGGCATCGTCATGCCGCAGGTGTTGTTGCTCTACATTTCGACGTAGGCAAGCACTTGAGGTGACCCATATATGAGTTCCATGGGGAGCACTGCTTCCAACCCATACACTAGGGAGAAGGGCATCTGGCCAGTAGCTCGATTCGGAGTCATTCTGAGGGACCAAAGAACCACCGACAACTCATCTATCTAGCGCATGCCTCTCTTTCGCAGCTTATCGAAAGTCCTTGTCTTGAGTCCTCGCAGCACTTCTGCATTCATCCTCTCGACTTGCCCATTTCTCCTCGGGTGAGCAATAGAGGCAAAGGAGACCTTGCTTCCAAGGTTCTGGATATACTGCATGAAGGCGCGGCTCATGAACTGGGTGCCGTTGTCGGTGATCACTCTGTTGGGCACTCCAAAACGACACACCGACCCTTTCATGAACTTGATAGCTGCTTGTGCGGTCGCCTTTCTCATTGGTGCCACCTCTGGCCACTTTGTGAACTTGTCGGTTGCCACGAACAAGAACTCAAAGCCCCCGACAGCACGAGGGAAGGGGCCCAAGATATTGAGCCGCCAGACCGAGAATGCCCAAGATAGAGGGATTGTTTGCAGGGCTTGCATTGGTTGATGGATGTTCTTGCAACGGAACTGACGAGCTTCACACTTGGTGACCAGCTCAGTTGCACCTTGGAGGGCAGTGGGCCAATAGAAGCATTGGCGGAAACTTTTCCCGGCAAGGGCCCTTGATCAAATGTGGGAACCACACACTCCTCTGTGAATCTCCGCCAATAGCCTTAGTCCATCCTCCCGATAGATACACCTCAATTTCACATCGTTCGATTGTCTTCTGTTCAAGGGTCATTGATAATTTGGTACATATACTTGACGGACGGGCTACTCTTTCGGCTTCTTCTTGCTCTTTGGGGAGTTCTCTTGTTTGCAGGAAACGGAATATGTGTTGCGCCTAGGTTGTAGCATGCGGCTCACCAACAAGTACTAAAGGCATTTCCTCATCTCTGGGAGCGCTTGCCTCAACCGCTAGACCCTGAGACCCCATGGGAGGGAGCTGCTTGCCAACCGGGACGAGATATCCCCTGACAACCTCTCTACCAGCGGCTTCGGGTAGCTATGCTGGGAAATGCTTACCGGAGTTCATCTTCCTTCTCTTATTGGACATCGCAGATGGGGACACCAATGGTTGGGTGTGGTGGAGAATAAAAGTCGATGCTTCCACAGGAAGCTTCTGCGCAGCGCACATCGATAGGTGATCCAAAATGTTGTTCTCTGCTTGTGGCACATGTTCTGCTTGCAACCCATTGAAGTCCTCCTCCAATTTCCTCACTTCCTCCACATAGGCTTCCATCAGCGGGCTTTGGTAATCCTTGTTGACTTGCTTCACCAGATGTTGAGAATCCCCTCGGACGATCAGCCTCTTTATTCCCAACTCTACCGCGATTCTGAGTCCGGCAAGGAGCCCCTCATACTCAACGGTTTTGGTGGTGGCCTCCTCCCGGGGAAAATGCGTCTGGACGACGTACTTGAGGTGCTCTCTGATCGGGGCGACGAGGAGCACCACTGCTCCAGCCCCCTGGAGTGAGAAAGCACTGTCAAAGTACATGATCCAATCCATTGGCGCTTACCTGCCAGGGAGGACTGTCTCCGAGGCTTCATCATCAGGTGTGGGTGTCCATTCTGCAATGAGCACCGCCAAGTCTCTGCTTTGAATAGTGGAAGTGCTCTCATACTTTAATCCGAAGATTGACAATTCTAGCGCCCACTCAACTATCCTGTCTGTGGCTTCGGGATTCCTCAATATGCGTTGCAATGGGAATCGGGTGACAATTGTTATCTCATGGGCTCGGAAGTAGTGTTGCAGCTTCCTCAAGGCCATGGTGAGACTGAAGATTAGCTTTTGTACCCCAAAGTACCTTGATCTAGCCCCCTGCAGCAGGGAACTAACAAAGTACATAGGTCGCTGCACCATTTTCATCTTCACCTCTCCCCTGGATCCACCATCAACCACTTGAAGAGATCTCCCTTGACCAGCGTCGACGCCTGCCGCACATGTTTCCTTCTCGCCCCCGGCAGCATCAACAACTATCGTGGAATCTTCATCCACCCCTCGTTGCGCCACCAGTGCTACAGTAACCACTTGATTCCTTGCCGCTAAATATAGCAGCAACAACTCTTGCTATTTAGGAGCGACCAAGGTGGGAGTAGAGGATAGGTATTTCTTTAAGTCTTCTAGCACCGCATCTGCTTCCGGGGTCCACTTCATCGGGCCAGCCTTCTTCAAGATTTTGAAGAATGGCAAGGCGCGCTCAGCGGACTTGGAGATTAACCTACACAATGCGGCAATGCACCCGGTCAGGCATTTGATATCCTTGATGGTTTTGGGCGCCTGTATCTTCTTGATCGCCTTGATCTTGTCGGGACTGGCTTCTATTCCTCGCTGAGATATGAAGAACCCAAGTAGCTTGCCGGATGGGACGCCGAACACACATTTTTCAGGGTTGAGATCTAGGATGATCTTGCACAAGTTTGCAAAAGTCACCTCTAGATCTTGTATGAGAGTGGACTCATCCTTGGTTTTGACCACGATGTCATCCATATAGGCTTTCAGATTCCTATGCAGCTGAGGTCCAAAACCGATTTGAACAGCCCTATCGAAAGTCAAACCAGCACTTTTTAACCCGAAGGGCATACGCACAAAGCATTACGTGCCACAAGGAGTTATAAATGTGGTCTTCTCTTCATCTTCCTTGTTCATACATATTTGGTGGTACCCGGAGTAAGCATCCAAAAAGGAGAGCAAGTCACATCCGGAGGTGGAATCAACAATTTGATCTATGCGCGGCAAGGGGAAAGGATCCTTTGGGCAAGATTTGTTCAAGTCAATTAAGTCTATGCAAAGCCTCCCTTTCCCATTTCCCTTCCGCACCACCATCGGGTTCGCCAGCAAAGTTGGATGTAGCACTCCTCTGACCATACCAGCTGCTTCAAGCTTCTTAATCTCCTTGGCAATGAACTATTGCCGCTCCAAGGCATGTTTCCTAACCTTTTCCTTGACGGGCCGGGTATGAGGGCAGACAACAAGGCGGTGCTCAATTACCTCCCTGGGAACGCCGAGGATGTCAGATGGTTGCCAGGCAAACACATCGACATGCTCCAATAGGAAGGAAATGAGTGTGCTTTCCTATTTTTTAGTAAGGGTAGCATAGATGGTAAAGGTACCACCAATGTCGTCCTCGCTTGCCAGGACTTTCTTCGTCTCAGGCCTTGGTCTTCCTACTGGCGGAGTTCTCTGATAGGTCATCGTTGGGTGCGGCACACTACGAAGAGGTGCGCTTCTCAGAATCCTTGCCGGTGTTCCCACCAGCCTTCTTCGTTTTCTTTGTATCCTTGGCGAGAGCTGGGATTCTGTGGCTTCAGCTGCTAACGCATCGTGATACATCTGGTCCATGCAAATGAATGTGTTCTTCTTGTCAGATGGAATGGAAATGACTCCAATGGGCCCTGGCATTTTCAAAGTGTTGTAGGCATAGTGGGATGCCGTCATGAACTTTGCCAGATCTGGGTGACCGAGGATTCCATTGTAAGGCAGTGGGATCTCAGCGACGTCGAACACTATCCTTTCTGTTCGGAAGTTCAACTCCCCGCCAAACATCACAGGTAGATTGATCTTTCCCTTAGGTTGGCTCCTGTCGGGGTCGATCCCTTGGAAGGTACCGTGGCTTCAAGCTCTTCATCGAGGATCTGTAGTTTCTCAGCCACCTTAGGAGAGATCAAGTTCAATACGGCCCCGCTACCAACTACCATCTTCGACACCATGAAGTTGTGGATTGTCAGGGAAACCAACAATGGCAAACATCCAACCATAGTGGTATGGTCAGGATGATCCTCTTTGTCAAAGATGATAGGCGTGCGGGACCATCTGAGTGGCTTCCTCGATTCTATAGACGGTTCTACAGCATTGACCTCGTGTGCCCAATGCTTGAGTTGGCGGCGAGAGGAGTGCAAAGATGCGCCCCCATTGACACACATGACATCAATTGCCTTCTGGAACTCCCTGTCACTGGAATCCTCATCACTATCCTCATCTCCACTCACATCATATGTTTCCTTCTTCTCTCGGCCTTTAGTGGGTTTCTCCCTTTGCTGAGGGGTTTTGCCATGGAAACCACTCCTGCCTCCATGGCCCTTCCCGCCAGCGTCGTCTTGTACATTTTCCTTGTCGCATTTCTCGTACTCGGCCCTCTTTTTCTCAACAAGTTGCTTGACATGTCGACATTCTTGGAGATCATGGCCCTTGGTATGATGAATTTTTTAGTATGGCCGGTCGGACTTCCCAACCTTCTCAGCGGCACCAGCCTACCGGTAATCAGCGCACGCGACAGCTCCCTTGCCGAGGGCTTCGGCTTTTGCCTTTTTGCCTGTATTGAGGTCTCCGGAGCTCTCGACAGCCATCGCTGATTTTCCCTTACGCTTCTCGTTGTGCTTCATGTTTCTTCCCTTCGGGTCGGGGGCATCATCATCATCATCAGAGTCCATTTCAATGCCCACCTCTTCCCCACGGAGTCGCCTCCTTTCTTCAGCTCGAGCACACTTATCCGCCAAGGTGTAAAGCTCGTTAACAGTCTTGGGGATCTTGACATTCATCTTGGATCGCATCCTCCTGTTGCGCATGTTCGAGTGGAACGTGGCAATCACCACTGCTGGATGGATCTCTAGAATGTTGCGGTGCAACCGGCTGAATTTCTGGATGTACTTCCTTAAAGTATCCCCTTCCTTTTGCAGGAGTACTTGAAAGTCGCTAGGCTGGCCTGGTTCCTGATGGCCACGGGTGAAGGCGTCAATGAACTCGTTGCACAGATCAGCCCAAGAGGAAATGGAGTTCTCCGGCAGGTGCATCAGCCATGACCTCACATTTGGCTTGAGCGCCAAAGGGAAGTAATTGGTGAGAACCTTTTCATCCCTTCCTCCTGCGGCTTGAACAACTATTGTGTAAATGCCCAAGAACTCCATGGGATTCAGCTTCCCATCGTATTTCTCTGGTAGCTCAGGCTTGAAAGCTCGGGTCGATGGCCAGCATACCCGTCGTAGCTCACTAGTGAAGGAAGGGTAACCAACCTCGTAAGGAAGGTACCCGTTGAGACTGGGCATGGGGTCGCCAGCGTTGGGACCGTTGCGCCTGTCAAATTGATGGTGTGCTTCCCGATATCGCTCGATGGTGATGCATGTGTCTTCCTTTCGCCGGTTTTCAAGTAGACGTCGTTGGTCGTGGTAGTCGTGCGGGACGGACGAGACAATGGATGCCTCATCACGATCGTCAGTACGCGAAGTTTGTTGCGACTGCCTTTGGGCTTGTGGTCACTGAGACGATTGCATCATTGGGGTGGCCCCTTCAACGCGCTCACCGCTCACGGCCACCACAGCTGTTCACGTACGTCGGGACAAATCCGTACGTAGGGTCTTGTTGGCCTCAACGAAGGAAATCAGACTCTGAATGGTGGCTCTCCATTCATCCATCTTGTCTGCCATTGGCATGAAATTGAGGACCATCTGGACCCACACCATGGCTTCCTCCGTGTTATCCGGCATGGCGAAAGAGGCAGACCACAACGTTGCTCGACTCTTGGTAGGACCAAGAGAAGGGTCGTCGCACCCCGGATGCCATGTGCCACTTGTTGGGGTCTTCTGGCGGGCAGCGGGTTGTGCGGGGCCATGGCTCCATGGGTGTTCCATCTCGCTCCGAACATGGTGTGTGCCCAATGATCTCGCTGACAACGGGTGCAGCCTGACGGTCACGGCTCGCACCGGCATGTACGCCACTTGGCGGCCTCGGCCATCCACACGACGAGGAGGTGACGAACAGATGTTCCCTCCGCCCGTCACGTCGAGGCCGAGTCCACCATGTTGTTGCTTTTGTTGTTCCTCTTCGGCGCCTCCTGCTCCATCTATGGATGTAATGGGGTGGACGGTCCCATTGCCTGTACCGATCACATCGTCATCGACGCCCGCCTCGACTGTAGTCGTTGCAGCGTCTATGGCACCGGCGGCCGCGTGCGAGGGAGCCTTCGGAGTGGAGGGATGTGCACCCGCACTGGCCTTCTTCTTTGGATCCTTCGGAGTGGACTCGTCGTTCATGAACTCGGGTTCGTGCAAATGATGCACGCCCCCTACCTGGCATGCCAAAGATGTCAAGGCATGAATGCTCATGATCACCTATAGGATTAGGAATGCCTTGTGGTTCGGTAGGGGGTCACGTTGCATGAAGAGCGAAGATCACGAGATGGTGCAACGATCAGGACGCATGCATTTTACCCAGGTTTGGGCCGCTGCTAAGCCTAAAAACATACTCCTACTTTTTGGTGGATTGATTGGGGGAACACGAAGAACACAGGGATCCTAGCCCATCAAGGACTACTACCGGGGAATGGACGGTTGCATTAGTACAAGTGTTCGGGGGGTAGGAATTTCCAACCTTGAGCTAGGTTGCCTTGGGCCTTCTTTTATAGTGCAAGGCGTCACCACAATGGCACAACAACCATTATCTATCGATTAGATAGCCAAGCAGAGCTATCATACCTAACTCTGGCATTTAGGACAAAATACCATGATTACCTGCCTAGGTGGCACTTGGGGGTGCATCCCCGGCAAGCTCTAGCACCACTTGGCAGGTCGTTGCTTAAGAACTCGACACGTTGTATGGTGGGTGTCAATTGAGAATAACTTCCCTCCGATCGTGTCGTCACGTGCTTAGCGAGAGCTGATTAGTTGCCTGAGGGCTCGACACCGCATCAATAATTGATGGTGTAGCCATGCGGTGGAGCGGTGGCTAGCTGGGTCATGCCTACTGAGGGATGTGTTACCGGGTCTTCTGGGAAGACAGTGCACCTTTGTCCCGGGCAAGCGTCGGGGGCATGCCTGGCGCACCGCAGCCCAAGCCTGGGCTGCTGTGTTGAGCTTGCTGGAGTCTTGTCTTGTTTGCTGGTGGGGCTCTTTGCTCCTATCACCTATGCATAAGTCAGGGCCACTGGGTACCTCTATACTCATGCACCGATATAAAGCCTTTGGGCTGACTTGTATGATAAGTAGAATTTATACGGTGCAAAAACAGAAGCTTTATCATCCACTGCCAAATTTCTCTTATTTTAGTCGAATGTCTTTTTGATCTTAAATTCTTACCCAGTGTTTCTATAGAAATTCTTCAGGCTGTCATAGTTGTTCGGAATTTTTGGAGTTCCATAAGTATGGTTTCTTTACAAATCATTACAGACTGTTATGTTTTAGACAGATTCTATTTTTGCATGCATAGTTTGCTTGTTTTCATGACGCCATGGATTGTATCGAGGCGTATAAATCATGGAGAAGTTAGAATATAGTACGTTATGCAATAATAAAATAAGAATCAATTTATAACAGTACCTAAAGTATTTCATATGTTTATTGTACTAACGGATCTCATGAAGTTTCTCTTGAGTTTTGTGTGCTGAAGTTTTCATGTTTTGGGTGTTAGCGCGATAGATGAAGGAATAAGGAGTGGCAAGATCCTAAGCTTGAGGATGCCCAACACACCCAAGTTAATATTCTAGGATGACCCAGGCATCTAGCTTGGGTATGCCCTGGAAGGCATCCCCTCTTTCGCCTGAATCCATCGGTATGTCACTTGGAGCTATATTTGTATTCATCACATGATATGAGTTTTGCTTGAAGTGTCATTTGCTTTAGTTTGCTCTTTGTTTTTAGTTTCCTGCAATCATTGTTTTATGGACACATCTATTGGAGAGGGTAACACTATCACCATGATTTGTTACAATACTCTATGTGCTTCACCTATATCTTTTAAGCTTAGTAGTTGCTCTAGTACTTCACTTATATCTTTTAGAAGACGGTGGCACATAGATTTTATGGAAATAATTGCACTCTTGTTCTTCACTTATATTTGTTTGAGAGTGAATAAATAGATATGGTAATTTTCATGGGTTATAAAACTAGTCCAAAAATAATAGCATTCAAGGACTGCATAATCAAAACAACATGTAGCACATAAAAGAAAAAACATGGTTAATGATATTAATGTGGTAATGTGGAAGAGCATGAGTGCATGATCATTGGTTAAATAAGAGTATATTGAATTAGAGGTTGTTAACTTGTTGTTCATCCAAATATTTTTATGGCATGGTGATGAGGTGTGAGCATAGTTACTCCTCTTTGAAATCTTAGTGTTGTTTAAGTTGGGGGCGCGCGATGGTTAACTCCTACCAACCTACTTGCTAGGGGCATGCGAGTAGTTCTTTTGCTTTGAGAGAGATAATAAAATATTACAATACATACGTGAGTTATTTATGACTAATGTGAATCCATGGATATACGCACTCTCACCTCCATATATTTGCTAGCCTCTTCGATATCGTGCATTGCCCATTCTCACCTCGAGGATCGATGCAAAGTTTTCTGTTGCATCCAAACCCCGTCACATGATACGCTCTGTTGCAAATAAGAATCGTTATATCTTCCTCAAAACAACCACCATACCTACCTATAGTGGTATTTCCATAGCCATTCTAAGATATATTGGCATGCAACTTCCACCATCACATCATATGACTTATACTTCCATTGTCATATTGCTTTGCATGATCATAAGATAGCTAGCATGATATTTACATGACCTTTCCGTTTTTTATATCTTTTGCTATGCTAGATCATTGCACATCCTGGTAAAATGCCAGAGGCATTCATATAGAGCCTTATCATCCTATCAGATATTCATTTCGAGTTGTAAGTAAATAAAAGTGTGATGATCATCATCATTTAGGGCACTGTCTAAGTGAGGAAAGGATGATGGAGTCAATGATTCCCCTGTAATTCGGAAAGAGAATGTGGATGAAAAATAAAAAAAGAAGGAGAAAAAAGAGAGAAAAAAGAAAAAAGAAAAAGTAAATAAATGAGATAAAAGAGAGAAGGGATAGTGCTACTACCTCTTATTCCACACTTGTGCCTCAAAGTGGCACCATGTTCTTCATATAGAGAGTCTATTATTTTGTCACTTCCATATGCTAGTGGGAATTTTTCATTATATAAATTGACTTGTATATTCCTCTCACGGGCTTCCTCAAATGCTCGAGGTCTTCATGAGCAAGAAAGTTAGATGCACACCCACTTAGCTTTAGTTGAGCTTACATACACTTATAGCTTTAGTGCATCTGTTGCATGGCAATTCCTACTCCTCGCATTGATATCATTTGATGGGCATCTCCATAGCCTGTTGATATGTCTAGTTGATGTGAGACTTTCTTTTGTAGTTTCACCCCTTTCAAACCTACCACCATATTCTATTCCTCCTTTATGCTATATCCATGGTTCATGCTCATATATTGCGCAAGTAATAAAAATTGAAGCATGTTAAAAAGTACAATCAAATTGCCTGACTTGACACTGTGGTGCTTAACATTTTTATTTATGTGGTGAGGACTGAGTCATGCTATATTTATATGATAAAATGGATAGGGGAAGAACATTCTTTATGAATGGTATGCTTTGAAACTTGATGATTATGTTGCTTATGTTTATAACTATTACTATGTTGAGGTTTATTAATTCGTCATTTCCTAATTATCAAACATGTAAAAGATTCCATGTTGGGTAGCATGTCACATCAAAAAATCTGTTTTTATCATTTACCTACTCAAGGACGAGTAGGCATTAAGCTCGGGGATGTTGATATGTCTCCAACGTATCTATAATTTTTGATTGTTCCATGCTATTATATTACCATTCTAGGATGTTTTTTGTATGTTTATTTACAAATTAGTATTATTTTTTAGCACTAACCTATTAACCCGGCGCCCAATGCCAGTTGTTGTTTTCTGCATGTTTTTGGCTTTTTAGGTTCACATTACCAAACGAAGTCCAATTGCCACAAAACTTTAATGCGATTTTTTGGACCAAAAGAAGACCTAGAAACTTCAGGAGGAGACCACAAGCCACACGAGGGTGGCACGAGCCAACCAGGCATGGCTAGGGGGTAGGGCGTGCCTAGTTGCCTCGTGCTCCCCTCGGTCGCCTCCCGACTCCCCTTTTGGCTTATAAATTCACATATATTCCAAAAACCCTAGGGAGCCTCCAGAAACACTTTTTCCACCGCCGCAAGTCTCTATTTTGTCATTTGCCCATCTGGAGCCCTGTTACGGTGCTCGGTCGGAGCGGGGGTCGATCACGGAGGGCCTCTACATCATCCTTGTTGTTCCCATGGTGATGTGTGAGTAGTTCCTCACACACCTATGGGTTCGCAGTTAGTACCTAGATGGCTATTTCTCTATCTCTTTAGATCTTCAATACAATGATCATCACATCTTCAGTTTGATCTATCCGATGTAATCCTTTTGTGTGATGCCTTAGTTAGGATCTGATGAATTGTGGGTTTATGTTCCGTTTATTCATGAAATATATTTGAGTCTTCTATGAAATCTATTATGACTCTTATGTGCATGATGATCATAGCTTCGTAAATCTCTTCGGTCTATTGATTTGCTTTGGCCAAGCAGATTGATCTATGTTCAGTGAGAGGGGTGGGTTGTACTAGGTTCAATATCACGGGTTTCTATATCCGAATGAAACAAAGGGACAAGATACGTCTTTGTATTGTTGCCACTAAGGATAAAACGATGGGGTTAGTCCATATTAATTGGATTCTCTTTCTCTACATCATGTCATGGTTCTCCAAGCATTACTAGACTTTACTTAATCCTTTAGATACATGTTGGATAGTGGTAAGTGGCTGGAGTAATAGTAATAGATGCAAGCAGGAGTTGGCCTATTTGCTTATGGACGTGATGCCTATATACACATGATCATTGCCATGGATATCACATAACTATCCTCTTTTCTATGAATTGCCCAACAATAATTTGTTTCCCAACTGTATGCTTACTTTCATGAGAGATGCGACCAGGGAAAACTATGGCCCCCGGGTCTATTCACTTATAAGTTTACAAATGCTATAATACCTTGCAACAATTATTAACTTTTCTATTTATTTTGCAATTTACAATTATCTACTTACAAGCTTGCAAATAGTGAGTCCAAGGGGATTGACAACCCTCTTGCCCGTGTTGGGTGCAAGTGTTTGCTCTTCTGTGTGTACCCGGTGAGGACGGGGGTTGGTGGTTACTCCTATTGGTTCGATAAACAGGAGTTTTATACTAAGGGAAACACTTACCTATATTTTGATGCATCACCCGTTCCTCTTCATGGAAAACCCAATGCAGATCACAAATATATGTCGCCCCTCACATGCATTTGTTGGTTGGCTGCTCTAAGAAAGAGATTGACAAGTGTTATGATGTGGAGCATCCCACGAGCACCACCATGGACCCATCACCAACACCTAAAGATACAAGTGGACCATTGACGAGAGCCTCTGCACGTGCCATTACAAACAAGGTGACCTCACTCCTTTATGACTCTCCCTTTGATATTTTCGGAACGTGGATGCTACCTCAAGCGGAGACACTTTGTGTGCTTAGGTATCAAGAAGGAGGAAGGGAGCAAGAGGAACACCAAGAGCAAGGAGAAGATCAAGCGTCTGCCCAGGAATTAGCGGTACAACCGGGGAACCATCGGCCAAGCACCGCCGCCCGGTACAACCGGCCCGCCACCACCAACAACCGCGACAACAGGGGCCCCAATTCTCTTCTACTGCGGTTCAAGGCTAGTGCTTCACCGGTTGAACCGGTCAATGCCTACTTTCTAGTACAATCGATCACTATCCCGATACAACCGGCCTGCCTGCACGCAGTAACGGGCCCAAAGCTCATGTATCTCCCTCTCCCTTACCCTTTTGTGACTAGCACTATATAAACTCCATCCCCTCCTCGTTTTTAGGGTTAGCTATGGTTTGCTCTTAGATAGTTGAGCATAGCTCCTTCCACTACCTCTCCCATGGAGATGCCTCTATAAGAGAAGATCCCTAGTGGATATCAAGGCCCCTTACGAGGGAAGATCCTCCGGGATATCAAGGCCCCTCCTTTCGGAGTGGGATATCGCGTACCGCTACTTGTATCATTGTTTGACTTGGTCATCTACTCTTTCGCCCATTTTCTTCCGCAGCCCATTTGCATTTGAGATTTTGAGTCACGAGCCCGCCACTTCCTAAGGTGCTTTGGCTAATTAGGAGTGGTTCTTCATCGACATCGCCCCTCATCATCGCCCCGCAACGTCGCCAACCAACACTTCATTAACAACTCACTGCAAGCAAGGACAGTAACCGCGACGGCACTCTTGACTCATATCCTTGCCATTGCATTGTTGCCCATAACCTATTTGCGTTACTTGCCTATCAAGACTAGCCATTGAGTATTGCTGGGCCACACTACTTGTGCACATTAGTGATACATACTCCGCATAGCTACCATTTCATGCATATACATCTTAGTATCATCTCTTGTGTTGCAAAGTACCCGCATACATAATTGCTATCTTGGTGTGCATGTCCTGCATAGTGACAATCCAAATATCATTGCAAAAAGGAAAGACAAGTGAAGCTTTTAAGCAAGGTCAAAAGAACAATAGCGTCGCCACATTTGCATATCATACATCATTGCTTTGGATCACTTGAGTGAGTGACTCGTGCCGCATACATAGCAAGTCGGGAATAGGAAGACAACGCAATTTTGTATCTTATAGGTTGTGCACAAGTTCATATCATGCCCGTTAGAGCAATTGCGCTACCGTCCCTCTAGAGTTGTGCAACAAGAGCATTTTCCGTGGATTCCACATTTTGAGCTCATTTTTGGTTGGACAACCCCACTCTTCTATTTCGTGTGTGTGTTTCCAAGTTCACCCATTGCTTGATTCACATTGTTTTACTTTCTTACTTGTGGATCTCTCTCAACTTTATTGCCTCATATTCTCGAATTGCTTGAAATTTTGTGCCACCATCCTAACCAAGCTTCTCAATAAGCATTACCTTGTAGGTGTGAGAAGGGCAAACTCGGTACCAGTTCTACTATTTCCATGATTTCACATTGAGTGATTGATCTTCATTTCAAGCTTCGGAACGGTATTTGGTATTGTGTTTCCCATTCTTTCACTTATAACTACTTGAGTATCATGGATAGGAACACCATGACGAACCCATCATTCGAGGAGGATGACGATGCGAACACCTACGTCACCAAACTACAATTCTTCGCCGCACAAAAGGGAATGCGCCAAGGACATGACGTCCTCACGGACCGCATCGAGCACCTCGCCACCAACATACGTGAATCCAAAGAGAGGACGCGGGACTTTATGGCAATGTAAATGGACGAGATCCGCGCTTTGGTGGTGAAGCGCGCATCTTCTACGTCTACCTCAACTCACCGGCGCACCGCTAGTCAACACTCCTCCGAGGACTCTTCCGGCGAAAGTCCTCCTCCTCGAGCTCGACCACAACAAAGTGACACGCATAGCCTCTCTCAACATTCAAGCAACCCCTTCCACGACGAGCCTCAAGGTCGACCATGCGAGCGCGACCATCATCGCCAACAAGAGCAAGACGACTACGAGCAAGATTGCCTATGTCACCATCGTGAAGAAGACCAGCGCCATGAGGAACAAGCGCGAAAGGAATAACAGGTGCTTCATGATGCAAACTTTGCCATGCAAGAACGCAACCGTTTAGCTCGTGAGGAACAAGACAGTCTACATCGAGAAAGCCAAGAAGAAGAAGATCGGCAAGAGGAGCACCAAGAATGCCAACAACGTGTGTGACAATGACGTCCCCAACACCCAAGGCAAGAGGAGCAACAAGTTGATGAGCTCGCCCCAAGGCAAGAGTAAGACCAACATGACAACAACGCACCTTCGCGTCAAGATGCACGCCCTCATGCAAATCCCATTGAACACGTGGATGACCATGCTCCAAGGCATGGCCAACGCCAACAAGACAACTATGCTCCTCCAAGACAAGGATATCGCAATAACACCAACAATGAAGAAAATCTCTTTGGCAAGCTCAAGTTCACCATGCCTAAGTTCTCCGGAAGCAACGATCCCAAAGACTACCTCTCTTGGGAACTCAAGGTCGACAAAATATTACGGTTGCAGAACTATGAAGAAGACAAGAAGATTGCCATGGCTTCCCTCGAGTTCCAAGATTACGTGCTCATTTGGTGGGAATAAGTGATCGTGCGACGAAGAGAAAGAGGTGACCCTCCAATCACAACTTGGGAACAAATGAAAGAACTCATGCGAGCGCGATTCGTCCCAACACACTATAATCGCGACCTCTTCAAGAAACTCCAACTACTCAAGCAAGGCACCAAGTCGTTGGAAGAGTACTATCAAGAGATGGAGATGGTCATGATAAGAGCACACATGAAGGAGGACGATGAGCAAACTATGGCATGTTTCTTGAATGGTCTCAATTACCAAGTCAAGAAAATTGTGGATTTCCAACCCTACTCCAACTTGCTCGAGCTAGTGCATCAAGCCTCCAAGGCGGAACGTCAAGGTCAAGAAGACTACAAGTACTCCAAGACCTACGGTACAACTACTCAAGCTACTCCAACAACGACCCCTTCTACAAGAACCTCCAATACAAAAGATGACAAGTCAAGCTACAAGGACAAGTCGTCTTCATCCTCACGCAATGCACCCACAAGCAAAACAAGAGCGTCATCCTCTACACCAATACCGGATGACGTCAAAACAAGCTCCATCAAGAGTTTCACGTGCCAAGGTCGAGGCCACAAGATGCATGAGTGCCTCACAAGGTGAACGATGATACTCCAAGATGACGGCTCCTATGACTCCATGAGTGACGATGCGATGGAATCCTTGGAACAAGTGGCCATGCACCAACAAGTCAATGAAGATGAAGACTCTCAAGTCTTTTGTGACAACGATCTGAGCCCCGCTCTCATTGTCTCAAAGGTATTGACTCTTAAACAACAACAAGACAAGGACCAACGATGCCACATCTTCCACACCAAGGCCGGTATCCAAGGGAGATCCGTCCAGGTCATCATCGATGGAGGAAGTTGCCATAATTTGGAAAGTGAAGAATTTCTCTCCAAGTTGCACTTGACTAAGAAAAAGCATCCTCGCCCCTACAAGGTCCAATGGCTAAGTGACTCCGGCACAATCCAAGTCGACCACACTATGCAAGTTTCCTTCAAGATCGGCGCTTACGAAGACACCTTGGAGTGTGACGTCGTGCCCATGACCGTTTGCCACCTCCTCCAGTGTGGGGACCCCGACTCATGAGTCGTGATCACCGAATGTACGTCCATAGTGATCCCTGAGATCAATGCTCGCTGAACACACAGAAACTGAATAACAAGAGTCTTACATCCATCACATACCGGTTTACTCAATTTATGCCTTCATGGCCAAGTCTTCATATGATTGCAGCGGAAATCTTCAATGATACCGTGAACCCATGCCATCTTCCTTAACCCTACAGGCATTCTGACTGGGAAGCGTCCTAGGTCGCATGTCCGTCACCAAGGTAATATTCATCATAACCTAATCTTTCATGCCTGGCAAGCCAATGAGTACTTTGAATGTACTCGCAAGCAACCCATGTTTGGAACAAGGCAATAACAATGCATGATATAGCACTAATAGGCAAGTTTTGCAGAAAACTAGTTTTGAGTGCAATGACATGATCAAGTAACTTAAGTAAGCATGCATCAACCATAGACAGGTGCTCATAAGAACACGTCACAGTCATCATCATAAGTAGGGGGTTGGACGTCTCATGTTCAACCATCACACCAAGTCCTCAGACTTGTCTCATGTACCGTCTCAGCATCTCATGTTCAGTCATCATGCCAAGTCAATCGACTCGACTCAAGTATCATCCTTGTCACCACACACACACACACCAAGTTTGCGAAAACATCTGGACGTAGTTTAAGCAGCACCACCCAACTGTCCTTGACCGTGGACATGGCTATTCGAATAGTTTTACACTCTCGAGAGGTTGCATACTTTACCCACAAGATTTAGGGAACTACCGTGTCATCCACGACTTGTGGTATATTACACACCCGAGGTAAGCACCCGAACAATGCCTTTCCCATGGCGATGCTAAACAAAGAGTCCACTCGTTGGTGACATCCCTCATGATATACATCACTCGTATCATCCATGAGGGCACGCAACGGTGTGCCCGGTGCCTGTAAAGACAGCGCATGACCTTCCACTTCTGGGATGACCCCGTCTCTAGAGTGACCTCTTCACTCTCGCCACTAGTAATGCGAGCTCCTTGCTAGCACCAACCATAGTAATCAACAAAGCCCCTTCCCATATAGGGGTAGAGTGGTTGCGCATGCAAGGTTGGGATGGTCGACAAATCTTAAATCTAATCCGTTTTCGAAAACACATTCTCAACTTGTTCCGGCACACAACTTCTTTCTCAAGTGGTCACCCATCTCATCATCATCTCCCTCAGGCATTAGTGGCACCCGACGGGGTTTTCAAAAAGTCTTTGAAATCATTCTTCCTTTCCAACACTATGCATAAATCACGTCTCACTTGCGTAGAATCTATTAGCATCCTATCTACACCCAACTGCATAACCCTCATAAGGTGGTAGGGTCATGCACGATGTAAGTGTCAAAGGTAAAAGTATCAGAGGCAACCCACCGAAGGGGGGGACACCACATAATGATCAATCATCGGAACAACAAGTGCTATATGCATGAAAAAGTTTCTTAACATGGTCAAAGGGCTGCTTGCCTGGCTTAGCAACGTCTTTGAGGTCTTCACATGCTTCTCGTCCAACTCCGAGCACTCCGTATATCTCGTCAACTATCATCGGTTAAAAACCACAAGAAGCAACACAAGAAGCAGAGAAATAAATGTGCTCTATAAATAGGAGTTTTATTTTTCTAGGACTCCTCTGGTCATGAGAAAAATAACCAAGAAGGTTTTGGTGGATGTGGGTCAAGGGGGAGTTTTGATGGTGGGAATGATGGAAATGATGATCCTTCAAGATGTCAATAGAAAATATTTTCATAAAAATGAGTGGAGGAACACATAAAATAGGGCATGATTTTAGAAACATGTGGGAAGTGGTTTCACTAGATTTGGAGTTGGTATGAATTTCCTAGGGATTTGCAAATATGAGATAATGGAAAAGTGGGTTATTTAGTGGATCCAAAAGAATAGGTGCATGGTAAAAATGTTAACCATGCCTAGATAAATAGGGAATGATATTTAGGACATCTGGGATTTTGAATCACTCCATTTGGAGTTGATATGAGAGTTCTATCTATTTTACAATTGGGGCATTTCGTAGTTCAAATTCAAATTTGAATTTGAACCCTACAGAAAAGTTTGTGGGAAAAATGTGTGAATTACATTTCTGGATAGCTCATGATTTTAGGAATCTGTAGAAACTTGAATCATCAATTTTGGAGCTAAAAAGAATTTATTATGAGATTTACAATACTCTGGAAAAAAATAAAGGGCTAAAGAATTTACCCAAAAAGGAATGGGCTAAAACGCGCACCGAGCGCTAGATAGATACTGGGCCGGCCCAGCAGCCTCAGCCGCGCGGGGGACGGTGACGCTGATGGCATATTCTCGGGAATACGCTTCCCCGCCATGGAGACGGCTCCCGGCTGAGCCCGCTTCCACTTAAAGGGGCAGGCCCACCCGCCAACCTCACCGGCCTGCCAATGGGTAGGGCCCGATGGCAAGCTTATCCCCCACCTCCCGCTCGATTGGGGGAGAGGCAGGGAGGTAGGGCCGACGCGCGCCGACGAGCAACCCGGTGGCTTCGGCCACCTCCAATGATGTTTCGGCCACCGGCGCGCTCGACGCGACGAGCCGCACCTCCCTAGGTGTCGCACGATCATCGAGGAGGGACGCAGGGGCAAGGGCATGGCCGATGCAGAGGTGGGCTGCCGGTGAGGAAGGGCCTGGTGCCATGGCCATTGGAAGGAGGGAGCGGAGCACGGGGGACTCTCTGTGGTGAGATGGGGTCACCGGAGTAGCTAGAGGCGAGGAAGAGCTTGAGGGGATTCGAATTTTTGGGCCGAAGCCACCGGAGTCGCTTCGGTCACAAATGAAGATGGAGGGTGAGGGAGGACGAGAGGATGGTCCAGGAGGGGTCTAGGAGGGGTCTAGGAGGGAGTGAGAGCTCGAGGGGATAAGCGGGGGGCTCAGGGAAGGGTCTAAGCAGGGGGCGACAAAGGAAGAGCTCGGGTGTGCCTCGGATGCCCTCGGGAGCCGAGCTTGTGCATGCCTGGGCTCCCTTGGATGCATCCGGATGTCTGGGAGAGGCATGGGAGGACGAGAGGGGACCCTTGGCGCGCGTGGATAGCTCCCTGCAACCAGACGCGAGGCATAGGACAAGAACCAGCGGCAGAGCACCGTTATTGCATGATAATGCCATAGTCACAATGCCAACACATGTCTCAGGCGTCCTTTTGGTCGGCCAATGATGTCTGGAGTGTGAGGCACGCTTGCAATAGAGTGTTGGAAGAATTCTCATGGTAAAAGGATCTAGTTTTATGGGGGTTTTACTGGGTGTGAGTTTGCAGTAGCGAACTGGAGACTCGTCTAAGGGGTTTGTAATGGGGGGCTTTGGGATAAATCATTGTCTAGTGTACCTAGCCATGGAAGGACTATACACCCACCAATTTTCAGGTCTTGGATATGAGAGATCAAGGTACTTGTAGTACAAAGCTACATTTAATGCCATAATGAAGGTGTAGATGAACTGCTCATATTTTCCATATGAGCATGCCACCTTTGGGATTTGATAGATGCATAGGTATGCAAGTGAGGTTGTGGAAAAGTTTGGGGTCTTTAGCATGATCAGAAGGGAGGGAGAGGTGCTATTATGGTAAAAAGATAGGGAATAAGAGAGAGTTACCCCCCAAATATTTGACCAGAGGCCAAGGAAAAGTTACTGGAGGTAGAAGAGGGATGTAATATGTTGTGGTAAAAAGTTGGGGGCAAGGGGAATCTTTTTGGGCCCACTTTGCTTGTCCACAAGTTTATGGCTGAAGGTGTTTGTTGTTTGGGAACGTCGCATGGGAAACAAAATTTTCCTACGCACACGCAAGATCTATCCACGGTGATGAGCATCTATGAGAGGGAGAGTGGATCTACATACCCTTGTAGATCGCTAAGCGGGAAGCGTTAAAAATGCGGTTGGTGTAGTCGAACGTCTTCGCGATCCAAATCGCTGAGCGTCCCACAATCTCATCACGATCCGTCCTGCGATCCAATCACGATCCATCCCACGAACTCATCATGATCCCTCCTGCGATCCAATCACGATCCGTCCCGCGAACTCATCACGATCCGTCCCGCGAACTCATCACGATCCGTCTCGCAATCTTTATCACGGTCCTTCGATCTAGCGCCGAACGGACGGCACCTCCACGTTCAACACACGTAAAGCTCGATGACGATCTCCGCCTTCTTGATCTAGCAAGAGGGAGCGGAGAGGTAGACGAGTTAACCGGCAGCATGACGGTGTCGCGGTGATGGTGGTGGAGCAATTCCGGCAGGGCTTCGCCTAATCTAGAGGAGAAACTATACACTGGAGGAACGGGCAGCACGTGGCTAAAAATTCTGTGCAAAAAAACCCTAAAACCTCTAGTATGTATAAGAGGGAGGGAGGAGAGGACTTGGCGCAAGGGCCAAGCCTCCTTGGGTCGACCGAAGTGGGGAGGAGAGGAGGACTCCTCCTCCAATCCTAGTAGGACTAGGATTCCTCCCCTTTTTTTGGCCTTTTTCCACCTTTTTCCCTTTGGGATTTTCTCCCCAGCTGCATCGTCCTTGTGTGGGACTTCCACCAGCCCACAAAAGGCTGGTATTTACTCTCCCACAGCCCATGTAGCCTCTTGGGTCGAAATACCCCTCCCGATGGTCTCCCGATACACTACCGGCACTCCCGGTACACTACCGATGAGCCCGAAACTTTTCCGGTGACCAAAATAGGACTTCTTATATATGAATCTTTACCTCTGGACCATTCCGGAGATCCTCGTGATGTCTGGGATCTCATCCGAGACTCCGAACAACCTTCGGTCACCACCATACATAACTCTATACTACCGAAACGTCACCAAACCTTAAGTGTGCAGACCCTGCGGGTTCGAGAACTATGTAGACATGACCGAGACACCTCTACGGTCAATAACCAATAGCGGGACCTAGATTCCCATATTGTTTCCTACATATTCTACGAAGATCTTTATCTGTCGAACCTCTATGTCAAGGATTCAGTTAATCCTGTAAGATATTCCCTTTGTTCTTCGGTATGTTACTTGCCCGAGATTCGATCATCGGTATCTCCATACCTAGTTCAACCTCGTTACAGGCAAGTCTCTTTACTCGTTCCATAATACAATATCCCGTGACTAACATTTAGTCACATTGCTTGCAAGGCTTGTTGTGATGTTGTATTACCGAGTGGGCCCTGAGATACCTCTCCGTCACACGAAGTAACAAATCCCAGTCTTGATCCATGCCAACTCAACAGACACCCTTGGAGATACCTGTAGAGTACCTTTATAGTCACCCAGTTACGTTGCAACGTTTGATACACACAAGGCACTCCTTCGGTGTTAGTGAGTTGCATGATCTCATGGTCATAGGAACATATACTTGACATGCAGAAAACAGTAGCAATAAACTGACGCGATCATATGCTACGTTTGTAGTTTGGGTCTTGTCCATCACACCATTCTCCTAATGATTCGATCCCGTTATCAAATGACATCTCATGTCCATGGCTAGGAAACCTTAATCATCTTTGATCAACGAGCTAGTCTATTAGAGGCATACTAGGGACATGGTTTTGTCTATGTATCCACACATGCATCCAAGTCTACGATCAATACAATTATAGCATGGATAATAAACGATTATCATGAACAAGGAAATATGATAATAACTAATTTATTATTGCCTCTCAGGCATATTTCCAACATTTGTGCTGTGATTGGGCTAGGCAGGGGAATTCTATGACCTTGAGATTTACCAGGGGTAAATGGTAAGTCCATTTGGTCCTGATCACAAGTTTTGAGATGATTTGAATAAAGTTGATAATGTAAACTTGGTAAACCCTAAAAATGGACAGAAATGGATTTCTATAGATCCGATCATGCAATTCTATTCCCCTTGATGCACCACTTGATGTAGCATCATCATTTGGGTAATAGAGAATGCCCACAAAGTTTGGGATCAATAGGAGATACTTCACAATGTAAAGTTGAGCAAATTTGGCTCTGGACAGGAATGGCTTTAGGATATTTTGGTGAACCAAAACAATTGGGATTGAGATGAAACTTGGCAAGATGACCACATATATCATATGTGACATGGTAGAATTTTCCTAGATTTATTTGAGAATATTTCTTATAGAAATATTTCAAATGCTTGGAATAGGCAGAAATGGTTTTGAAGGGTTTTGTCCAATACTTTGAACATGACCATGCCTTGAAACTCTTATATATGGACAATATATGTCCACTCAGCTTTCCTAAATTTTTCCCAAATTTTTTTAAAGCATTTAAATAATTTTTCCCTATAAAAGACCATTTCTCATCTTAAGAAAAAGCTTTTAAATAAAATATGAAATTAATCTTTTAAATAATATTTTGTGGTTTTGGGAAGTTATATATGTAATAGGGTCCAAATAATCATTTGGGGAAAAAGGATCCACCCAATTTGGGGACTTGAAGTGCAAATCTCAAATCAGGGGGGTTTGCAAACCTAATTTGAATAAAACCTATTTGGCCAAAATAATATTTTGTAAAAATATAATTAAGTCCTATTCACATGGCATGATCATTGGACAAGAGTGGGGATCAAGGAAAAGAGTTTTGAGAGTTGGAGGGATTTTTATGAATATAGAGCACTTAGCAAGCAATCAGACAATCAGCAATCAAGTTAAGCATAACAAGCACACAAAAGTTTTATTTGGCCCTGATTTTTGAGTCATGATAACTTAGTCATGAGGCAAATCAGAGGGTGTGACAGACCTACCCCCCTTACAAGAATCTCGTCCCCGAGATTCCTAGGCTAGGTGTAGAAGAGAGGCGGAAATTCGAAGGCGAGATAGTCCTCACGTTCCATGATACTTCTGCTCTGGTGTGGTTGTCCTTCTGGATCTTGAAGTGCCTGACGATATGTCTTTGAGTGCACTGTTGATTCGGTCTAAGGGTGAACAAGATTCTCATAGAATGCTAGGCTCGCCTAATGGTCAAGGGTTTGGTGGACGAGGTTCTCGCAGTGCCTGGCTTGTGTGTGTATCCCAAAGTCGGAATACCTGGCCAAGGGGTGTGTCTGTGTGCTGGTCCTAGGACTGCTCATGGTGGTTAGTGACATCTAGGTGTCTCGCGTTTGGAATAGAAGTTTCGAGTCTTGGCGCGGCTTCTCGTTGACGGGGAAGTCCTTATCTTCATTAAAGCAGGGGTCTTCAGCCGTAGGTGGTCTCCATCCTTGAGATTTCTGAGGTGCGTCATCGTGGGCTTCTCGTCGAGATCTTCTGCTTGAGTAAGTTGCCTAGGTGGATTCTTATTCTTCTTTGGTCGTTTGCCTTCATCGTCATGGGCGCACCTTCCTGGAGGGTTTTCGAGTGCTTGGTCTATTTGTCACTCCGTGGCAAGGTCTGTGCTGGGTCTTGCCCCTAAGACTGAGCTTAGAGACTTGGTGTCAAAACGGGTTCTACCATCTGGGAAAGTTTCAGGGGGGTCTAGATAAGCTGACTATTCAGAGTATAGATCAGCCATCTAATCCCCAAGGTCTGCCGCTTGGCAAGTGGGGTGAACTTCCTTTGACAGGTGGTTTACCATGATCGAGTCAGGCTCACGTCCTTGATTGAACCAAAAAGGGGCTTAGTAATGAGGTCATGATGGTGGTGTACTCCATTCCAGGCATCTGAAGGGAGTAGGGATGTCATGCTCATCGTACACCATCAAAGTGGTGGTGTGAGGGGTGCCATCAACTTCTCAGTTCCATCCTAGTTAGGAGCTGATAGATGACCATTTAAAGCGAGGGGCTCCTTAATCCCCTTGATTTCCAAGGGCTTCATCGGGCTTGAACGTCAGTGCTTCCGGATATAGTCTAGTTGAGGTGTCCGGCAGAGGAGTGGTGGTTAACTTCTTCTTCGTCGTTGTTGTTGTGGCTTCACAATCGCAGTGATCCTTCAACTTACTTGGGCAGGAAGTCTTCTCCTGTAGGGAGGGTGCTTCGCAAGTCCAACTCCTTCAAGGTGGAACCTTTTATGCTCGAGAGGCATGGCAATTGGTGTTCCTGGGGCTGGTCCAAACAGGACTAAGGTGTTCCTCCTCTTATTGGGTAAATAAGTATGTCATCTCGGAGGACAACAATCTATTTCCCGAAGTATCACCAAGACACATCGCTCATGGAATATGTGAGAGGAGAGGGCATTCAACCCGGATGGTCACTAGTATCAAGGGTTTGTGGTCCAACCTAATAGGGGTCTTCGTGGCCACCTTCCTTATGAAAAGGGTGGGTGGTGGACACGGTGGGGTACCGACCATAGTTTGAGGACTTATAGTCCAAGGCCTATGGTCATAATCCGACCGCGTCATGGTTCGGTAAAGCTTCGGGTTTTAAGGAGATTAGGATGTGAGTGAACGTCTAACACCTTATCCTCGAGCACAGTTCTTAGATGCCAATAGTACAGCCTATTACTCCAAACAAAATTATTCTATATCCTCGAGGGTATCATCTCATATGAGTCAACTCCAATATTACACATGCTACTCATATCTCCAAGGTTTTGAGAGAAGGACTATGTTGAAAATCTCATATGCATACTATAGGTAACTCACCTATATCCCTATACAAAATCCTTGGGATAGTTTACAAGCCGCTAAGCTTGATCATGACATTACCAATCCAATTGTCTTACTGTCCTACCCAAGGCCTAAGGTATAGCATTACTATGCTAAGGAAACAGGTAACAAACCACTCCAAGATCTTGTTTCCTTCCTACAAATCCTATTTAATTGATCCACAAATATCATCGACTATTACGTGATCCATTACTGCTACAAATTCAGCATCAATGGTGTCCAGCATGATCTCCTCGAGTTCATATACTCCACATATCATTGCAAGGACTATTATCACGATATATCCATGAACTTCCAATATCATGGCCAACTAAACCCCAAGGTCGAGCTTACATAGATCCCTAAATTATCCCTAACATCATTCGATTCCTTCTACTAATATCCACCGAGAAATATGGTATCATTATCAAGATCATTGGACTAAATCCAAATTACTCCGAACCATGTGGTTTAATTGATCTTGAGCACCTAGTAGAATCACCTATTTAAATCCAAGGTTTACATCTAGTAAGAATTTCCTACCAGTACGCCAGTTACTATTGTAACACCATCACTTCTCTATCAATATCACTTGCCAAAGTCAAGTCATTTATCCACCAATGATTTCAGCTTGTGATCACAATGGTCCTACAAAACCCAATTTGCTCAAGGTACAAGTAAGTTATGCTACTCTATCAATCTTGATCCACCAAGTTCGTCCACCAACATTAAGCCTCGTAATCCACCAAAGGGTCTGAACCGCTTGCTCAAGACATTCTCTTATGCCAAAATCAAATCATTAACCACGAATAGTATATCCTCATAATGATCCTTCCTATGGCATTAGGGTTTTAGTGCTAGTGTAGGAATGAAGGATGTTTGTTTACTATGATCACTAGCTCCATAATGAGCCCAGTGCTAAGCAGGGGTTACTGAAGCTCAATATGTGCTCTGGAAAATCCGTGTATTAAACATATGATTAGAGACTTGTGTTGTGGAGCTTGTGAGGTCTAGGTTGGGCAAGGGAGGGGTTTCCAATCTTGAGGGAGAAGCATAGCTCTACGAGGTTGCGTTACGTTGAGTATGTTGTAGTCATAGTCTTCAACACTAGCTATCCATGGAGGTGGATCCTTGGGACAACTTGTCTTGCTGGTCTCTAGTTGATGAGAGGGGGGAAGAGGGAAAGTATCATAGAGGAGAGTGCCTAAGGGGTGGTATAGTGCAAGTGCAATCAAGCACGTGCCAAAAAGTTCGAACACAAACATCAAGGTAAGATAGGTGGTATAGTCACGCACTTGTTGCCTAGGTCAAAAGCGTGACTTACACTAAAGCACAAACAGGAAAAACAAGCAACACACATCATGGTTCCATTTCAACCAGCATACGAACTCAACTTCGCATGGGGGACACACGACCTATCCTACCCTAGGGGTTCTCAGACTCATTAGTCGTGCTTGCTTCGTGCCTTGGAGAGGAGTCTGCTTAGTCTTCTAGGTCTTCTTCAGGTGTCGCTATGTCTATGGTTATTTTTCATTAAAACGATCCTGGTTGCGCTAGAAGAGTCCTTGACGGCTTCGGGTCTGTTGAGTTGATGACGAAAGTGACTCTTCACGACTGTTGTTGACAGGGTCTTCTGGTGTCCTTGTGTTCGTGACAATGCCTTCTTGTCTTTTGAGGCGTCGACCATTCCAGGTAAGCAACCTTTTATGCAATGAAATTAACAAGGCATGGTAGATTTGTATCATGTCAGTCTCATTGACGATATCATCGGCACCCAGAGCGGGGGAATTATGAGGACCGTTTTCCTGCTCACTATAGTGAGGCGGACCAAATGCCAAGGTTCTCCTTCACCAGTGGTTACCGACACAACAACGAAAAGGACAAGGTTTCTCATTAGCGATGCATATCATGACATTGCATGTCTTGTGCCCTAGTCATCGAAGGCCAGGGTGGCATCATCCTGGGGCTGTGTCGAGGGTGTCACTATCATCTAAGTCTTGACATCCTCATCCTTCGAGAACGTGTCTTCTGCTGGTAGCTCCTTTTCTAGTGTCGCCAACTTGGGTCCAAGATATGTCGGCAATCGTCTGGCAAGGTGGCTTCCTTCTAGGTTACCCACGAGGATTACGAGGAATCTAGTGGTTAGGGGTACAAGGGTAGTAGCGACCATTTGCAAAGTTTTGAGAAAGTAGACGAGGAGAATTAAGAGAAAGATGGTAGAAATGCTAAGGCAAAAACCTGTGCTTTCTTTTAAAATTTAGGAGAGGTGAGAAATATACAGGCTTTGTAAGTAATTTTGAAGGGTCTCGAAAATAGTTTTGCCCTAACTAACGTCCATGCTAACTAAGGGCCTCCTACAGTCAGGATGGCTGTGATACCAGCTCTGTGGGGACCCCGACTCATGAGTCATGATCACCGAATGTATGTGCACAGTGATCCTAGAGATCAATGTTGACTGAACACACAAAAACTGAATAACACGAGTCTTACATCTATTACATACCGGATTACTCAATTTATGCCTTCATGGCCAAGTCTTCATATGATTGCAGCAGGAATCTTCAACGATAGCGTGAACCCACGCCATCTGCCTTAACCCTACAAGCATTCTGATTGGGAAGCGTCCTAGGTCGCATGTCCGTCACCAAGGTAATCTTCATCATAACCTGATCTTTCATGCCTGGCCAATAAAATAACCAGTGGCAAGCCAATGAGTACTTTGATGTACTCGCAAGCAACCCATGTTTGGAACAAGGCAATAACAATGCATGATATAGCACTAATAGGTAAGTTTTGCAGAAAGCTAGTTTTTAGTGCAATGACATGATCAAGTAACTTAAGTAAGCATGCATCAACCATAGACAGGTGTTCATAAGAACACGTCACAGTCATCATCATAAGTAGGGGGTTGGACGTCTCATGTTCAACCATCACACCAAGTCCTCAGACTTGTCTCATGTACCGTCTGAACATCTCATGTTCAGTCATCATGCCAAGTCAACCGACTCGACTCAAGTATCATCCTTGTCACCACACACACACCAAGTTTGCGAAAATATCTGGATGTAGTTTAAGCAACACCACCCGACTATCCTTGACCGGTGACACGGCTATTTGAATAGTTTTACACTCTGCAAAGGTTGCACACTTTACCCACAAGATTCGAGGAACTACCATGTCATCCATGACTCGCGGTATATTACATACCCGAGGTAAGCACCCGAACAATGCCTTTCACATGGCAATGCTAAACAAAGAGTCCACTCATTGGTGCCATCCCTCATGATATACATCACTCGTATCATCCATGAGGGCACGCAACGGTGTGCTCGGTGCCTATAAAGACAGCGCATGACCTTCCACTTCTGGGATGACCCCATCTCGAGAGTGACATCTTCACTCTCTCCACTAGTAATGCGAGCTCCTTGCTAGCACCAACCATAGTAATTAACAAAGCCCCTTCCCATATAGGGGTAGAGTGGTCGCGCATGTAAGGTTGGGACGGTCGACAAATCTTAAATCTAATCCGTTTCTGAAAACACACTCTCAACTTGTTCCGGCACACCACTTATTTCTCAAGTGGTTACCCATCTCATCATCATCTCCCTCAGGCATTAGTGGTACCCGATGGGGTTTTCAAAAAGTCTTTGAAATCATTCTTCCTTTCCAACACTATGCATAAATCCCACCCCACTTGCATAGCATCTATTAGCATCCTATCTACACCCACCCACATAATCCTCATAAGGTGGTAGGGTCATGCACGATGCAAGTGTCAAAGGTAAAAGTATTGGAGGCAACCCACCGAAGGGGGGGGGGACACCACATCATGATCAATCATCGGAACAACAAATGCTATATGCATGAAAAAGTTTCTTAACATGGTTAAAGAGCTGCTCGCCTGGCTTAGCATTGTTTTCGAGGTCTTCACATGCTTCTCATCCAACTCCGAGCACTCCGTATATCTTGTCAACTATCGTCGATAAACAACCACAATAAGTAACACAACAAGCAGAGAAATAAATGTGGTCTATAAATAGGAGTTTTACTTTTCTAGGACTCCTCTGGTCTTGAGAAAAATAACCAAGGAGGTTTTGGTAGATGTGGAAAAGTTACTGGAGATAGAACAGGGATATAATATGTTGTGGTAAAAAAGTTGGGGGCAAGGGGAATCTTTTTGGGCCCACTTTGCTTGTCCACAAGTTTATGGCTAAAGGTGTTTGTGCTGTGATTGGGCTAGGCAGGGGAATCCTATGACCTTGAGATTTACCAGGGGAAATGGTAAGTCCATTTGGTCCTGATGACATGTTTTGAGATGATTTGAAGAAAGTTGATAATTTAAACTTGGTAAACCCTAGAAATGGACAAAAATGGATTTCTATAAATCTGATCATGCAATTATATTCGCCTTGGTGCACCACTTGATGTAGCATCATCATTTGGGTAATAGAGAATGCCCACAAAGTTTGGTATCAATAGGATATACTTCACAATCTAAAGTTTATCAAAATTTCGCTCTGGACAGGAATGGCTTTAGGATATTTTGGTGAACCAAAACAATTGGTATTGAGATGAAACTTGGCAAGATGACCACATATATCATATGTGACATGCTAGAATTTTCCTGGATTTTTTTGAGAATATTTCTTATATAAATATTTTAAATGCTTGGAATAGACAGAAATGGTTTTGAAGGGTTTTCTCCAATACTTTGAACATGACAATACCTTGAAACTCTTATATATGGACAATATATGTCCACTGAGCTTTCCTAAATTTTTCCCAAATAGTTTTAAAGCATTTAAATAACATTTCCCTATAAAAGACCATTTCTGGTCTTAAGAAAAAGCCTTTAAATAAAATATGAGATTAATATTTTAAAATAATATTTTGTGGTTTTGGGAAGTTATATATATATATATAGTAGGTTCCAAATAAGCATTTGGGGAAAAAGGATCCACCCAATTTGGGGACTTGCAGTGCAAATCTCAAATCAGGGGGTTGTGCAAACCTAATTTGAATAAAACCTATTTGGCCAAAATAATATTTTGTAAAAATATAATTAAGTCCTATTCACATGGCATGATCATTTGACAAGAGTGGGGATCAAGGAAAAGAGTTTTGAGAGTAGGAGGGATTTTTATGAATATAGAGCACTTAGCAAGCAATCAGACAATCAGCAATCAAGTCAAGCATAACAAGCACACAAAAGTTTTAATTGGCCCAGATTTTTGAGTCATGATAACTTAGTCATGAGGCAAATCATAGGGTGTGAGATCCACCTTGGCAATTCGACCATGGCGCCATACACAACGGGCGCACAAATCAATATAGCTTCAAGATGAAGGGCATCGAATATGTCCTTCGCCCTATGTCTCCTAGTCAAGTGATCGCCGACAAGCAAGCTTCATCCCATTGTGGAGAGAAAAGTAAGAGAGTGATCTTGCTCAAAGCGAGTGAGCGCCACAAGCCAAACTTGAGTGACTCCACGATGAGGGACATGAGTGACATAGTTCTATTTGCCACCAAGAGAGAGTTGAGGGATGTGGGTGAGAGCCCATCGACCGTCCTTCACTACGTGATAGTGTGCAAGGATGATGTTACCCGGCCTAACCCTTTCACAACATCTTCCTCTTGTGTTATCTCAGTTATTACAGGAATTCAAAGATGTGTTCCCCGACGAGCTACCTCCGAGACTCCCGACAAAACGAGGGATCGAACACCACATCGACCTCATCCCCGGCGCGCCGCTTCCCAACAAGGCTCCCTACCGTGTCAAACCCGACGAAACAAAGGAGATACAAAGGCAAGTCCAAAAATTCCTAGATAAAGGGCATGTTTGCGAGAGTTTGAGTCCATGTGCGGTGCCCGTGATCCTAGTGCCTAAATATGATGGTAGTATGCGCATGTGTTCCGATTGCCGCCCCATAAATGCTATCACCATTCGCTACCGTTACCCTATACCATGCTTAGATGACATTCTAGATTTATTTAGTGGTGCCACTATATTTTCCAAGATAGACTTGAAGAGTGGTTACTACCAAATTCGCATACAAGAGGGTGACGAGTGGAAAACCGCTTTCAAAACCAAATTTGGTCTCTATGAATGGCTAGTGATGCCCATGGGCTTATCCGAAGCACCGGGTACGTTCATGCGCATGATGCATCATGTGTTGCACCCCTACATTGGGTATTGTGTTATGGTCTACTTCGATGCCATCCTTGTTTTCAGCAAATCTCTAGAGCAACACGCCACACATGTGAGAAATGTTTTGCAAACTCTCCGTAACAAACAACTTTATGCTAACATGGAAAAATGCATTTTTGGTGTGGACGCAGTTGTTTTACTAGGATTTGTGGTTTCCTCAAAGGGTGTCCATGTTGATGAGTCTAAGATTGAGGCAATTAAAAATGGGCCATTTGCATTTCTATCCCTAACTTGAACCACCTACTCATATATGCCCCTAATTTCAAAGCTTGTTCAAATTTGCCCCTCTGCCGTTAGGTGCCCTTACAGAAATGCCCTTTGGCTCTGTTACCATTCGGTCAAAGAGCTTTGACCATCCTAAAAAATAGAAAAAAAATCTAAAAAATCTAAAATTTTGTGAGATTGAAAATAATCATGTGTGCAATGTGCGTGCAAATGTTCGTGCTATTTGGACATTCCAGGAGCTCATGGCAAGCAAAAACAGTTAATCTGTACTCTTGTGAACAGTACATTTGAAATAAAATAGGAAAAAAATTCAGAAAAATATGAAAAAATTTGGCATCAAAGAGTCTAGGGTGCACAAGGTGCTTGCAGGTTTTTGTGATCAAATGACATGAGGGGGGCTCTAGAAAAAAATAGTCATTTTTCCAAAGTTTTTTCCCAAGCCAAATTTTGGTTTTTTCTCCATGAGCTCCTACAGTGTCCAACCACAACAAAAATTTGCGCATAACTTGCAGACCCGAGCCTCTTTGATGCAAAAAATTCATATTTTTGTGAATTTTCTTGCATTTTTTTGGAATTTACTGTTCACAAGCGTACATATTTACTGTTTTTTCTTTGCCACGATCTCTTTGAATGTCCAAATAGTAAAACATTTGCACGCATCTTGTTAACCTGAGTATGTTTGATCCCACAAAATTTCAGTTTTTTTTGCTATTTTTTTCAGGACAGTCAAAGCCCTTTGACCGTCTTTAACCGGATGGTAACGGCGCAAAAGGCCATTTCTGTAAGGGCACCTAACAACAGAGGGGCAAATTTGAGCAGGCATTGGAATTAGGGGCAAATATGAGTAGTGGGTTCCAGTTAGGGACATAGATGTAAAAGGCACTATTCCTACCCCTCTACACGCTTCTTGGTTCTAGCAGGTTTTTACTGCCGCTTTGTGAAAGATTTTAGCACTATTGCTACCCCTCTACACGCTTTGAGCAAGAAAATGCACCATTTGTTTGGGGACCTTCCAAGGACACCGCTTTCCATGAACTTAAAAATTTACTTACTCATGCACCTTTGCTTGCCTTGCCTAATTTTCACAAAACTTTTGAAGTGCATTGTGACACTACTGGTAATGGCATCGGAGGTGTGCTTATGCAAGAAAAGCGCTCAATTGCGTACTTTAGTGAGGAACTTTCCGGCGCTCAACTCAATTATCCTATCTATGACAAGAAGTTGTATGCTTTGGTGAGAGTCTTACAAGCTTGGGAACATTATTTGCATCTACATGAATTTGTCATTCATACCGATCATGAAACTCTAAAGTACCTCAAGGGTCAAACTAAGTTAAACAAACGTCATGCCAAATGGAGTGAATTTATTGAGTCTTTTCCTTATGTTATCAAATACACTAAGGGTAAAGAAAATGTGGTGGCGGATGCTCTTTCCCGCAAATACATGCTCGTTACTCAACTTGAATCGAATGTTGTTAGCATTGAGCATATTAAAGACTTGTATGATCATGATGATTCTTTTGCTACACCTTATGCCAATTGCAAAGTGCAAACATGTTGGAAGAACTACTACATGAAATATGGATATCTTATGCGTGCTAACAAACTTTGCATTCCAAAGTCTTCTCTTCGTTTTTTGCTTTTGCAAGAGGCTCACGGTGGAGGACTAATGGGTCACCTTGGACGCGACAAGACATATGCCACCCTCTCCGACAAGTTCTATTGGCTAAAGATTCTTCTTGATGTTGCCCGCTTCACCAACCGATGCTCAACATGCCGCAAAGCTAAGTCAAAAGCTCAATACCATGGTCTTTACATGCCTCTTCCCATTCTATTCCAACCTTGGGAGGATATTAGCATGGACTTTGTGCTTGGATTGCCACGAACAAAAAGTGGCCATGATTCCATCTTTGTTGTTGTGGATCATTTTTACAAAATGGCTCATTTCATTCCTTGTCACAAGATCGACGAAGCTTCACATATCGCCAATCTCTTTTGTAGGGAAATCATATGCCTACACGGAGTGTCAAAGACCATTGTCTCAGATCGTGACATCAAGTTCTTGAGTTATTTTTGTTAAACCCTTTGCGCCAAGCTCGGCATCAAGTTACTCTTTTCTTTGGCCTACCATCTGCAAACCGATGGCCAAAAAAAGGTGACGAACCGGACACTTGGAACTCTCCTACGCGTGTTGATCAAGAAGAACATCAAGGAATGGGAAGATTGCCTCCCCATTGCCGAGTACGCCTACAACCGCGCAAGAGACGTCACCACCAACAAGTCTCCCTTTGAGGTGGTCTACGACTTTAACCCATTGTCCCCATTGGACATTCTTTCGCTTCCACTACAAGAACGCGCCAACATGGACACAAGTGCAAGGGCAAACTACATCAAGAAGATGCATCAAGATATAAGGAACACCATCAAGCGCCAAGTGGAACCACCACCAAGCGCAACACCAACAAACATCCCATGGTCTTCAAACTTGGTGACCTCTTGTGGCTACATCTAAGGAAGGAACATTTTCTTAATGAGCGCAAGTCCAAGATGCTACCTCGCGCCGACGGCCCATTCAAGGTGTTGGAGTGCTACAACAATAATGCTTACAAAATCAACATTCTGCATGACAAGTACAACATGAGTGACACCTTCAACGTCACGGACCTCACCCCTTTCCATGGTGATGAAGATCGTGATCCGAGGTCGAATCCCTCACAAGGGGGGAGATGATGCGGAGCATCCCACGAGCACCACCATGGACCCATCACCAACACCTCAAGCTCCAAGTGGACCATTGACGAGAGCCCGTGCATGTGCCATTACAAACAAGGTGACCTCACTCCTTTATGACTCTCCCTTTGATATTTTCGGAACATGGATGCTACCTCAAGTCGAGACACTTTGTGTGCTTAGGTATCAAGAAGGAGGAAGGGAGCAAAAGGAAGACCAAGAGCAAGGAGAAGATCAAGCGTCTACCCAAGAATTAGCTGTACAACCGGGGCACCACCGGACAAGCACCGCCGCCCGATACAACCGGCCCGCCAACGCCAACAACCGCGACAACAGTGGCCCCGAATCTGTTCTGCTGCAATTCAAGGTTGGTGCTTCACCGGTTGAACCAGTCAATGCCTAGTTTCCGATACAACAGGTCACTATCCCGGTACAACCGGCTTGCCTGCACGCAGGAACAGGCCCAAAGCCCATGTATCTCCCTCTCCCTTACCCTTTCGTGACTAGCACTATATAAACTCCTTCCCCTCCTCATTTTTAGGGTTAGCTATGGTTTTATCGTAGATAGTTGAGCATAGCTCCTTCCACTACTGCTCCCATGGAGATGCCTCTATAGGAGAAGATCCCTAGTGGATGTCAAGGCCCCTTACGAGGGAAGATCCTCCAGGATATCAAGGCCCCTCCTTCCGGAGTGGGAGATCACGTACCGCTACTTGTATAGTTGTTTGAATTGGGGATCTCGTTTCTCGTGTGCTATCGTGATTCTAGTGGATGTGTAATCGTGTTTGCCCTTGGTGTTTTCCTCTCGTTGTTCCCCATGTTCTTCGTGTTCTTCGTGAATCCCCCACCAAATTGTGAAAGATCGACACACACGGGCTTGCCCCGTATCATGTTATCTAGAGTAAGCCATCCTCCAACGAATTTGAGGGAACCCTAAGTGAGGAAAACCCCAAACTACTAGAGCCCCAATCATGTGTGATCTAATTATTGTTACCTTTGAAGACTCTAATCTTCCAAATGGTTAGGCATTCCGTGAAGGTTTTGGAAGTCTAAATTTAAGACTTACCATGAGTGAAACGGCAAGGTCTAAGTGAATTAAGCTCAAGGGGAATAAGATGAAGACTAAGTGTCTTCTGATTTGAATCTCAAGCCTCCCTAACCAAATATTGTTGTCATAGTAACTTGAACTGGTCAAACAAATCTAGTGTCTTCATCAAGAAATCGGGTTGTATTTCTTCAACATTTAATTTCCTCATCTGTATGTTGAAGAATTTTCCATCCATCTCTTTAATATTGACTTAAGGCTTTCACAATTTTGTCGACTTCTGTTGCATCATGTTTTTCTTCAGTTCTACTCTATTTCACTTCCTCATCTATATGCTTCTTGTTTGGATGCTTGTCCATTCGAAATGCATGTTCAATTTTGTCAAGATGACTCCGCTACCACTCTTATATGCATGTGTATGAGCAGTATAGTTTTTTTAGCTTTTCATGCTGAATAATTTGTTAAATTCTGCCAATCACCCCATCCTATGGTCGATATCACGAACTTTTGCATGGTTCGTCAAGTATCATGTCCAGCAGTGACTTGGATTCACCGTTTGATCAAATTTTCTTCCATGAAGGCTGGTCATCATGTTTATTAGAGCTAGCACACTTGCATCATCAATTACGATGTGGGTGATTGCTTTCTTCCCCTGCCTCGAGTATCTCTGGGTTGGGATCTATTGGGGAACGTTGCATGGGAAACAAAAAAATTCCTACACACACGCAAGATCTATCCATGGTGATGAGCATCTATGAGAGGGAGAGTGGATCTACATACCCTTGTAGATCGCTAAGCGGAAGCATTAAGAAATGTGGTTGATGTAGTCAAACATCTTCGCGATCCAATCATGAGCCATAACACAATCCCATTATGAGCCGTCCTGCGATCCCATCATGTGCCTTCCGATCTAGCGCTGAACGGATGGCTTGATGATGCCTTCAACTCCTCGATCCAGCGAGTGATAGTGAAGCAGTAGATGAGTTTCGGCAGCACAACGGCATGGTGACGGTGGTGGTGAAGAACAATCTCTGCATAGCTTCGCACGGCACAACGGAAACTATGATGGAGGATAAACTAGAGGGATGGGGTTGTCGGCACACGGCTTGGGGAAACTTGATGTGTTCCAGGTGCTAGCCCCTCCCCTTTCTTTATATGTTGAGACCTAGGGTCGAAACTTGGAGAAAAATCCTCCTCAAGGTTGGTTTGCCCGCAATGCAAGATTCCTCCGCGAACTCCAAGACCAGACGCCACGGTCCTCGGCATCTGGCCCCAGACGCCACGGTCCCTGGCGTCTGGCCCCTAGCCTCCGCAATACTCCTTTTGCACCTTCCAAAAGCCTCATGGGATTTAACCCTTGGCCCAAATAAAGTGTTTTTGTACCCCAAACATTTTGGGAAACATCCGAAACTCTTCCGGTAAATTCCGGAACCCTTCAGGAGACCAAACACTATTATCCAATATATCAATCTTTACCTGCAGACTATTCTGGAGCTCCTCGTCATGTCCGGGGTCTCATCCGTGACTCGGAACAACTTTCAGTCACCAAGATAAAAACTCAACTATAGTTATATCGTCACCAAACGTTAAGTGTGTAGACCCTGCAGATTCGAGAACTATGCAGACATGACCGAGACACCTCTACGATCAATACCCAATAGTGGGACCTGGATTCCCATATTGGTTCCTACATATTCTACGAAGATCTTCATCGGTTGAACCTCTATGCCAAAGATTCAGTTAATCCCGTACGTTGTTCCCTTTGTTCTTCGGTCTGTTACTTGCCCGAGATTCGATCGTTGGTATCTCTATACCTACTTCAACCTCGTTAATAGCAAGTCTCTTTACTCGTTCCGTAATACAAGATCTCGTGGTTAACTCTTTAGTCACATTGCTTGCGAGGCTTATAGTGATGTTTTATTACCGAGTGGGCCCTGAGATACCGCTCCGTCACACGGAGTAACAAATCCCAGTCTTGATCCATGCCAACCCAACAGACACCCTCAAAGATACCTGTATAGCACCTTTATAGTCACCCAGTTACGTTGCGACGTTTGATACACACAAGGTACTCCCTCGGTGTTAGTAAGTTGCATGATCTCATGGTCATAGGAACAAATTCTTGACATTCAGAAAACTATAGCAATAAACTAACACGATCATATGCTATGTTTATAGTTTGGGTCTTGTCCATCACATCATTCTCCTAATGATGTGGTCTCGTTATCAAATGACATCTCATGTTCATGGCTAGCAAACCTTAACCATCTTTGATCAACGAGCTAGTCTACTAGAGGAATACTAGGAACAAAGTGTTGTCTATATACTCACACATGTATTTAGTTTCCAATCAATACAATTATACAATGGATAATAAACGATGATCATGAACAAGGAAATGTAATAATAACCAATTTATTTTTGCCTCTAGGGCATATTTCCAATAGTCTCCCACTTGCACTAGAGTCAATCATCTAGTTCACACCTCCATGTGATTTACATTGTTATGAATCTAACACCCAATGATTTCTGGGGTTCGACCATGCTTTGCATGTGAGAGAGGTCTTTAGTCAACGGGTCTACAACATTTAGATCTGTGTGTACTTTGCAAATCTCTATGTCATACTGTAGACACTTCTATCACACTCCATTTGGAACTATTCCAAATGGCTGCTCCACTATACGTATCCAGACTGCTACTCAGAGTCATCCGGATTGGTGCTAAAGCTTGCATCGACGTAACCCTTTACGACAAACTCTTTATCACCTCCATAATTGAGAAATATTTCTTTAGTCCTTTAGTTACTAAGGATAATCTTAACCGTTGTCCAGTGATCCACTCCTGAATCACTCTTGTACCCCTTGACAGACTCATGGCAAGGCACACACCATGTGAGGTACATAGCATGGCATACTATATAGAGCCTATTTCTAAGGCATAGGGGACGAGCGTCGTCCTTTCTCTTTCTTATGTTGTGGTCGAGCTTTGAGTCTTACTCAACTTCACACCTAACAAATCAGGCAAGAACTCTTTCTTTGACTAATCCATTTTGAATTCTTTTAAAATCTTGTCAAGGTATTTACTCATTGAAAATCTTATCAGGCGTCTTGATCTATCTCTTATAGATCTCGATGCCCAACAATTAAGTAGCTTCATTCCAGGTTTCCTTTGAAAAACTCCTTTTCAAACAACCCTTTATGCTTTCTAGAAATTCTACATCATTTCCGATCAACAATATGTCATCCACATATGCTTATTAGAAACTCTATAGTGCTCCCACTCACTTTATTGTAAATACAAGTTTCTAATATACTTTGTATAGACTCAAAAACTTTGATCACCTCATCAAAGCATATATTCCAACTCCGAGATGCTTACTCCATTCCATAGAAGGATCACTGGAGCTTGCACACCTTTTAGCATCCTTAGGACTGACAAAACCTTCTAGCTGTATCACATACAACCTTTCCTCAAGGAAACCGTTAAGGAAACGATGTTTTGACATCCATCTGCCAGATTTCATAATTGAAAAATCGACGTGTGGGGGCTTGTTGGGCCGCACCCAAATTCCTCCATTGCGGTGGCGTCTTCCTGTGGTGGTCACAACGACGAGGAATCGGAGGCGAGAAGAAGAAGCGGGCGCCGGCGGGTAACGTCGCCCAAACTCCACACGTCCTGCGCGGCCTTGGCGACGATGATGACGCCGTGGGTGGTTTGCATCGGGCTGCTCCCCCGTGCCCATGGCCACACAATGGGGAACAGGGTCGAGTCCCATGGTCTCCTATGCATCAGCGATGGGGGGGATGAGGTATGGCAGTGACGCCGGCGAGTACGACGCCCCCCATGGGGCTTCCCAAGCCCCTAGGGAGGAGAGGAGCCAGGCAAGATTCATCGGGGCCATGCCGAATGCCCTTCGGGCAATGTCGACGCGGTGCACGGGGGCAGCCAGGGTGTGCCCCCCATCTCCGAGAGAAAGAATAGATGGGTCATCGGTGATGAGTAAGTATTGTTGGAAATATGCCCTAGAGGCAATAATAAATTAGTTATTATCGTATTTCCTTGTTCATGATAATCGTTTATTGTCCATGCTAGAATTGTATTGATCGGAAACTCAGATACATGTGTGGATACATAGACAACACCATGTCCCTAGTATGCCTCTAATAGACTATCTCATTTACCAAAGATGGTTAAGGTTTCCTAGCCATGGACATGATATTTCATTTGATAAAGGGATCAAATCATTAGGATAATGATGTGATGGACATGACCCAAAGTATAAACGTAGCATATGATCGTGTCAGTTTATTGCTATAGTTTTCTGCATGTTAAGTATCTGTTCCTATGCCCATGAGATCATACAACTAATTGACACCAAAGGAGTACCTTATGTGTATCAAATGTCGCAACATAACTGAGTGACTGTAAAGGTGCTCTACATGTATCTCCGAGGGTGCCTGTTGGGTTGGTGTGGGGACCCCGACTCATAAGTCGAGAACACCGAATGCACGTGTCCAATAATCCACAGAACAAATAGAACACACAGAAGCTGAATAACAAGAGTCTTACATCCACACCTAACGTCTTACACAAATGATGACTACGAAGGTCTTAGTCTTAAATAGATAGGGCCATGAGGGACAAATACGTAAATAGAACAAGCAGCGGAAATCTTGGTCGAAAGCGTGAACCCATGCCATCTACCTTAACCTACAGGCATTGTGACTGGGAAGCATCCTAGATCGCATGTTCGTCACCAACGAACTCTTCAAAAAACTCTTGTTCTTCCATGCCTGGCCAATTACATAACCAGTGGCAAGCCAATGAGTACATTGAATGTACTCGCAAGCAACCCAAGTTGTGGAACAAGGTAACAATGATGCATGATGTAGCACTAAGTAGGTAAATTTGCAGAAAGCTAGTTTTGTATGCAAATGACATGATCAAGTAACTAGTGAGCATGCATCAACAACTAGCAGGTATCCATGTAAACAAATTGCAGATATCATCATAAGTATTGGTTGAACATCTCATGTTCACTCTTCACGCTAAGTCATCGGACTTAGTTAAATCCTCATGCTAAGTCATCAGACTTAGGTCATGTGACCTCTTGTCACCACCACACCCATATTCACACCAAGGTTTATGAAAACATCCGGACGTAGTTTAAGAAGGACCTCCAACTGTCCATGACAGTGGACGCGGCTATTCGAATAGTTTTACACTCTGTAGAGTTTGCACACTTTACCCACAAGACTCGGGGAACTTTCGTGTCATCCATGACTCACGGTATATAACATACCCGAGGTAAGCACCCGAACAATGCCTTTCCCATGGTGATACTAAACAAAGAGTCCACTCGTTGGTGCCATCCCTCATGATATACATCACTCGTATCATCCATGAGGGCACGCAACGGTGTGCCCGGTGCCTGTAAAGACATCGCATGACCTTCCTCTCTGGGACGACCCTGTCTCAAGAGCGACCACTTCACTCTTTCCACTAGTAATGTGGGCTCCTTGCTAGTACCAACCATAGTAATCAACAAAGCCCCATCCCATAAAGGGTATCGTGGTTGTGCATGTAAGGTTGGGATGGTCAGCAGACCTTAGAACTCTCCGTTTTCGAAAGCACATACTCACTTGTTCCGCACACCACTTCTTTCTCAAGTGGTCGCTCATCTAATCAATATCTCCCTCGGGCATTAGTGGCACCCGACGGGTTTTTTGAAAGTTCTTGAAATCATTTCTCTCTTTCCATCACTATGCATAGTCCCGATCCTAGTTGCGTAGCATCTACTAGCATCCTATCTACACCCACCCGCATAACCCTCATAAGGTGGTAGGGTCATGCGCGATGCATGTGTCAATGGAAACGTATTGGAGGCATCCCACCGAAAGGGGAACACCACATCACATGATCAATTATGATGAAAGTAAAGTGCTATATGACGTGCAATAAAAATGGTTTCTCATCATGGTCAACGGGCTGCTTGCTTGGCTCAACAAAGTCTTCGGGGTCTTCGAAGTCTTCAGGTCCAACCTTTTCGTCAACAGCGCAATCTATCGTGGCGATAAAATAACGATAAAATAAGCAACAAAAAAATAGAGCACTCAACAACTTATTAAAATGGTAATCTATTATGATAAATACCCAATGTCATACTAAAAATATCCCCCTAGGGTTTTGTTGCGAAAAACATTTTGGAAATAAATTAACAGAGGTAAAAAGGTGCCTAAATATAGGTTTTAAAATGAAATAGTACTAAACATATTTTCAAACATTCTTACAAATGGCACTATTAAATTCTAGGGATTATACTAAGAATTTAGGTGAAAGAATTATTTTCATATGATTTAATTTGGGCCCTGTGGGATTTTCGCAAAATCCCACAGAAAAGGAAAAAGAAAAAGGGCCACAGGGACCTAGGCCAAAAGCAGCCAGTGGTTGGGCCAGCCTCGCGCGCGACCAGGTTTAAACCTGACGCGCGGGGCCTGGCCGTCAGCGACCACGGGGGAGAGAGAGAGGGCACGGGAGAGGCAAGGAGAGGCCGACAGCTGGGCCCCACCTGTCAGGTCCTTCTCCCACCTCGGGACAGGAAGGGTGAGAGCTCACAGGCGGCGAAGGGAGGCGCAGCGAGGGGATCTGGAGGCGAGAACGGGTTCGGCGTCGACCCGCCGGTCCTCAGGAGGTGGAAGGGCGGCCGGAGGAGGTCGGAGTCGCCGACAGCGAGTACCCGCGGCAGAGGGGCCTTTGGGAGTTGGTCGTCGGGGCCGCCTGGGGCTGCAAAGAAGACGGGAACGAGGGGGATCGCGTCAGGAGTTCAAGGCAGGACCAACGGGAGAGAAATGGGGGCCGGAGAGGCTTCGTACCCGGAGATTGATGGGTAGATGTCCGCGGCGGCCCTCGGGTCGATCCCGAGCACGGAGACGTCGGGGGCTCTCAAAGTGGCTCAGGGAGGTCTTTGGGGAGAGAAGAGGGGGACCAGAGGGAAGAGAGGGCCTAGGGAGGCCCTTTTACAGGCAGGTGTGAGTCCACCGAACGCTGGTGCGCCGGGGAGCTCGTGGCAGAGGCCAGAGGCCACGAGAGAGAGAGAGAGGGCAAGCCAGCGGCGTTCCTGTGGTCTGTCTAGGCCAGAGGAAAGAAAGAGAGAGGGAGATATGCCCACGTGTGTGAGATCCCCGGTTGGCCGAACCGGGCGGCGCCGGGCATGCGTGTGGGAGGGCGGAGGAGAGAGGAGAGAGGGCCCCGACCGCTTCCCATGTCACAGACACCAAGGGTGTCTCGGGGGACACACGGGGGAGGCCCAAGGCTGTCGGGGCCGGCCATTGGGTGGTGGCTACAGTGCGGGAGCGCACTGTGGCGCACTCAAGAGCATGCGTATGGCTGGCATTGCCGTTGCCTGTGCGCTTTGCGGTGCCCCACCTTGTCCACTAGCACCTAGAGGGCCTGGAGATGCTCTTTGGATGCCTTAGAGGCTAAGCAGGGCTAGGGAGAAAATAAATGGAAAGGGAAAGATAGGAAGAGATACTGTCCAGGGGTGAAAATAGGGGTTTTACCCCACCTCACAATGGCCTGATGGCTTGGGACTTTTACCGGAGGTGAAATGTATCTATGTGAGGCTGTGGTAGAAAGTTGGGGGCAAGGGTAAAAGAGAAGAGGGTGAAAATGGGGGTTTTGCCAAATCACCAGAAGGTGTTTGGTGGTGTTTTGGGCAAGAAGATGTTACCATATTACCGAGATACTTACCAGGGTCAAAGGCTAGGTAGAAATGAGAGGTTTCACCAAGTTTGAGCCCAAGGGGAAAAAGTTGACAATGGTGTTTTGTTAAACCCTAGATATTAGCAGAATTAGATCTCCATAGATCCATTGATGCTCGGCATTTACCCTTGATGCACCACTTAGTTTATCATCACTATTTGACCATTAGAGCATTCCCACAAGGTATGAGCCCAAGGGGAGACACTTCACAATGTAAAGTTGCTCAAATTTGATTCTGGACAGGAATGGTTTTGGGATGGTTTGATGAATCAAACCAACATGGATTGAGATGAAACTTTTCAAGATCATCATCTATGATAGTGTTGACTTGTTGGAATTTTCCTAGAATTTATTGAGAATATTTCTTATAGAAATATTCCAAATGTTTGATTTGAACAGAAAGGGTTTTGAGGGGTTTTGCGTATGATCAAATCATGCCCTTGTGTTGAAACTCATATATGGAAAATATATGTCCACTGAGTTTCTCTAAATTTTCTCAATTTTTTTCAAAGCATTTAAATAATCTTTCCCTAGGAAAAACCATTTCTGGCCTTAAGAAAAAGCCGTTAAGTAAAATATGAAAATAATCTTTCAAAATAATATTTTGTGGTTTTGGGAAGTCATATATATAGTAGGTTTGAAATAAAGCCTTTGGAAAAGAAGGGTCCACCTAATTTGAAGACTTGAAGTGTAAACCTCATTTCAGGGGGTTTTGAAAACCTAATTTGAACAAATCATTTTTGGTTAAACCAAATTTGATAAAAATAGTGTAGGGCACTATGCACATGGCATGATAATTGGGCAAGAGGTTTGGGGACATGTAAGTTGAATTTGAAGTGGAATAGAACCTAGTAGTGCCACACCACAATCATCAAGCAAGCAGACAACATAGCAAGCAAGCACAAGCACATATAAAAAGTTTTAGTTGGCTCCATATTTTATAAACCCAAAAATAACAATGTGACACAAACACAGGGTGTGACAGACCTTCCCCCCTTAAAAGAATCTTGTCCCCGAGATTCCTAGGCTAAGCGCTGAAAAGATATGGGAACTCCGATCTAAGATAATCTTCACGCTCCCAGGTTGCTTCAGCTTCAGTGTGGTTGCTCCATTGAACCTTGAAGTACTTGATGGTGCGGCTTCGGGTGCAGTGCTCAGCTTCATCAAAGATGCGAACTGGCCTCTCTCGATAAGTGATATCTGGCTGAAGATCGATGGCTTGATGGTCGATGTCCTTGTAGAGGTCGGGGCGGTTGGGAACTTGTAGACACTTCTGGAGTTGTGACACATGAAAGACGTTGTGCACATCCGAGAGCTCGGAAGGTAGCTCTAACTGGTAGGCAACTTCTCCACATGTAGCGGTGATCTTCAAGGGGCCGGTGTATCTTGGTGCAAGCTTTCCCTTGACATGGAAGCACTTGGTTCCCATGAGAGGCATGACCCGGAGTTAGACATGGTCACCGACACAGAAGTTCAATTCTCGGCAGTGGGAGTCGGCGTGGCTCTTCTGTCTTCACTTAGCGGTCTCGAGGCGGTCTCAGACAAGTTGAACTTGCTCTTCGGCTTCGCGGAGGATATCTGGTCCAAAAATTAATCCTTCTCCGGTCTCTGATCAGTTGAGGGGAGTAAGGCACTTGCGTCCATACAAAACCTCAAATGGTGCCATCTAAAGAATCGAATGATAGCTGTTGTTGTGTGAGAACTCGGCGAATGGTAGGCAATCTTCCCACTTGGCTCCATATGCCAAAACACAAGCGTGGAGCATATCTTCGAGTATCTAATTTACTCATTCCGTTTGCCCGCCGGTCTGGGGGTGAAAAGCAGTGCTGGAGGAGAGCTTGGTTCCCATAGCTTCTTGAAACATTTTCTAGAATCTTTTGGTGAACTGGGTGCCATGATCTGACACAATCTCCTTTGGAACTCTGTGAAGGCTCACGATACGCTCTATGTAGAGGTTGGCTAACTTTTTTACCATCATAGGTGGTCTTGACGAGAATCAAATGGGCTACCTTGGTCAGGTGGTCGACAATGACCCAAATGGAATCATGTCCCTTGCTTGACCTTGGCAAAACGGTGATGAAATCCATCCTGACTTAATACCACTTCCATTCATGCACCTTGAGAGGCTGCAACAGCCCAGCGGGTCGCTGGTGCTCAACTTTGACTCTCTGGCATATGTCACACTTTGCGACAAAGGTGCCCTTCTCCCGTTTCATGCCATGCCACCAGAATCTTGTCTTGAGGTCTTGATACATCTTGGTTCCTCTGGGATGGATTGAGTAGGGAGTGTCATGAGCTTCTTGCAGGATCAGGTTCTTGAGCTCCTCTTTGTTGGGTACGCAGATGTGATTCTCGAACCATACAACTCCTTGTTCGTCCACCGAGAATCCTGGGGCCTTGCCCGCCTTGATCTTCCTCTTGGTGCCTTCAGTGCTCTAGTGTCCCTTCGAAGCTTCCTTGATATCACCCATCAAGGTAGGATTTGCTTCGAGGTTGGCGTGGAATCCTGGTGCAACCAGTTCCAAGTCGAAGCTCTCAAGTTCTTCATACAGGGCGGGTAGCCTTTCCTCAATCATAGCATTTAAGGAACAAGCCTTTCTGCTCAAGGTGCCTGGTACCACATTGGCCTTTCCTAGGTGGTATTGAACACTCAGGTCCTAATCCTCGATCAATTCCAACCATCTTCGCTTCCTCATGTTCAATTCCCTTTGAGTGAAGATCTACTTCAAACTCTTGTGGTTTGTGAATATCTCACATCGCTTCCCCAGAAGGTAATGTCGCCATGTCTTCAAGGCATGAACCACGGCTGCTAACTCAAGATCATGAGTTGCGTAGTTCTCTTCATGGGGTCGCAGCTGTCTTGATAGATATGCTACAACTCTTCCTTCTTGCATCAGAACTCCTCGAAGCCCAGTTCTTGATGCATCACAATAAATCACAAACTCCTTGTGAATATTGGGGGTGGCCAAAATAGGGGTTGTGGTCAATCTCTTCTTGAGCTACTTGAAGCTTTCCTCGCACTTGGTTGTCCACTCGAACTTCTTATCCTTCTTCAAAAGCTGGGTCATGGGTCCGGCAATGCTAGAGAACCCTTCGATGAACTTGCGGTAATACCCCGCGAGTCCGAGGAAGCTCCTAACTTCCTTCACGGTGGTTCGGGTTTGCCACTGAGTCACGGCTTCAATCTTGGCAGGATCCACTGATAATCCTTCTACAGTCAACACATGTCCCAAGAATCCTACTTCATGCAGCCAGAATTCACACTTGCTGAACTTGGTATAAAGCTGGTGCTCTCGAAGCTTCTCTAGGACCAATCTGAAGTGTTCCTCATGCTCTTCTTCAGATTTGGAGAAGATGAGTATGTCATCAATGAAGCCAACAGCGAACTTGTCCAAGTACTCCATGAAGACCTTATTCATGAGGTACATGAAGTAGGCAGGGGCATTTGTCAACCCGAATGACATGACCGTTTACTCATACAGGCCATGCTGGGTAACAAATGCCATCATTGGAATGTCTTGGGGTCTGATCTTCAGCTGGAAGTACCCAGACCTGAGGTCGATCTTGGAGAACACCTTGGCTCCGTTCAACTGATCAAACATGTCTTCAATCCTAGGGAGTGGGTACTTGTTCTTCAATGTGACCTCATTGAGAGAATGGTAATCGACACAAAGCATGATAGCTCTGTTCCTCTTTGACACAAACATAATAGGTGATCCCCAAGGAGAGGCACTAGGGCGAATGAATCCTTTCCTGAGCTGCTCTGCCAGTTGCTTGTTCAATTCAGCCAACTCTTCGGATCCCATCCTATAGGCCTTCTTATAGATGGGCCTTGATCCGAGCATAAGCTCAATGATGAACTCAATGTCGCGGTCAGGAGGCATTCCGGGCAAATCATCAGGAAAGACATCTGGGTACTCACATACCACTGGCACTTGATGCGACTCAACTCCCGATTGGGAGTTGGCCTGAGGGGCTTGACTGGAGGCAGGGTTGGGGACATACTTGACTTCCACTCCTTGGCTATTAGACATGGTGAAAATCCTGTTGGCACAATCTAACATGCCTTGGTGCTTGGTCAACTAATTCATTCCAAGGATGACATCCAAGTCGAGTGAATCCAGAAATATAAGATCTGCTAGGAAGTCTACCTTGTTGATGTCAATCATCACTCCCTTACACCCTATGCGAGACTTCATAACTGAGCCGGGGGTTTGTGTCAACATATGGCTACCCAGGGGTGTAGGTTTCATGCCACTCTCTAGTGCAAAATTTTGGGTGACAAAAGAATGCGAAGCTCCACAATCAAACAGTACTGTTGCCGGGGTTGAGTTGACGAGGAGAGTACCCAGTATGACTTCCGGGTCTTCCTTGGCTTCCTCTGTGATGACGTGATTTAGATGACCCTTGCCATTGTTGGGCTGGTTGTGGGAAGCTGGGGTCCTTGGTGGTGCTCCACGGGCTTGACCTTGATTTGGCGCATTGGGGAGCAGTGCATCTGGCTTCCTGTTGGGGTAAAGCTTAGAGATGTGTCCAGACTGACCACATCCAAAGCAAGTGACTTGCCCAGGGTTGTTGTTGAAGTTCCTGCCACCGTTGTTGTTATTGGGGTTGTTGGTGTAGGCTGGCTTGGGATTGGCATACTGCTGAGGCCGGTAGCTCAGACGAGGTGCAGGAGGTCTGGCCTGCTACGGCTGATAGGTCGGCTTGGCTAGGGCTGGCTGCCAAGGGCGAGGCTTGTGGTTGCTGGGGCTACCCTTGCTGGTCATCTTGCGCTTGTGAGTGTCATCTATGGAACTACGCTTGTCTTCTAGCATGAGGGCATTTTTGACCAAGTCGAAGAAAGTGCGGCAGTCGCAGATGATCAGCTGATGCTGCAGGACCTGTTGAAGTCCTTCCATGAAGCGTTCCTTCTTGGCACGCTCCGTGCTGACATCTTCAGGTGCGTACCTCGACAGTAGGTTGAACTTCTGTAGGTACTCCTTGACAGAGCCACTTCCTTACTTTAGAGCTCAGAATTCTCTCTTCTTGATAGCCAATAATCCCAGAAGGAATATGGGCCGTACGGAATCCTTCCTTGAAGTCATTCCACGTGATCACACGTTCTCCTTGCATGACCTTGAATCCATCCCACCAAGCTCGGGCGGTACCTCCGAGGCAGTGAGAGGAATAAAGCACCTTCTCATGATCCTCATTGCAATTGACCAGTGCAAGGAGGTCCTTGATGGTGCGTATCCAGTCATCAGCATCCAATGGTTCAGCAGTCTCGGTGAAGGTTGGGGCGAGTTCCTCATGAATTCAGGCAAAGTGGAGTGGCCATTGCCGTTCCTGCCATGCTGTTGGTTGTTCACGAGAGCCTGAGCCATCTGCTGGATAGCAGCATTTTTGGCTTGGCGTTCCTCCCGAAGAACTTGTAGAAACTGAACTATTGTCATGTTCTTCGGCGGAGGTGGTGGCGGGGGAATGTTGCCTTGTGGCTGCTCCTGGTGTCCTCTAGCGTGAGCAGCCCCACCAGCTCCCTGTTGCTGGCTGGAGTTGTCGGCTTCAGGGTTGGTGAAGGAGCTGTTATGGGTAGCAGTCACCATCCTATCTGGAGCAGCCAAGTCAAACAACTAGGATTGACAAGAGGATAAGCAATAACGTAAAAGCGCGCCTAAGGGGGTCGGTCAAGTGCAAGTGTGATAAACAAAGGTCGGAAGACCAACATATATTAAGATAGATGATGGAGTCGCTTACATGTTACTTAAGGCAAAAGCGCCACTTGCATCGGAACGCAAACAACAAAACAAACAACAAGCACACATGGTTTCATATGAACCATTACACGGACTCAACTTTGCATGAGGGACACATGACTGATCCTACCCTAGGGGTTCTCGGACTCAGGTGGTGGAGTGCTCCGTCTCATAGTCACGCTCCTCTGGGTCTTCCTCCTATTCATCATCTGAACGAGCATCGTTCCCGGTCGAAGGGGTCGTGAAACGAGGAGGTCCATCCTGACAATGCTTTGATGGCGTGTCGGTGAAGAGCTCACGGTACTCCTTCGCACTCATGCGATGAGGATGTGTAGGTGCAACACTATCTAGGGGAACTCCTCCTCGGTAACAGATAGCCGATCATCCATTAGGGACTGCATCGTTCTTTATCTTGTCTGGCTTCGTCTTGGCTTGTCGAAGTAGCTCTCGGGTGTGGTGAAGTTTCTCGTGGAGCTTCACGGACTCCTTCATCAGGTTATGAACCAGGCTATCGGCGGAGAGGCTGAAGTAGGTCTATAACCTAAGTGGTGTGCCATCTTCCTTGGTCGGAATCAGCGCCCAACTCTTGCCAAGGTCATCCTTCCTGAAGAGAAGGTAGCGAGTAGCCGGCTCATCAGCTATCTCTAGAATGATATCTCAAAGGTGTAGGAGTGCCTTGCGTGCCGCTGTCTTGACGCCAAACATTATGGTCTCCATCTGTGGTCCTTCAAAGAACCAACTGGTCGGGGAGTCGTTTGCCTTCACGACCACATCTATGTGGTCTAGTTCATGACATCATCAACCCAGTGCTCATGGTAGAGGAAAATGGGTGGTTGGCGAAACTGGCACTTCTCCAGGCTATCCCCAAGGAGTAAGGGAAAGCTAGATGTCAGGAAGGCTTCGGGTATGACGACCATGTACAAAAGTTTGAAAGGAGGAGAGTCAACAAAATGTTGTGTGGAGAATAGGAGAGGTAAATAGTGCAGAATTCCTAAGTTCCAATGGTAGGTGTAGTTTTGAAAACGACTTTTATCCTATCTGACGTCCATGCTAACTAAGGGCTTCCTACAGTCAGGATGGCTCTGATACCAGCTCTGTGGGGACCCCGACTCATAAGTCACGGTCACCGAATACACGTGTACAATGATACCAGAGATCAATGCTCACTGAACAGATAGAAGCTAAACAACAAGAGTCTTACATCCACACTCAACGTCTTACACAAATGATGACCACGAAGGTCTTAGTCTTACATAGATAGGGCCACGAGGGTCAAATACTTAAATAGAACAAGCAGCAGAAATCTTGGTCAAAAGCATGAACCCATGCCATCTGGCTTAACCTACAGGCATTCTAACTGGAAAGCGTCCTAGTTCGCATGTTCGTCACCAACGAACTCTTCAACAAACTCCTGTTCTTCCATGCCTAGCCAATTAAATAACTAGTGGCAAGCCAGTGAGCACTTTGAATGTACTCACAAGTAACCCAAATTGTGGAACAAGGTAACAATGATGCATGATATAGCACTACGTAGGTAAATTTGCGGAAAGCTAATTTTGTGTGCAAATGACATGATCAAGTAACTAGTGAGCATGCATCAACAACTAGCAGGTATCCATGTGAACAAATTGAAGATATCATCATAAGTATTGGTTGAACATCTCATGTTCACTCTTCACGCTAAGTCATCGGACTTAGTTCAATCCTCACACTAAGTCATCGGACTTAGCTCATGTGACCTCTTGTCACCACCACACCCATTCTCACACCAAGGTTTATGAAAATATCCGGACGTAGTTTGAGAAGGGCCTCCAACTGTCCATGACCGCGGACGCGGCTATTCGAATAGTTTTACACTCTATAGAGGTTTCACACTTTACCCACAAGATTCGGGTAACTTTTGTGTCATCCACGACTCGCAGTATATAACATACCCGAGGTAAGCACCCAAACAATGCCTTTCCCATGGTGATACTAAACAAAGAGTCCTCTCGTTGTTGCCATCGCTCATGATATACATCACTCGTATCATCCATGAGGGCACGCAGCGGTGTGCCCGGTGCCTGTAAAGACAGCGCATGACCTTCCTCTCTAGGACGACCCCGTCTCAAGAGTGACCACTTCACTCTTGCCACTAGTAATGCGGGCTCCTTGCTAGTACCAACCATAGTAATCAACAAAGCCCCATCCCATAAGGGGTATCATGGTTGCGCATGTAAGGTTGCGATGGTCAGCAGAGCTTAGAACTCTACGTTTTCGAAAGCACATACTCACTTCTTCTGGCACACCATTTCTTTCTCAAGTGGTCGCCCATCTCATCAATATCTCCTTCGGGCATTAGTGGCACCCGACGTTTTTTTTGAAAGTTCTTGAAATCATTTCGCTCTTTCCATCACTATACATTGTCCCGATCCCACTTGTGTAGCATCTACTAGCACCTATCTACACCCACCCACATAACCCTCATAAGGTGGTAGGGTCATGCGCGATGCAAGGGTCAATGGAAACGTATCGGAGGCATCCCACTGAAAGGGGAACACCACATCACATGATCAATTATGATGAAAGTAAAGTGCTATATGACATGCAATAAAAATGGTTTCTCATAATGGCCAAAGGGCTGCTTGCCTGGCTCAACAAAGTCTCCAGGGTCTTCAAAGTCTTCGGGTCCAACTTCTTCATCAACAGCGCAATCTATGGTGGCTATAAAATAACGATAAAATAAGCAACAAACAAAAACAGAGCACTCAACTACTTACTAAAAATGCTAATCTATTGTGATAAATACCCAATGTCATACTAAAAATACCCCCTAGGATTTTGTTGTGAAAAACAATTTGGAAATAAATTAATAGAGGTAAAAAGGTGCCTAAATATCGGTTTTAAAATGAAACAGTACTAAAAATATTTTCAAACATTCTTACAAATGACACTATTAAATTCTAGGGATTATACTAAGAATTTTGGTGAAAGAATTATTTTCATTGGATTTAATTTGGGCCCTGTGGGATGCAAAATCCCACAGAAAACGAAAAAGAAAAAGGGTCACGGGGACCCAGGCCAGAAGCGGCCAGTGGCTAGGCCGGCCCAACTGGCCAGCCAGCCAGCCTTGCATGCGGCCAGGTTTAAACCTTATGCGTGGGGCCTGGCCATCAATGATTGTGGGGGAGAGATAAAGGGCACGGGAGAGGGGAGGAGAGGCCGACAGGTGTGCTCCACCTGTCGGGTCCTTCTCCCACCTCGGGATAGGAAGGGGGAGAGCTCATCGGCGGAGAAGGGAGGCGCGGCGAGGGGTTCTGGAGGCGGGAACGGGTTCGGCAATGACTCGCCGGGCCTCTGGAGGTGGAAGGGCGGCTAGAGGAGGTCGGAGCCGCTTGCGGCGAGTACCCCTGGCGGAGGGGCTTTCGGGAGGTGGTCGCCGGGGCCGCGTGGGACTGGAAAGAAGATCCAAAGGAGGGGGAATCGCATCAGGAGGGCAAGGGAGGACCAGCGGGAGAGAAATGGGGGCCGGAGAGGCTTCATACCTGGAGATCGACGGGGAGATGGCTGCGTCGTCCCTCGGGTCGATCCTGAGCACGGAGACATCGGGGGCTCTCAGGGGGGGCTCAGGGAGGTTTCTGGGGAGAGAAGGAGGTCCTTTTATAGGTGGGAGCGAGTCCACCGAAGGCTGGTGTGCCGACGAGCTCATGGCCAAGGCCAGAGGCCATGAGAGAGAGAGGGCGAGCCAGGGGCGTTCCTGGGGTCGGTCTAGGCCAGAGGGAAGAAAGAGAGAGGGAGAGATGCCCGCGCGTGTGAGCTCCCCGGTTGGCCGAACCGGGCGGTGCCGGGCATGTGTGTGGGAGGTCGGAGGAGAGAGGAGAGAGAGGGGGCCGACCGCTTGCCGTGTCACAGACGCCGAGGGCATCTCGGGGGACACGCGGGGGAGGCCCAAGTCTGTCGGGGTCGACCATTGGGTGGCGGCTACAGTGCAGGAGCGCACTGTAGCGCACTCCAGAGCGTGCGTATGTCTGGCATTGTCATTGCCTGCGTGCTCTGGGTTGCCCCACCTGGTCCACTGGCACCTGGAGGGCCTGGAGATGCTCTTTGGATGCCTTAGAGGCTAAGGAGGGATAGGGAGAAAAGAAAGGGAAAGGGAAAGATATAAAAATATGCTATCCAGGGGTGAATACTAGTTTTTCCCACCTCACAGTGGCCTGATGGCTTGGGACTTTTACTGGAGGTGAAATGTATCGATGTGAGGCTACGGTAGAAAGTTGGGGGCAAGGGTAAAAGAGAAGAGGGTGGAAATGCGGGTTTTACCAAATCACAAGAAGGTGTTTGGTGGTGTTTTGGGCAAGAAGATGTTACCATCGTACTGAGATACTTACCAGGGTCAAAGGCTAGGTAGAAATGAGAGGTTTCACCAAGTTTGAGCCCAAGGGGAAAAGGTTGACAATGTTGATTTGATAAACCCTAGAAATTAGCAGAATCAGATTTATGTAGATCCATTGATGGTAGGCTTTTACCCTTGATGCACCACTTAGTGTATCATCACTATTTGGCCAGTAGAGCATGCCCACAAGGTTTAAGGCCAAGGGGAGACACATCACAACATAAAGTTGCTCAAATTTGATTCTGGACAGGAATGGTTTTGGGATGGTTTGATGAATCAAACCAACTTGGATTGAGATGAAACTTTGCAAGATCATCAGCTATGATAGTTTCGAATTGATGGAATTTTCCTGGAATTTATTGAGAATATTAGTTATAGAAATATTCCAAAAGTTTGTTTTGAATAGAAAGGGTTTTGAGGGGTTTTGCCCATGATCTGATCATGCCCTTGTGTTGAAACTCATATATATGGAAAATATATGTCCACTAAGTTTCTCTAAATTTTCTAAAAAAAAATTCAAAGTATTTAAATAATTTTTCGCTAGGAAAAACCATTTCTGGCCTTAAGAAAGAGCCTTTAAGTAAAATATGAAAATAATCTTTAAAAATAATATTTTGTGGTTTTGGGAAGTCATATATATAGTAGGTTTGAAATAAAGCCTTTGGAAAAGAAGGGTCCACCTAATTTGAAGACTTGCAGTGCAAACCTCATTTTAGGGGGTTTTGAAAACCTAATTTGAACAAATCAATTTTGGTTAAACAAAATTTGATAAAAATAGTTTAGGGCACTATTCACATGGCATGATCATTGGGTAAGAAGTTTGGGGACATAGAAGATGAATTTAAAGTGGTATAGAACCTTGTAGTGCCACACCACAGTCATCAAGCAAGCAGACAACATAGCAAGCAAGCACGAGCACATAGAAAGAGTTTTAGTTGGCTCCATTTTTTATAGACCCAAACATAAAAATGTGACACAAACACACGGTGTGACAGTTGGCATGGATCAAGACTGGGATTTGTTACTCCGTGTGATGGAGAGGTATCTCAGGGACCACTCGGTAATACATCATCACTATAAGCCTTGTAAATAATGTGACTAAAGAGTTAGACACGGGATCTTGTACTACGGAACGAGTAAAGAGACTTGCCGGTAGCAAGATTGAACTAGGTATGGAGATACCGACGATCGAATCTTGGGCAAGTAACATACCAAAGAACAAAGGGAACATCATACGGGATTAATTGAATCCTTGACATAGAGGTTCGACCGATAAAGATCTTCATAGAATATGTAGGAACCAATATGGGCATCCAGGTCCTGCTATTGGTTATTGACTACATAGCTCTCGAAGCCGCAGGGTCTTCAAACTTAAGGTTCGATGACGTTTCGGTAGTATATAGTTAGGTATGGTGGTGACCGAAGGTTTTTTGGATTACCGAATGAGATTCCGGATGTCACGAGGAGCTTAGGAATGGTCCGGAGGTAAATATTGATATATAGGAAGTCCTGTTTTGGTCACCGAAAAAGTTTTGGGCTCATCGGTAGTGTATCGGGAGTGCCGGGAGGGTGCCGAGGGACCATTGGGAGAGGTCTCTCAACCCAAAGGACCTCGTGGGCTGTGGGAGGAGTCAAACCAGCCCCTAGTGGGCTGTCCGAATCCCCACTAAGGCCCATGCGGCTAGGGGTGGGGAAAACCCAAAGGTGGAAAAGGTGGAAAGTATTTCCAAGTGGAGAGGAGGAATCCTACTCCTAGTAGGATTTGAGTAGGACTCCTCCACCTCCAATTTCAGCCTAACCTAGTCGGTTTAAGGCTGCCTCCTCCCCTCCCTCCCTCCTATATATACTAGAGGATCTAGAGGGGAGAGCTAACCCAAAAAACCACGTTCTCCCTCTACTTCATCTAGATCGTTTTCTCCTCTAGTCTAGTTCGGTGCTGCTTAGGCAAAGCCTTGCCAGAATAGTTCCACCACCATTGCCGCCACACCATTGCTCTGCCGGAGAAATCATATACCTCTCCACTCCCCCTTGCTGGATCAAGAAGGCGGAGATCGTCATCGACATGTACGTGTGCTGAACACGGAGGTGCCCTCCATTCGGTGCTTGATCGGAAGGACCGTGACTAGATCACGGGATGGATCGTGATTGAATCGCGGGACGGATCGTGATGGGATCGTGGGACGGCTTATGATTTGGATCGCCAAGACGTTCGAATACATCAACCGTGTTTCTTAACGCTTCCTGCTTAGCAATCTACAAGGGTACATAGATCCACTCTCCCTCTCATAGATGCTCATCACCATGGATAGATCTTGCGTGTGCATAGGAATTTTTTTGTTTCCCATGCAACATTCCCCAAGAAGTACCTTGATCCATTTCCACACCATGTCCTCGTGATGAATTTGCCGAGGTTAACCCCTCGTCGGCGTAGGTATCCCGGCGGCGATGGGAAGAAGAGGAACAAGGTAGCCACTTGGGTGACGATGATGCCCGTCCTAAAGGCAACTTCATCCCTCGGCCGAAGCCTCGGAGGGTGAGGGGGCAGCTCACGTCACCCTAGCACAGGGCTTGGCCGCGTGGGAACAACGGCGGCGCCCACCACTTCCCCAACACGTTGAGGGGGCCCAAGCGTCAAGGCCGCGGTGGCCTAGCCCCTGGCGCCACCTACGAAGGCCGTGGTGATGCAGCCCCTAGTGCCACTTGCCCAGGCAGCGGTGGCCCAACCTTCGGCACCTCCCACCAAGGCCACAACTTCTCAGTCTGTGGGGGAAGGAGGGGTGTCTCAACCTCTGCCAGCTGTCCTGATCCCGTGACTAGCCTTAGCACGAACTCTAAGCCGGGCCACCTCCACGCCATGGTCACCCCCAGGGCCCCGGAGGTTGGTGGGGTAGCTTATCCAGGCGGACCGTGGGAGCCAAGTGCGGAGGGGTCCTGGAGCCCCCGGTGCCTGAGAAGAAGAGCGGTGGATCCTCCATGGTTATGGTGGCGTCCGACATCGGGGTGTCAGTTCCTTGACAGGTTCTCGCCCTGATGAACAAGGATGCCTTGCTCAGGTGTGGTGCCATGTACGATGCCCAAGCTGCGCTCGACCAGCTCGGAGCAGGCTTCCTAGACACACTCGACCTGCTTAGGGCAGACTTCCGGGGCGCCGAGGCACGCCTCGTCGCAGAGCGCTGGAGGCTTTCCGCAGGATGGTGCCAGTTTGACATCTCCACCAAAGAAGCTCTCGACAACAAAGAGGCCACCCTTGCGGAAGGAGAAAAGGATGCCGCCTACGAAATAATTCTCATCGAGAAGATAGCGCTCGCCCAGCATTGTGAAGAAGTGGAGGCCATCCCGATGGCGCTTCGGGAGCAGGTCGCATAGGCGCAACAAATCCAGCTACAGAAACAGGACCTCGAGGCTCACGAGGCGAAGCTAGCGGACCACAGTTCCGAGCTAACGAAGGTGGCGGCCGAGCAGGCTATGGAGCGTGGGCCCCTGGAGACGCTTCAGTGTGGGCTGGTTGAGGCCCAAGAGGCTCATGAGAAGCGATTATGTGAGGCCAACGCCAAGCTGGACGCCTGAGAGAAGGAGGTTCAGGCCGCCACGGATGCGTGGGCGGCAGCAAACTACACCGCAGTTTCCTCCCTTGATCTCAGGGCCGGCCAGGCCCTGGGTTCCATTTGTTGGTCGAGCTTCGAGGCCCCTCTCATCCCCCTAGGCGTCGTCTAAGCTGAGCTCTCCACCAATCTCATGGGGAAGCTCGAGGACATTCCCTATAGGGTGGATGGCCTTTTGGACGAGGAAAGCCGCAGTCTATTCTTCATGGTGGCGAGCTGCTTCTTCAGCCATCTTCTCCTTCACGATCCCAACATCAACCTCCAAGAGGTAACTGTTCCTGTGCCTAATGAGTCTCCTCACAACTAGGTGACAACTATGGAAGGCCACGTGAACGTTCTTCCCGAGAATTTCTTCTGCATCGACGACGGTGACGTGGCTGCCACGAGCCTTCCTTCATCATCTCGAGACAAATTAGTTCTGCCTCGAGGAGGCGTGAGATGAAAAACTAATTGCAGGCAGTACTTTGAACTTTGTAATAACTTCTTGTGATTCATGACTTCCCTCTTACTTGCCTTCATGCTTTGTGTCGACAGGGCCCAGCCCCGCGCATACCTCAGCCATCACTGGAGCGCCAGACCGCGATGCCTGACCAAAACCAGGAGGTGAGGGGCTACGTGCGCTAGTGTAGGCGCCTGAGACACGATTCTCAAGATCCCCCCTCCTTGACATGCAAGGAGCTTGGTCGAGAGCCTCGGTGCTCTACGTCAGCAGGTCCTAGCCCCCCGCGCACCTCAGCCATTGTTAACGCCTGGTCACAATGCCTGAGCAGTACGATGAGGTGAGGGGGTACGGGAGCTAGTGTAGGCTCCCGAGACGCGATGCTCAAGAACCCCTCCCCTTTAACGCACAAGTGGCCCACGAAAATAAGAACTGCCTTGGGAGCATCGTGCACTCGCCGATTTACACTTGGGTGTCACGCGAGGAAACTAGACACCAAGGACGTGAGTAGGTGACATACACGAGTCAAGCCCGTGAACCAGAGCTCGATCTCTTGGATTAATCAATGCTGCAGGGACTAACCCGAGCACAGGCACCTTGTCTAGCCCCCACTCGCACGAGGTACAGGGGGAAATTAGCTAGCGTGAACCTCAGTCGGTCCTCCACTAGTGCGGAGCATGGGGATTCCACTCGGGCGTGCGCATAGTCGCGATTCGATAGTTATTCCTCCAGCACAGAGCATGGGGCTTCCACATGGGAATGGGCGGGAGTCCTCTCGAGGCTGAGGGGCGGCTCTTACGGGAGGCTCTGGGGATTGTACAACCCAACCTCATTATTACATGAGAGGATCACGAGCGGCGATTATAGAGGTGTCAGATGCCCCAGGCACAACTCTCAGGGGCTCCTTCCTCAGTCTTTAGGCGGGCTGTGCCTCACTTTTTATGCAATTGTATGCGCACGAATCCGGCGGTGTGGGAGCGACGGGTGTCGGGTGGCCGCCTTGAGGCCACAACACGAAGAGGATTGACATCGAGGACTGAGGAGGTGACGTGTATGAGGGTGGCCCGTTAGACAGAGCTCAGTCACTCGGATTAATGACGCTGTAGGGACGTACCTGAGCACAGACGCCGTGTTGGCCTCCTTCATGGGATGACTAGGCGAAAGCCACCCGATGCATAGCGCCGAGATGACGAAGCACCCTCACGCAGTCGTACACGTCGATCCATGCCCCAACTTGCCTACTATCGGCAATCCCTTGAAGGGGTGAGACACCAAGGACCCCAGGAGGTGACGTACACCAGAGCAACCTGTGAGACAAAGCTCGATCATTTGGATTTAATAACACTGCAGGGACAAACGCGATGACAGACATCATGTCTGGCACTACCCAAGGGATTTTCGACAGGTGAGTCATGGGGGAACATCAATTTCAAATGGATTTGACGCACTGAACACAAGAATTAAGCAGATAATATAAATTCCGAAGGGTATAATAAAGTTCACTACACAACCAAAAAGGCAAGAATGCAACATAGGCGGATCGCGCCAGCGTGAGGATACCGCGTCCTGAAGGCGTCCTTGACTAGAACAAACCAAAAAGTCACCTGGCAATCGTGATGTTGCGGAAGCGTCAAGTCGTCTGGCGAGGCTTTCTGCAGAGGCCTGGCCCTCAAGGGTTGTCTAGCTCCTGAGGCCCTAGACATCGGTGAAGCTTTGGCGCCACGTGAGGCTCCATCGCGAGTTGAGCCAAGCTTTGGAAGGTGACATTAGTGCTCACAAGGCCGAAAGGCATGCGGAGGTGGCTGGTGGAGGCACGCGAGGTTTGGAAGAGGCCCTAGGATCTAGACAAGTTAAGGCTCGCGACATCGACGCACATGCACGCCTTGCCGCTCCTGCCGGGGGCAGCAGTTTGGGTGTCAAAGTGTTCGCGTCGCTGGCGTCGCTAGCGTCAGGTGCCGCACCCTTCACCTTGGCGACGTCTGGGAGGGGTAGGAGTTTCTTCTTCGTTGGTGGCGCCTCACAAGGCCCAGCGTCCCCCGCCTCATCTGAATGTTCTGTTGCGGCAGCCTTGTAGGCGTGCACGAAGGAACAAACACCGTCCTTCTCGTCACAGGCGATGGTGATGACACCGCTGCATCCCATTATCTTAAGGATGTTGTATCCATGGTGTGTCTCCACCATGAACTTGGCAAGCGCGGGATAGCCAAAGATCGCCTTGTACGGGAAGCCGATGTGCGCCATATCCATGTCGATGAGCTCGGTGTGGTAGTTGTCACACGTGCCAAAGGTGACTGGGAGGCGGATCTGCCCCAGCAGAGTGGTGGATCCATTGGTCACCCCAGAGAATGGCTAGATCGACATCATATGGTCATAGGGCACCTGGAGCATCTCGAAGGTCTCCACAGAGAGCATGTTGAGGCATGCGCCTCCGTCTATGAGGGTCTTGGTTACCAGGACGTTGCTGATGGTTCGGGTGCACATCATGGGAAGCATGCCTGTGACGGTCGTGGACTTGAGGCAGTCCCTAGAGTCGAAAGAGATAGCATACTAGGACCACTTGAGGGGCTTTGCGGCCTCCAGCCTTAGGAGGGCGGTGTTCACCTCGCGAGCGAATTTATTCAACCGACGTTTTGATGAAGGGGCATGGGCTCCACCAAGAATGTAGGACACTGCGCAAGGCTCCTCGTAGTCCCTAGCCCCCTCATCGTGCTGGTTGTCGTCGTTCCTCCTTGGTGGCGGTGGCAGTGGTGGGAGCGCCGCGTTGTGATATGTCTCCGTCATATCTATCATTTCTGATTGTTTCAAGCCAATATTCTACAACTTTCATATACTTTAGGAAACTTTTTATACTATTTTTGGGACTAACATATTGATCCAACTCCCAGTGCCAGTTCCTGTTTGTTACATGTTTTTTGTTTTGCAGAATGCCCATATCAAACGAAGTCCAAACGGGATAAAAACGTGCGGAGATTTTTTCGGAATATATGTGATTTTTGGGAAAAAGAATCAACGCGAGAAGATGCCCGAGGAGGTCACAATCCTGCTAGGCACGACCCACACCCCTGGCCGTGCCCTGAGGGATCATGGCCACCCCTTAGGTCCGTTGGAGGTTTCCTCTAGATGCAAGAAAGATATTTTTATAAGGAAAAATCCACTCAATATTTCGGCCTGATCGGAGTTACGGATCTCTAGATATTTAAGAAACTGTGAAAGGCCAGAATCTGGGAACGCAGAAACAGAAGGAAACAGAGAGACATATCCAATCTCGGAGGGGCTCTCGCCCCTCCGCCACCATGGAGGCCATGGACCATAGGGGAAACCCTTCTCCCATCTAGGGGGAATTTCAAGGAAGAAGAACAAGGATGGGGGCTCTCTCCCCCTCTCTCCCGGTGGCGCTGGAACGCCGCCAGGGCCATCATCGTGATGACGATCTACTCCAACAACTATGTCATCTTCACCAACACCTCCATCACCTTCCCCCCCATCTATCTACAGCGGTCCACTCTCCCGCAACCCGCTGTACCCTCTACTTGAACATGGTTCTTTATGCTTCATATTATTATCCAATGATGTGTTTCCATCCTATGATGTCCAAATAGATCTATTTTGTTTTATTGGTTGATTGTTGATCGTGATTGGTTTGAGTTGCATGTTTTATTATTGGTTCTGTCCTATGGTGCTCTCCGTGTCGCGTATGCGTAAGGGATCCTTGCTGTAGGGTTTGCAATATGCTTATGATTCGCTTATGATGGATGGCGTGAGTGATAGAAACACATACCCGAGTAAGTAGGTTGTTTGCATATGGGAATAAAGAGGATTTGATACCTTATAATGCTATGGTTGGGTTTTAACTTAATGATCTTTAGTAGTTGTGGATGCTTGCTAGAGTTCCAATCATAAGTGCATATGATCCAAGTAGAGAAAGTATGTTAGCTTATGCCTCTCCCTCATATAAAATTGCAATAATGATTACCGGTCTAGTTATCAATTGCCTAGGGACAATTCCGCAACTCCTACCACCACTTTTCCACACTCGTTAAACTAACTTAGTTGTTTCTTTATATAAGCAGACCCTAGTTTTTATTTCTGTGCTCTTTATTGTCTTGCAAACCTATCCTTTCACCCTACAAAGTACTTCAGGTTTCATACTTGTTCTAGGTAGAGCGAACAATAAGCATGCATAGAGTTGTATCGGTGGTCGATAGAACTTGAGGGAATGTTTCTTCTACCCTTAGCTCCTCGTTGAGTTCGACACTCTTACTTATCGACAAATGCTACAATTGATCCCCTACACTTGTGGGTTTTCACGTTGTCCCGAGGACGTACCTCATGGGGCTAGCCGCGCCTGCCATCGTGCCGGGGCTGCTCGTGACAGCCCTGGCGAGGATTATCGCCACGGCCATCCCACCTGCTACCATCGCGGATGTGGACGCCGCCACTTCCACAGCCATCACCATGGTCATTGCGTTCCGGGCACCGCCCAACACGCTCGTCTCGGACGATCTTGAGTTCCTGGCGGTCTTCATTATTGTGGGTGCACACGTCATGGTAGATTCAGAAAGGGCGGTGGTCCTTCTCGGGAATGTCGTGGTCGCAACCACGCTTCTGCTCAGGCTCCACCGCGGGCATGATGGGGCCCTTGCGCTTTACCTCCCTGCCATTGGCCTTGCCGCCGTCTGGCGCAACGTAGGGGTTGTCATGGACGAGCATGCGTCCCTCCTCGGCCTTGGCACATTTTTTAGAGGATTTCTTGTGGAAGAAGATGGGTACAAGGCCCTTGTCCTCTTCCCCCAAAAATATCAGGCGGGAGGGGTTGCCACAATGGCCAGTTTTAAGGGGGATAGGATGGCAGCCTATCCTGACAAAAGGTGGTCTTTGCCTACCAAAGTTCCTCTCCATGACACGCCTGTAGGCTCGGGGATGACCTCCATCCTGCCAAGCCCTTGGTCCTTTGGGGATTGCTTTGGTAACCTGTGAGCTGCCGCTGCTCCCATAGCACCAAAGAGGAAAGCTTCTCGGTCCGCACCCCTTGGTATGACTCTATGGACCGCCTTGTGCAGGCCGCGTCAGCCACGTGAAGGGGCAGGGCCCTCCAATCCTGTCATGTTGTCCTTGACACTCCCGCGAGGATCCCCATAGATTTCCTCGAGACGGAGGCCCTCGACACGGCCCTGGGAGGCGGCCTCAGGAGGGACCCCCAACCCCCTCACGCCTCCTAACGATGCTTGCCAGCACACGCCTTGTGGGGAGGGCGCCCTCGCGAGGGTAGGAGTCCTGAGGCTCAGTGTGGAACCTCGTCGGGCCCATGACACGTGTCACACCCTGGGTCGCATGCAGACGGCCCTGGGCACCCCGAGTCCCATGGTCCCGACAAAATCCCAGTGGATCAGCATCCCGACACCGCTGCCCTAGGGCCCCGAGATGGCCTTATTAACGACTATGCTAGTCAGAAAGCCGAAGAAAATGTAGCAGAAGAAAGAAGAGAAGAAGAGGCTCTGTCAGATTTCGGGCTCTGCAAAACCCAAAGAGGTTCGAACGTAGGGGCGTGTGCAAAGATCCCCAACAGCCTCACCCATAGCTCACTACTCGATGATTTCTAAGACGAACTCACATGATGACGAGGAAGAAGATGCACACGGTGATTTACCTAGGTTTGGGCCACTGTGAAGCGTAAAACCCTACACCTGCTTCGGTGGATTGCCTCGCGAGGAGGTTTGTGGATGAACAAGTTATGGGGACCCCCACTCATAAGTCCTTATCACCTAAATGTACGCGCACAGTGATCCTAGAGATGAATACTCAATGAACACACAAAAATTGGAATACAAGAGTCTTACATCCTTACATATCATCTTTCAAAAATAGGGGCTAGATTAGGGCAAGTCCTACATGGATAGGGTTGTCGGTGTCAAAACTGGCGGATCTCGGGTAGGGGTCCTAAACTGTGAGACTTGGATCAATGGTAACAGGAGATGAAGGAGACAAGGTTTACCGAAGTTCGGCCATCCTATGGAGGTAATACCCTATGTCATGCTTGATTGTATTGATGATATGTGGGTTACAAAGTTGATCTACCTCGAGATCGAATAACTAAACCCTAGATGATTTGTTCTCTAGCTACAACCTAAAACCCTTCGACTTATATAGACGCCGAAGGTGTCTAGGGTTTATACATGGTAGCTTACACGCTGAAGACATAAACATGCCTATTCGCTACATTAAACATAGAGGACAAGCCACGATTCCCAAACATTCCTTCCGGGAGACAGGGCCTTCGATTGCTCCAATGTTCGGTAAGTGGCCCATACAGTCCGACCCATAAGAAACAGGTCGTCTCCCGAGGACCCCTTAATCTAGGACTCCCTCAGTAGCCCCCGAACTTGCCTCCAATGCCAAGGGTCTTAGCTTCATTTGCTTCGTATAATCAGAGTCTTCGGCTTGCGAGGTGAGTTCTTCCTGTGGAGTTTTGTTCGGCCTCCGATGACATGTAGTTTTCCGAATAGAGGCGCGTCCGAACACCGTGAATAGGTCGGACCTGAAGGCCAAATGTCAACGAGTAAAATAACATCCCATGACGACCTTTCTGACAAAACGTCACGGCCCACCACAACCACTAAGCCAGTTACAAAAACTCGATTCATAGTTCGAGGACGTTTTCATTAACACGATCTCTCAATGCACAGATGGTGTCCCATTTTATATGGGATACATTTAATCATGCGCATGCAATGGCAAGCACGTCTCAGGAAGTGGAGGGATTCACGGTGCAGCAAGGGGAGGCCAAACAACGATAAGCCTCATAAAAGGGAAAGAAAACACCAAGGCCTCACCCCACTTCCCATTCACATCCTTTGCTCCCCCTTTCTTCTGGGCCTCTAAGCACAGATCTAGGTTTTCCATCACTCCCTTTCTAGCTCATCCATGGCATTCTCCGGCTCCAATGGCAAGTGAGAGGCTTCCACGGTCACCAACAAGGACATTTGGGACCTCAAAGACTCCGGCTACCTCCACGCAAACATCCCTCACCGTGCGCCGGAGAAGGACCAAGTGATCCCTAATCGTAAGCCAGGTTGAAAGGGTGGTATTCCTCCCCCACTTCATCCGGGGATTGAGCTTCCCACTCCACCCCTTCGTCAGGGGGCTCATGTTCTTCTACGGAATCGATTTCCATGACCTCCAGCTGAACTCCTTCATGCACATATCGGCCTTCAACCTCATCAGCGAGGCTTTTGTGTGGGTCCACTAACACTTAGGTCTTTGGCGGGGCTACAGCGGGGCTGTCATTGGCGGAAGTGTGTCGCAGGAGAACACGCAGACTGCGGCGGGGCTATCATCGGCAAGCTCACCCAAGTCGTATGGCCCTCCAGCACCTTCATTGGCACCATCAAAGTATGGCATAAGGAGTGGTTTTACATCACCGAGCCGAGGGAGGAAGGTCAAGCTGCCCTCATAAACCACACGTATAGAAGATCGCAATAGTTTTCGAGGGTAGAGTATTCAACCCAAATTTATTGATTCGACACAAGGGGAGCCTAAGAATATTCTTGAGTATTAGCAGCTGAGTTGTCAATTCAACCACATCTAAAAGACTTAATATCTGCAGCAAAGTATTTAGTAGCAAAGTAGTATGGAAGTAACGGCAACAGTGGCAAAAGTGATTGTAGCAGTTTTTTAGTGTTTGTAACAGTAACAACGGAAAAGTAACCTAGCAAAGATCAATATATGGAAAGCTAGTAGGCAATGGATCAGTGATGGATAATTATGTCGGATGGCATTCATCATGCAACAATTATAACATAGGGTGACACACAACTAGCTCCAATTCATCAATGTAATGTAGGCATGTATTTGATATATAGTCATACGTGCTTATGAAAAAAACTTGCATGACATCTTTTGTCCTACCCTCCCATGTCAGCGGGGTCCTATTGGAAACTAAGGGATATTAAGTCCTCCTATTAATAGAGAACCTGACCAAAGCATTAGTACTTAGTGAATACATGAACTCCTCAAACTATGGTAATCACCAAAAAGAATCCTAGTTATTGTCCGTAACTCGTAATAGTTGTCTACAACTTGCAAGATAGGATCAAGAACACATATATATATGCATGAAAACATAATAGGTTCAGATCTGAAATCATGGCACTCGAGCCCTAGTGACAAGCATTGAGCATAGCAAAGTCATAGCAACATCAATCTCAGAACGTAGTGGGTACTAGTGATCAAACCCTAACAAAACTAACTCGATTACATGATAAATATCATCCAACCCATCACCATCCAGCAATACTACAATGAGATTACTCACGAACAGTGTAGATCATCATGGAATTGGTGATGAAGGACGGTTGGTGATGACGAAGGCGTCGATTTCCCCTCTCCGGAGCCCAAAACAGACTCCAGATCTGGTCTCCCGAGGAAGAACAGGAGATGGTGGCGGCTCCGTATCGTGAAACGCGATGAATTCTTCTTCTTTATTTTTTCTTGCCTAATAGGAATATATAGGAGTGGAAAAGAGGTCGAAGGAGCAACAGGGGGCCCACAAGCCTGCCCAGCGCGCCCACTAGGCTTGTGGCCAGGTGGTCGCCCCTTGCAGTTGATTCTTTTGCCAATATTTTTCATTAACTCCAGAAATAATCTCTGTAAATTCTTAGGTCAATCCGAGAACTTTTATTTCTGCACAAAAATAACACCAAAGCAATTCTGCTGAAAACAACGTCAATCCCGGTTAGTTCCATTCAAATCATGCAAATTAGAGTCCAAAACAAGGGCAAAAGAGATTGGAAAAGTAGATACGTTGGAGGCGCATCAACTCCCCCAAGCTTAAACCTTTGCTTGTACTCAAGCAATTCAGTTGATAAACTAAAAGTCATAAAGAAAAAAATTTACAAACTCTGTTTGATCTTGCTGTTGTAAATATGTCTAACATTTCAGAAAAGATTACAGACTAACCACATTCACAATAACATTTTGGTCTCACATTTACTCATATCAATGGCATCATCAACTAGCGAGCAATAATAATAAGTCTCGGATGACCACAATTTTATTAAAACAATCATGATACAATATGACATAATGGTATCTCGCTAGCCCTTTCTGAGACCGCAAAACATAAACGCAGAGCACCTGTGGAGAACAAGGATTGACTAAACATTGTAATTCACGGTCAGAGGGATCGAGTCATGCTCATACTCAATATAAATTAATAGCAAGGCATACAAATGACGACCGTGGTCTCTGACTGTTGCTTTTTATAAGAGGATGATGACTGAACAATAAAGTAAATAGATAGGCCCTTCGCAGAGGGAAGCATTGATTTGCAAAGGTGCTAGAGCTCAAGCTTTTAAAACAGAGATAGGTAATGATTTCGGAGCGGTATGCTTTCATTGCTCACATAAAGACCAAGAGGTTTTCAATATCTTCCATGCTAGATACATTAGAGGGGGTTCCCAAACAGAATTGTAAAGTTTCTACTCCCCCTACACCAATCAGTCACACTCCACGGCGGGCCGAATCCACGGGTACCGTCCATACAAACACAATCGGGGGGAGTTTTATTTAATTATAATTTTCTTTTTTATTTGGAGCCTGGAACTGGGCATCCCGATTACCAACCACTTTCCCGTGAATTATAGTGAATCAACACATATCGTGATAATAAACCACCTAGCATGGAAGATACTGACAGCCCCAGTCGCCACATGAGTGATTTGGGCATACAAAACAAAATATTTATTTGAAGGTTTAAAGTTTAGCGCATGCAAGTTTACTCGGAACGGCAGGTAAATACCACATATAGGTAGATATGGTGGACTCATAGGGAACAACTTGGGTTTATTGAGATGGATGCACAAGCAGTATTCTCGCTTAGTACAAGTGAAGGCTTAGCAAAAGACTGGGGAGCGACCAACTAGAGAGCGACACTGAATGCAAGCATGAGTAGGATATAATTCACCATGAACATAAATATCGTGGAGGCTATGTTGATTTGTTTTAACTACATGCGTTAACATGTGCCAAGTCAAGCCACTTGAATCATCCAGAGGAGGATACCATTCTATTATACTACATCACAACCATTTTAATGTGCATGTTGGCCCTCAAAACAAACCATTATTAACTCTTGGCTAATTAAGCATGGCATGAATAACTATAATCCCTAATTGTCATTTCAAACATGTTCAACCCATAATGAGCTGAATCCCGAACGATGAGCTAATCATATTTACAAGAGTAAGATAGGTCGAGTTCATACCAGCTTTTCTCCATCTCAGTAAGTTTATCCTATATCATAATTATTGCCTTTCACTTGCACGACCGAATGATGTGGATAATAATCAGAGTGCACGTGCATTGGACTAAGCTGGAATCTGCAAACAATAAATCATAGGAGAAGATAGGGCAATATGCGCTCTATGTAAGATAAACAATAATGCATATAAGATCCACTCAACATGTCATCATGGTCTTCTCCTTATGACCCAAAGAAAAGAAAGGAAAATTATTTACACAGGAAAGCTCCCAACAAGCAAAAACAAGAACGATAAATCTTTTTGGGTTTGCTCTTTAATTCTACAACTAAGCAACTAGGAAATAAAGCTGCAACTAATTTTTGTGTGTATTTTCCTCAAAGTTAATTAAACATACAAAAAGAAACCAAAACAATAAATAAACTACCATGGATAGTACAATGAAAAGTATGAACACCGACAACTGAAATGAGTATGTGAACACGAACGTAATGTCGGTGAGAAATATGTACTCCCCCAAGCTTAGGCTTTTGGCCTAACTTGGTCTAGGGCCACGGCTGGCTCGGATAATATCCGAAGTCAAAGTTGGGCTTGTACTAGGCTGCGGCATCTACCGCCTAAACTACTGTAGCGTGAAGGCGATCGGTTTCTACATTTCGCTCGTACTCGTTTCCGTCCTCTCTGGTTATAAAATATCTCTGCTTTTCCTGAAAGTTAAAGAAGGCAGGAGCAGGAAGGCTAACATGGACAACACGTTGCCTGTCAAAAATTAGTCAGTACTGGCGAGATTGTTCGTTTCTTTCAAGAAACTGGTAGCGCACCAAAGCATCATAATCTAGAAAATCAAGGGGTAACTCAATATCATTCTCTCTTATGGGTACCCCAAGATACTTAGCTACACGGGTGGCATAAATTCCACCAAAGAAATCTCCATCCTTAGCATTGTGATGTAACCTCCTGGAAATAATAGCCCCCAAGTTATATCGTCTATCTACGATTACATCACTCTTAAGAATACTCATATTAGGCACGCAAAGGTGACTATGCTCATGTTTACCGTTAATACATCTACATATGAACGGAGCAAAATAATGTATAGCCGGAAAGTCAATGCTCCCCAAGGTAGCTTGTGTAATGATTCTGGTTTCTCCCACCGTGATGCTAGGTACGAAATCATTATATTCATTTTTACGAGGATCACTACGACTACCCCACTGTGGAATTTTGCGTGCATCACAAAATCTTCTAGGTCCATGGTATAGGGCTTATCATAAAGATTAAATAGTACAGAATGATAATTATGCCTAGATGATAATTGAAACCTCCGAACGAAAGAATCAGCGAGTTAATAATATTGCTTGCACCGATCTGAAATGAAATCCTCAAGGCTAGCATTCCTTATGTACGCATAAACCTCTTCCTTGAATCCGGCGTTGTCCATGTGTTGATCTGACGACCATTGACAAGGTAGTACTCGAGCTTCCCTTGGTGGTTCAAAATCGGGTTCACGTAACGCGAGTCTTGGGGCTTTCTTGCCCGAGGAACCACCTTTGTACATTCTCCTCAACATCTTTTCTGTCTCTAAAAAATTTCTGATGTTTTTAGTGAACTAAAATAAAGGTGAACAAAACTAAAACTCATAGCAACTACTCCCTCAAGTGCCTAGAGACTATATCATGCATCAAAACTACTTGGGACCATACAAATTGTATATGCAAGCTCAGAAACAAGGTGACCACAGTAGTAATAATTTGCAATATTTAAGGCACTAGAACAAAACTAATTGGACCATTAGAGGAGTCACATACCAATGAGCAACCCCCTAAACAGTTTCATGAATGGAGCTTTCAGCAAGGAGATCGAAAATGGCAGTAAGATGACCTAGAACATGGGTTTGAGCAATGGTCAGATTTTTCTGGGGAAAGATAAAGTGAATAGGTACTGGAATAAGTGGAGGAGGGCCACGTGGGACCCACAAGCCACCAGAGTGTGCCCAGGGGGGTCAGCACGCCCTGCAGGCTTGTGGCCCACTGGTGCAGCCCCCTGATCCATACTCAGTGCCAAAAATTCTTAAATATTCCAGAAAAATCATACTCCATTTTCAGGACATTTGAAAAACTTTTATTTTCAGGTTACTTTTTATTGCACAGGAAACTTAGAAAACAGAAAAACAATAGCATTTCTACTTATTTACATCTAGGTAACACAAAGTAAAGAAGTTGTGCTTTCTAAATTCATCCATCTCATGCTCATCAAAAGGAATCCATCAATAAGGTTGATCAAGTCCTTTTAACAAACTTCTTTCGAATAACAATTTTCGAATAACACTAAGTTATATCAATGGGGATATACATTTCCCCAACAATAAGTATCTCATATTTCTTCTTGATAGTAGGAAGAGGAAACTCAAAGTCTCCAATAATAATCGTTGGAATTTTTTCAATTGAGTTGATACTATGAACTTGAGGTTGTTTCTTCAGAAAGTGTACCGTATGCTCATTACCATTAATATGAAAAGTGACATTGCCCTTGTCGCAATCAATAACAGCCCCTGCAATATTCAAAAAGGGTCTACCAAGGATGATCGATATATTGTCATCCTCGGGAATATCAAGAATAACAAAGTTCGTCAAGAGAGTAGCATTTGCAACTATGACAGGTACATCCTCACAAATACCGATAGGTAGAGCAGTTAATTTATCATCCATTTGCAAAGAGATTTTAGTAGGTGTCAACTTATTCAAATCAAGTCTGTGGTATAAACAGAAAGGCATAACACTAACACCAGCTCTGAGATCAAATAAAGCAGTTTTAACATAATTTCCTTTAATAGAGCATGGTATAGTCATACTCCGGGATCTCCTAGTTTCTTAGAGATTTCACCTTTAAAAGTATAGTACGCAAGCATGGTGGAAATTTCAATTTCCGGTATGTGTCTTTTATTTGTCAAAATATCTTTCATATACTTAGCATAAGGAGACATTTTCAAAATATCAGTCAAGCGCATACATAAAAAGACCAATCTAAGCATTTCAGCAAAGCGCTCAAAATCCTCCTCATTATTTTTCTTGGATAGTTTGGGAGGAAACGACATTGGTTTCTGAACCCATGGTTCTCTTTCTCTACCATGTTTCCTAGCGACGAAGTCTTTTTTATCATATATTTTATTCTTAGGTTGTGGGTTATCAAGATCATTAGCAGGTTCAACCTCCACATCATTATCATTACTAGGTTGAGCATCAACATTAACATCATTATTAATGTTATCACTAGGCTCATGTTCTTCACAAGATTGTGTCTCAGCATCAAAAACAAAAATATCATTTGGATTCTCAGATGTATCTATAACAGGCTCACTAGCAGCATGTGAAGTACTACCATCATTCTTTTTCCTACTCTTATTGGAACGAATAGGTACATCAGTATTAACTCTCTGAGAATCTTGCTCAATTATCTTAGGATGGCCCTCAGGATACAAAGGTTTCTGAGTCATTCGACCACCTCTAGTCACAACTTTAACAGAATGATCATTGTCTTTACTATTCATCTCATTAAGCAAATCATTTTGAGCCTTAAGTACTTCGTCTACTTGAGTGGTTACCATGGAAGCATGTTTCTTAATAAGCTTAAGATCATTGACAGTTCTACTAAAATAATCACCCAATCGATCAAGCATATAAGCATTATGTTTCAATTGTCTACTAACATAGGCATTGAAATTTTCTTGCTTCACAATACAATTATCAAATTCATCCAAGCATTGGCTAGCAGACTTATTATAAGGAATATCTCCGTCATAAAATCTACTGAGAGAATTTACCTCTACTACGTGTGTCTGGTTATCAAGACCATGTATTTCTTCAATTGGTGGTAGATTCTTAACATCTTTAGCTTTAATACCCTTTTCTTTCATAGATTTCTTTGCCTCTTGCATATCTTCAAGACTAAGGAATAGAATACCTCTTTTCTTTAGAGTTGGCTTTGGAGGTGGTTCGGGAATGGTCCAATCATTATCATTGCTCAATATATTATTTAATAGTAGTTCAACTTGCTCAATAGTTTGTTCCCTGAAAACACAACCAACACAACTATCTAGGTGGTCCCTAGAAGCTTCGGTTAGTCCATTATAAAAGATATCAAGTATTTCCTTTTTTCTTGAGAGGATGATCAGGCAAAGCGTTAAGTAATTGGAGATGCCTCCCCCAAGATTGTGGGAGACTCTCTTCTTCAATTTGCACAAAGTTAAATATTTCCTGTAAGGTAGCTTGTATCTTATGGGCAGGAAAATATTTTTCAGAGAAGTAATAAATCATGTCCTGGGGACTACGCACACAACCAGGAGCAAGAGAATTAAACCATATCTTAGCATCACCCTTTAGCGAGAAAGGAAACAACTTAAGAATATAGTAGTAGCAAATTTTTTCCTCATGAGTAAATAGGGTGGCTATATCATTCAATTTGGTATGATGTGCCACAATAGTTTCAGATTCATAACTATGGAAAGGATCAGATTCAACCAAGATAATTAACTTAGGATCGACAGAGAATTCATAATCCTTATCAGTAACAAAGATAGGTGAAGTAGCAAACTTAGGATCATCTTGCATTCTAGGATTCAAAGATTTTTTCTTCCACTTGCGAAGCAATTTCATAAGATCGTCTCTATCCTTACAAGCGAGAAAGTCCCTAGCTACCTATCCTTCCATAACATAACCCTCACGTATATCAAGCAATTCATATCTAGGAGAGCTAGGTCTAGTAGGTGTATCATAGTATTCAGTTTCAATAATTTCATCAGATTCAGAATTATTATCAGTTTCAGCATTGGCTCCGACAATTTGTTCATCAAGAAATTCACCTAGTGGCACAATATCATCAAGGAAAGTATCATCATAAGCATCATGCATAGGAGAAGTAGCATCATCAATTACTTGCGACATATTAGAATTACTTGTAGGTGGTGGTGTCGCAAATTTACTCATAACAAAAGGTGAATCAAGTGAAGAGCTAGATGGCAGTTCCTTACCCGTCCTCGTAGTTGAGGGGTAGGTCTTGGTTTTTGGGTCTTTAAAATTCTTCATAGTGATCAACAGATATATGTATATCCCAAGTGACTCAGAGAATAGAGCTATGCTCCCTGGCAACGGCGCCAGAAAAAGGTCTTGATAACCCACAAGTATAGGGGATCGCAACAGTTTTTGAGGGTAGTGTATTCAACCCAAATTTATTGATTCGACACAAGGGGAGCCAAAGAATATTCTCGAGTATAAGCAGCTGAGTTGTCAATTCAACCACACCTGAAAGACTTAATATCTGCAACAAAGTATTGAGTAGCAAAGTAGTATGGAAGTAATGACAATAGTGGCAAAAGTGATAGTAGCAGTTTTGCAGTGTTTGTAACAGTACCAACGGAAAAGTAACGTAGCAAAGATCAATATATGGAAAGCTCATAGGCAATGGATCAATGATGGATAATTATGTTAGATGGCATTCATCATGCAACGGTTAAAACATAGGCTGACACAGAACTAGCTCCAATTCATCAATGTAATGTGGGCATGTATTCCATATATAGTCATACATGCTTATGGAAAAGAACTTGCATGACATCTTTTGTCCTAGCCTCCCATGGAAGCGGGGTCCTATTGGAATCTAAGGGATATTAAGGCCTCCTTTTAATAGAGAACCGTACAAAAGCATTAGCACTTAGTGAATACATGAACTCCTCAAACTATGGTAATCACCGGAAAGAATCCTAGTTATTATCACCCTGGGGGATGCGGATCATAACTCATAATAGGTGTCTACAACTTGCACGACAGGATCAAGAACACATATATATTCATCAATACATAATAGGTTCAGATCTGAAATCATGGCACTCGGGCCCTAGTGACAAGCATTAAGCATAGCAAAGTCATAGCAACATCAATCTCAGAACATACTGGGTACTGGGGATCAAACCCTAACAAAACTAACTCGATTACATGATAAATCTCATCCAACCCATCACCATCCAGCAAGCCTACGATGAGATTACTCACGAACGGTGGAGAGCATCATGGAATTGGTGATGAAGGATGGTTGGTGATGACGAAGACGTCGATTTCCCCCTCTGGAGCCCAAAACGGACTCCAAATATGGTCTCCCGAGGAAGAACAGGAGATGGGGGCGGCTCCCTATCATGAAAGGTGATGAAATCTTCTTCTTTATTTTTTTTCTCCCCAAATAAGAATATATATGAGTGGAAAATAAGTAGGAGGAGCAGCACGGCGCCCACAAGCCTGCCCGCCACGACCTAGGGGGTGGGCGCGCACACTAGGCTTGTGACCAGGTGGTGGGCCCCCTGCAGTTGATTCTTTCGCCAATATTTTTCATTAATTTCAGAAATAATCTCCGTAAATTTTCAGGTCAATCCGAGAACTTTTATTTCTGGAAAAAAATAAAACCAAGGCAATTCTGCTGAAAACAACATGAATCCAGGTTAGTTCCATTTAAATCATGCAAATTAGAGTCCAAAACAAGGGCAAAAGAGTTTGAAAAGTAGATATGTAGGAAACGTATCATGCCCCAGCCGGATTCAGATCTGGTCCCCCGTTAGACTAACCTCATGGCTCCGGAAGGGCCTCAATTAGGGATCGAGCAAGGAGGTGAGCGACCTGCAAAAGCATATCGGCTCCGTGATCGACAACGACATCGCGCTGACCAACGTGGTCCAAGTCATGCTCCGGTGGCACATCCTCCCCTTCCAGCGCTGGGATACTCCCCTATGGGCTCGTCATCTTGATGATGAGCCCATGATTTGTCACCTCTTCCGTACTACTCAAGAGAAGTTGTGGAGAGTGCTTTTCAAGTCGCAGAAGAATTGTCCAGGTGAAGAGGAGGGTCGGGGTATAGACGCCGCCAAGCTTGCCTCCAAGGTATAGCATAGCTTTATTTGATCGGCTCTATCTCTCATAAAAAAGTTCTAAAACCTCTTTCCTATCATTCTTTGCAGAAATGGCTGAGCAAAGCCACGGGCATCGACCGCCCGACGCATCAGCCCGAAGACATCAGGTCCGGGCTGTTAGTGGAGATGCTTGTCGAGGTGCCTTATGAGGCGCCGACGAAGGAGAAGAAGAAAACAGTCCGGAAGGCCTTCGCATCAGGGACTAGCCAGGCGTTGTGTCTGAGGAAACCCATTCCTCCTCGAATCAAGAGGAGCATGAGGATGAGGATGAGGACGAGGGGGAGGGCGATTCCCCCTTGCAAGAAAGAGGGGGGCTTCATCGGACGCCACATAGGAAGTACATCCTTCCTGGAAGAAAGCGCGCCGAACACAGATATCCCTGTCCGACGACAGCTCGGACTCGGATACAGAGTCCAATGAGTTTGGAGGGTTCCATGAAGGAGCCTAAGAGTCAAGCCCCCTGCTCAAAGGTGAGGATCCGAAGACTCCTTTGGTTGTCACTGATAAGTGTGAAGTTTACTAACATGCGGGCACTTATTGACTTTGCAGCCCACCGCGTGTCCTCCCCACTGACCAGGTTTTGGATAGGGGGACCCTGTCCGCCGAGCCAGCGGAGAGCGGGAATGCATCGCATCCCACTCCTCTGAGCGTCGCGAAGGACTCCGCGGAGGTGTCGTCCCGACATGCTCCTATGGAGTCAGGCACCAGCGATGGGGAGACTACATCATGGCCGAGGCTAACGCCTCAGCTATCGAGGACCGGGGGCGGTACCCCACCCAAATACTAAGGAGGCCAGACGGATGGATGCTCAGTACCCTCCGAGGACGTCTCCGGAGTGTACCACACCTCCGGAGGTTCTGGCTCAATCCCCGGTTGGTGATCGGGTTGTCCGAACACCACGAGCACGACCGGCCAATGGGTGGCCGGTCAGGGAGGAGGTTCTATCGAGCGCCTCCATCTCCGATGAGCACCTCACCCTTATGGGTGTGTGTCGGCACCCTGATCCTAAGCCACAAGAATCCATCCTATAACACATCACATCACTTTGCGGTCTCACGCACGGTTATCTCCACGGCTGCCACCTTACCTGGGCCAGGACCGTTTGCGTCTTTTGACTCACGTATGTGAATGTGTCGCTATGATTGAAATGTCAAAGAACCCGGGACTGCATGACTAGTCGTAGAACCAAAGTGGTACATCCATACAGGGACAGGCATACGTAACCCAGCAATGCAGGTGTCGATCTCTAGCGTGTGTAGACAAGTCATAGCAAGCTACAAGGACTCCATTACGCCGTGGGACATAAATTTCATGACAGCACGTAGACGAGTCATAGCAGGCTATAGGGACTCCATTACACTTCAAGACATTTCCCCGAAGGGACAGACACAGAAGCAAAGAAGGATACATGCCGGTCAATCTACGTGTCCGGAGCAGTAGCAAGCTACCAAGGCTCGGAGGAAGCACAAAGAGGCAGTTCCCTATAAAGAGTACTACTAAAGGCACACAACTAGGTGTCGAATCCCATACACACCATTGCATGCCACACGTACGCATGACATGCCCAATATGGATAGATACAACTATGGCATCACAACATAACCATACAACATTTCAACATTTATTTAGAAGGCTCGGAAGAGCCAATACAATATGATGTTGCAAACAGGGGTCACAAGACCCAACATTGAGCGCATTCAAACAAGCAAGCAGAAGTTAAACATGTCTGAGTAGAGACATCTACAAAAGTGCATGGAGGAGCCTGAAAAGCTACGACGACCCTACCAAAGGAACCAGAACTCTATCTGGGATTCCCAAGTTAATCCGGTCAACATCAAACTTCCCGTCGAAAATACCACTAATGAGACTGACGTCTCTTCTGCAAAAACATAAATTAAGCAAACGTGAGTACAAGGGTACTCGGCAAGACTTACATCAGAACTATCTACATATGCTTCAGTATCAATGAAGGGGGTTGTGGAGTTTATTGCAGCAAGCCAGCTTTGACTCTTGGCTAACCTATACTACGACTACAAGTGATTTCTTTGAGGTGGGATAGCACACACGAGTCCACATATTCAGCAATCATATGCCACTATGGATCCACTTCCCTCTCCCTACGAGAAGGCCATCCATAGCACTCACGCTTATCTTGCTTATTTTATAAGTATCATTTCACTTATCTATGAACCACATAAGTTCTCCAAGTAGTCCATATCTGAGGATGCGGGTATTTGAATAGTTTATTTAACCCTGCAAGGGTATACTTCTTCACACACGCTCTTGCCACTTATCACCATATGCACGTCATGCATCTCGGCAACCCCCAAGCGGAAGCACTCGCGTGGGCGTCGGCCACGACCGTCAACCACACAAGACCCTATTCCAGGTTTATCGCCTATTTGAGACTGAACCTGCATGGAAGTGCGGCTGAAGTTTTCGGTACGCCCTCAAACGATGTGCGCAGGGTTCCCAAGCCCACCGTTCGGCTGCCACTTGGTACACTGTGCCACTCTGCATCTACCGCATCACAGCCCACCCCGTCGGGCAGCGCTATGCACAGCCGCCATCACTTTTCCTACAAACATTAGAAACTAGTTGCGACTCCTGGACGGAGGACTAGGCGATTAATAAGCCGAGAGGGGTCGAGTTACCGAAGCCCAATGTGTGGTAGTAACTATCTTGGATCACAAATATAGAACTTAGTTCCTAAGGTCGGTCCTAATGAGACAACCCTCCATGTACTCCTACATGGCCTCTCATCGCTACCTTTACCAAATCATGTTCACACACTTCACTCTCACATAGTAGGACATGGATACTGCCATTCTGATCCATCACCCAGATGTATCAGACCCGACACGACACAACTCTAAGCATAGTAGGCATAGTAAGTAAGTAGGCATGGATGAGTAAGCACAACAAGGCTCAAGCAGTTGCTACTCATGCTAAGTGGTTTCAACTATTTACTGTGGCAAAGATAGTTCATGCAAAGGAATGGGTTTAACTACCGAGAATAGGTAGCAGTTGAATCATGATTGTCCTAATTGAATAAAAGAGAGTAGGAGCGAGAGAGTGGGTTCATATCAATATGCTCAAGGGGGGGGGGGGGTTGCTTGTCTGATATGACGATCACACGTTACTACTCCTCGGATGGATACTCGGCCGTATCCTCCGGAATAGTGCCTAACACGAACAACAACCATCGAAGGGGAACAAATCAATACACACCAAATGCCACAATATGATGCATGAACAAGTCATGGCAATATGAGGTGTTTGAGCTAATGTCTAGCAACAAGTTTAAATGAAGTGGGTTTGAACTCAAGGTTCAAATTCAACTTCATATATGGATTCCATAATGCATTTGAACTGAAATGTCCAAGTTCACCTAGTTAGGTTGCTCTAACATGCATGAAATGGTTCAGATGGATTCATTGGATATTTCTGATCAATTTTCATATATAAATTATTCTCATCTGATTTACAAATTATTTTCTATGATTTTTAGAAGTTTTAAATATTTTCTGAATTTCCAAATATAATTGAATAAGAAAATTCCAGTAAATGCATTTATGATGTCAGTAGTGCATCAGGGTAACGTCAGCAGTTGACCAGTCAAAACTGACATGTGGGTCCAACATGTCTTCTGCAGAGGGGTAATCCACACGTTGACTAGAGCTTTGACCAGCTACGAGCCCCGCTAGTCAGTGTCAGGGGGGCTGGTTAGTGGTTAATTCGGCCCTAATGATGGTGCCACGTCGAACTGGCCGGGGTTAGTCGCCGGTGACGAGCCGAGACGGTGGGGGTCACCGGAAATCCTCCTCCGGCGACCATTTGGGCGGCGGAAGGCACCTACGGGTAGTTGGCATTCGCGCGCGTCCATCGGAGGCAACGGGAGGACATGGGGACGCCGAAGACGATGGCCACGACGACTTTCGCGGCGGGCGGAGTTCGGCAACGGCGGGGATGGCGGCTAGGGGACGGAACAGGCAACGGGGCAAGGGCAAGAGGAACCGGGGCTCACAGCAGGCTCGAGGAGGTAGTCGACGAGCTCGGGGAGGCTGCTACGGCAACGAATCGGCGATGGCATCCAGCGGCCGAAGGTTGAAGAAGGCGTCAGCGTTGGCGATGCAGCACGTCCGGGCTCGACTCCTCTCGCAAGGGGGGCTGCGGGCTACGCCAGTCCCGGTGAGCTTGACGACAGGATTTAGGTAGTCGGAGGCTGCGGGGAGAGCAAGGTGACGACGAGCTCTGCTCGGGTCTGAGGGAGAGGAAGTAGAGCGAGAGGGGGAAAGAGGACGAGAGAGCGCGGGATGGGTCCACAGGTCCGTGTTGGGCTCTAAGCGACGTTCACGTCGAGCAGGCGGGGAGGACGTGGCCATACGCGTGCAGGCACGTCGTGGCCACGCGCCCTGCATCCTTCTGGGATAGAATTGTTTGGTTAGGTGAAGTGCTAGGGTTTCTGTTAATCCCCATTTCATGTTGATGAAAATTAAACAAGATGCCATGATGCACAAAGCAGAGCCATACAATGTCTAGCTAGGGCTGTGACAACTCACCCCCACTAAACAAGAATCTCGTCCCGAGATTCAAGCGTAGGGTAAGAGGACAGGAGGGAACACAATACTAACACGATCTTCATGATCCAGTTGCCCTTCTCGAAGATGTTGATTCATTACATCATGCTGATCTTGACACGTTTGCCTTCGGGATCTTCATCCGACAAAAAGACAACAGAAATTGAAAGCTCTACAAGAATCGATCCTTAAGAAGATCAAGCGACTCATGATCAACTCACGGAATGTGACGTGATAACATCTCTCGAGCTGAGACACAAAACACACGTTGAGAGTAAAGAATGAGGCAGATGACGAAGGTCCAATTGGTAGGCACCAATTCCACGCTAAAATAGATGGTGAAGAGGTTTGAAAGTAGCGAGGAGTTAGTTGCCCTTCATACCATAACAGGCACCTTAGGGAAGGTGACTCGTAGGATTATCCCTTATGTGGCAAAAAGAATTACTTTTGATACAAAGATCATTGAAACTCTTTACACTAGCCTAAGGCAATTCACAATGACCGTTGGATGGAATTCAAAGAATGACATACTCAGATCGGAATGGAAACTAGAGCTATAAAACAACTCGGCAATGGAGGGCACATTCCAGCTAATACCGAGGGTATAACCTAGTGTCTGAGCATGCTCTCAAGAACTTGAGCATTTCCATATTCATCAGGGTTTTTACCAACGTCCGTGCCAAGAATCCTGGCAATACCTCATACTACCATGATGAACGATGATGGAGGACACAGATGCAAAGGAAGACAACACTTCCTCAGATTTCACCTGGGCTAGGCCAAGGGAGCAAAATCTGGATGATCGACCGAGAGACATTTAGCACTCCGCTTCTAATGTTCCTTTGATGTACTAGCATAGCCCCAATTATGTGTCAGGTGTTATGAGTAGAACATCAAGTAAAGGTCAGACTTGGGAATCTCAAAAGGGTCCATGAGGAATAACTTCTAGAGCAAGTCATACAAGGTCCTCATGGGGAGGTGGCCAAGTTGCTAAAACAAGATATTATAATAGTAGGTCTTCCGGATAGGTATGTTAGCCACAACATCCCTTTGCCAGATTACAGAGAGACCATTGTTATAAATCTAGGGGAAACGTCCCAACCATTATACCTGCCCGAGATTCAGATCTGCTTGGTGCCGGGATATTCTAGGCTGAACATGTTTGGAAGTGAAAGGTTGCAACACAAATCGAAGAGATGACGTTGCAAGATTCTCGGGAAATGAACTGCGGAAGCCAACTACGAAACATGAGCTGGATTGCAAGACCCACATGAACACGGTGTCCAAGACAATTGTGGTCATATGGAGAGCTTACAACAAAACACTACCGAGTTCTGGATGGAAGCATCAATGGGGTAAGGAAGTCCTTGCATAAGTCGTATGATTATCTTTTAAGAAGGAACTTCTTTTCTTTGAACAACTCAATCAGTGACTTGATGTGCTAGGAGATACATATGGAATGGAGGTTGCAAATCTACCAAACCATAGAATACTTTGCACATGCATGATTGACATGGGATGATTCCAAAGGGAAGCAAAATGAACTTTCTCGAATTCACGATGACAACTTGCATCAACTAGACGTGAGCTGAGAAGAAGTCACTTCTTACACCTAGCATATACTTCACGAACGGAACATGAAGATATGCCTACAATGTTTCCAACACTAGCTTCATTTTCATCATGAGTCATGGAAGAGATGAAAATGTTGTCAATGGGCTTAACAATAATTCATCGAGATATCCATGTAGATGGAATTCCACAACTTATGAAAACAAGGTGATAGCATTGGTCAGACCGACAGATATAACGGTGTATGCTCGAGGATACATCCACGAGTAAAACAACATTAGAAAAATCTTTGGTTCTGATTTTAATTTGACGATAGCCCATACTCAAATCAATGGTTGTACAAGATGATAGGTGCATCAATTATTCACATGGATCAATCGATGAAGATATCATCTTTCTTCTACATATACAAGCACAAAACACAAGATATCCCGTTAACATGGGCTAAGTTAGATCAAGCTTCTATCTTCCAACTCTCCAAGTTGTTGTTTAGCTTAACCAACTAGTTCAGGGTTATCCAACAAAGAGACTTGGAGAAGGGGTGATTTATAAAAAAAACATCGTGATCACGAACTCAACATAACGGTCAAGGAACACCTTGGTAATACTTTCGAGAAGATATTCGGAAAATCACGATCCACCGAAATGTTATGAAGCTCAAGACCAATCTTGCTTTTCAGGGCAAGATGACATGATCAATAGAGTGAAGGATTGACAAAATCCCAACTCATTTATCGAAAGTACCACATGGAAAATGGAATAGGTAGCACGATCAATCTTGGTATGAAAATTCAATGACCATCACACCAAGAGTGAGATTATTGTCCATTAACTACCGAGCAACAAAGTTGCGAGGAGTATTGATTACACACATCATGATTCACTTGTTGGTGTTCTGGTTATAGACAACACAGAGATCGGGGAATGAATGATGATGGCTAGCAGTATCACTACATCAGATTTCATAAGAGGGAGTGCAGTTCTCATGATAATCTTGACATGAAGAGGGTAATACCTCAAGGTAGAAGAGAGCAAAAGCTGAATTGGCATTTTGATCTGCGGAATACAACTGCTTTGACCCAATCCAAGAATAGACGAGGTACAGGAGTTTGCTTCTCCTAGTCATTTGAGAATAGAATGGCTTGACACACCACAAGAATAGTTCACATTGATAACACAATGCATGACATACTCTCGACTATCCATTGATAGATAATGGTCAGAATACAATTGAAGGAGGGAAACTTAAGAGAACCTGATTTTTCCTGAGTTGTAGATGCATGGATTGAATATATCAAACGGATTTCAACATGTTTCTTCCAGATAACCCATGCAGAAATGAAGGATTGGCAGAGTCACAACTATGGGATGGAGAACTCACCAAGACCACTCATGTTGTGATCTTCCGTTCAAAAAGAACTTCTACCATAACTGATTCGTGGTATTGGAAGGATGATATACCATGAACCTTGAAGACTATAATCATGTTACTAAGCATCATAAGGGGGCGAGCAAAGGCTATCAATAAGACTAAGCAGGAGGAGACTTGGGTTCCATATCCCAGATACAGAATACCTATTGACTAAGTAGCATCACAACATGCTTTTGATAATGATGTTCAGAGTTATCACACTGGAATCAAAAGACACAACTAGACTATTGGGTGGTTCAATTAAACAACATGGTTTCCTAAACAGCGTCATCAAACATGTCGAGGTAATAGGGTACCTCAACTTAACAATTAGTGTGCTTTGTTTGGCCTACAAGACATTTACTGAAGATGAAAGACTTTTGCAATTGATTCAGATAATTTAGAAACCTTCGATAACTCGGAGATCATAACGGCTGTACGGGCATGAAATATGAGGCAACCTGCATAAGAAAACTGACAACAAGACAATGAATTCTTATAGAGGCATAAATCCAGAAGACAACATCTTTCCTATAGGTCTTCAGCATAGTAACTCATCCTCCTAATAGATAGATGAGAAGGCCTAGTTCGTAATCCCCATAGAATAAAGAAGAGGGTGACTCGGAATTAGAACGACACAAGGAAAGGAGTAAAACGAGCCTTACGTTCCCTTCCACAATCAATTCCCATATATAACTAAAGCAGTTCTAGACTCAACATTGACCAGTTTTTGGCTTGGTAATCCTACAGGCAGTCAAGCTCTGATACCAAAGCTGTCGGGACCCCGATCCTAAGCTATAAGAATCTAGCCTGTAACACATCACCTCACTTTGTGGTCTCACACACGATTATCTCCATAGCTGCCACCTTACTTGGGCCGGGACCGTTTGCGTCTTTTGACTCACGTATGTGAATGTGTCGCTAGCATTCAAATGTCAAAGAACCCGGGCTGACATGACTAGTGGTAGAACCAAAGTGGTATATCCATACAAGGACAGGCATACGTAACCTAGCAATGTAGGTGTCGATCTCTAGCGTGTGTAGACGAGTCATAGCAAGCTACAAGGACTCCATTATGTCGTGGGACATAAATGTCATCACTGCATGTAGACGAGTCGTAGCAGGCTACAGGGACTTCATTACACTGCGAGACATTTCCCCAAAGGGACAAACACAGCAGTAAAGAAGGATACATGTCGGTCAATCAATGTGTCCGGAGTAGTAGCAAGCTACCAAGGCTCAGAGGAAGCACAAAGAGGTAGTTCCCCGTAAAGAGTGCTACTAAAGGCACACAACTAGGTGTCGAATCCCATACATACCGTTGCACGTCACACGTACGCACGACATGCCCGATACGCATAGATACAACTATGGCATCACAACATAACCATAAAACATTACAACATTTATTTTGAAGTCTCGGAAGAGGAAATACAATATGATGTTGCAAACAAGGGTCACAAGACCCAGCATTCAAAGCATTCAAACAAGCAAGCGGAAGTTAAACATGTCGGAGTACAGACATCTACAAAAGTGGCTAGAGGACCCTGAAAAGCTACAACGACCCTACCAAAGGAACCAGACCTCTGTCTAGGATTCCCAAGCTAATCCAGTCAACATCGAACTTCCCATCCAAAATACCACTAATGAGACTTACGTCTCTTCTGCAAAAACATAAATTAAGCAAACATGAGTACAAGGGTACTCAGCAAGACCTACATCAGAACTATCTACATATGCTTCAGTATCAATGAAAGGGGTTGTGGAGTTTATTGCAGCAAGCCAGCTTTGACTCTTGGCTAACCTATACTACGACTACAAGTGATTTCTTTGAGGTGGGATAGTGCACACGAGTCCACATATTCACAAATCAATACACCACTATGGATCCACTTCTGTGTCCCTACAAGAAGGCCATCCATAGCACTCACGCTTATCTTGCGTATTTTAGAAGTATCATTTACTTATCTATGAACCACATAAGTTCTCCAAGTAGTCCATATTCGAAGAAGTGGCTATCCGAATAGTTTATTTAAACCTGTAGGGGTATACTTCTTCACACATGCTCTCGCCACTTGTCACCATATGCACGTGATGCATCTCGGCAACCTTCAAGTGGAAGCACTGGCATGGGCGTCGGCCACGACTGTTAACCACACAAGACCCTAGTCCAGGTTTATCGCCTATTTGAGACTGAACCCGCACGGAAGTCCGGCCGAAGTTTTTGGCACGGCTTCAAACAATGTGCGCAGGGTTCCCAAGCCCACCGTTCGGGTGCCACTTGGTACATCGTGCCACTATGCATCTATCGCATCACAACCCACCCCGTCGGGCAGCGCTATGCACGGCCGCCATCACTTTTTCTACAAACACCAGAAACTAGTTGCAACTCCTCGACAGAGGACTAGGTGATTAATAAGCCGAGAGGGGTCGAGTTACCGGAGCCCAATGTGTGGCAGTAACTGTCTTGGATCACAAACACAGAACTTAGTTCTTAAGGTCGGTCCCAATGAGACAACCCGCCATGTACTCCTACATGGCCTCTCATCGCTACCTTTACCAAATCATGTTCACACACTTAACTCTCACACAGTAGGACATGGATACTGCCAATCCGACCCATCACCCATATGTATCAGACCCGACACGACACGACTCTAAGCATAGCAGGCACAGTAAGTAAGCAGGGATGGATGAGTAAGCACAACAAGGCTCAAGCAGTTGCTACTCATGCTAAGTGGTTTCAACAATTTACTGTGGCAAAGACAGGTCATGCAAAGGAATGTGTTCAACTACAGAGAACAGGTAACAATTGAATCATGATTGTCCTAATGCAATAAAAGAGAGCAGGAGCGAGAGAGTGGGTTCATATCACTATGCTCAAGGGGGGTTTGCTTGGCTAATAAGACGATCACACGTTACTGCTCCTCAGATGGATACTCGGCCATATCCTCCGGAACAGTGCCTAACACGAAGAACAACCATCGAAGGGGAACAAATCAATACACACCAAATGCCACAATATGATGCATGAATAGGTCATGGCAATATGAGGTGTTTGAGCTAATGCATCTAGCACCAAGTTTAAATGAAGTGGGTTTGAACTCAAGGTTCAAATTTAACTTCATATATGGATTCCGTAATGCATTTGAACTAAAATGTCCAAGTTAACCTAGTTAGGTTGCTCTAACATGCATGAAAACGGTTCATATGGATTCATTGGATTTTTCTGATCAATTTTCATATATAATTTATTTTCATCTCACTTACATATTATTTTCTATGATTTTTAGAAGTTTTAAATATTTTTTGAATTTCCATAAATAATTGAATAAGAAAACTCCAGTAAATGCATTTATGATGTCAGTAGTGCATCAGGGTAATGTCAGCAGTTGACCAGTCAAAACTGACATGTGGGTCAAGCATGTCATCTGCAGAAGGCTAATCCCCGCGTTGACTAGAGCTGGCCTAGTGTTTGGGCTGGCCCAGCGCACCCAGTGGCTATCTTGTGCCCAGTGTGTGAATGGCCCATGAGGTAAAACCCCGTTTTTCCAATTTCTATTTTTCCAGAACTTGTAAAATTCATAATAAATTCATATGACCTCCAATTTTGATGATTCAAATTTCTAAATACTCCTAGAAATTCCACCTATCTAATGATACTAGTACTATAATTTTCCACCACAAGTCTCTGCCCTATTCATATTAAAATTCAAATTCGAATTATTCAAGCCCCTCTTGCAAAATTCCTAGAACATCCAAATCAATTCCAAATGGAGTGATTCCAATTCATACCCGCTCTAAATATCATGCCTTCTTTATCAGGCCTTGGTTAATATTTTCACCATGCACTAATTCCGCTGGATCGAATAATAGCCCCATATTTCATTATTACCATCTTCGGAAATTTAGAGGAAAATCATTCCAACTCTAAAACCAGTGAAACCACTTCCTCCATGTTTCTAAGATCATGCCCTATTTAATAGGTGAGGTCGGCCATTTTTATAAAAATATTTTATGTAGACTTCTTATAGGATTGTAATTTCCTTCATTTCCACCATTCAAAAATCTCCTTGATCCAGATTCAATAAATCGTCCTTGGTTATTTTGCTCATGACCGGAGGTGTCCATGAAAAATTAAAACTACTGTTTATAGGGCACTTTATTTTTCTGCTTGCTGTGTTGCTTATTGTGGTTGTTTCCGGCAATAGTTAACAAAGTAGATGAAGTGCTTGGAGTTGGACGAGATGCGTGTGAAGACCTCGAAGACATTGCTAAGCCAGGCAAGCAACCCTTTGACCATGACTATGAAACCCTTTTATCGTATGTCATATAGCACTTTATTTCTTGATGTTGATCATGTTGATCTGGTGTTTTCTGTTCGGAGGGATGCCTCCAATACTTTTACGGTTGATTCTTGCATAGTGCATGACACTACCTCCTTATGAGGGTTGTGCGGGTGGGAGTAGATATGATGCTAGTAGATGTTACGCAAGTGGGATCGGGTTTATGCATGGTGATGGAAGCCAAGAAATGATTTCAAAGACTTCTCAAACAACCCGTCGGGTGCCACTAATGCCCGAGGGAGATGATGTTGAGTTGGGTAACCACTTGATAAAGAAGTGGAGTACCGGAGCAAGTTGTGTGAGTGTGTCTGTTTTCAAAAATGGATTAGATCTAAGGTTTGCTGACCATCCCAACCTTACATGTACAACCACTCTACCCCTATATGGGAAGGGGCTTTGTTGATTACTATGGTTGGTGCTCGCAAGGAGCCCGCATTACTAGTGGCGAGAGTGAAGAGCTCACTCTCGAGACCGGGTCGTCCTAGAGTGGAAGGTCATGCGCTGTCTTTACAGGCACCAGCACACCATTGCATGCCCTCATGGATGACATGTGTGATGTATATCATGAGGGATGGAACCAACGAGTGGACCCTTTGTTGAGTATCGCCATGGGAAAGTCATTGTTCGAGTGCTTACCTTGGGTATGTAATATAACGGGAGTCGTGGATGACACAAAAGTTCCCTGAATCTTGTGGGTAAAGTGTGCAACCTTTGCAGAGTGTAAAACTATTCGAATAGCCGTGTCCACGGTCATGGAACGTTGGAGGTCCTTCTTAAACTATGTCCAGATGTTTCCCCAAAACTTGGTGTGTGTCTGTGGTGGCAAGGATGATACTTGCGTTGAGTCGCATGACTTGGCACGATGACTAAACATGAGACGTCCAACCCACTACTTATGATGATGACTTACACATGTTCTTATGAACACCGTCGATGGTTGATGCATGCTTACTTATGTTACTTGATCATGTCATTGCACTCAAAACTGGCTTTTTGCAAAAGTTACCCATTAGTGCCATTCCATGCATTGTTATTGCCTTGTTCCAAGCATGGGTTGCTTGCGAGTACATTCAAAGTACTCATTGGCTTGCCACTGGTTATTTTATTGGCCAGGCATGAAAGATCAGGTTATGATGAAGACTACCTTGGAAACGGACATGCGAGCTAGGACGCTTCCCTATCAGAATTCTTGCAGGGTTAAGGCAGATGGCATGTGTTGGGGAACGTCGCATGGGAAACAAATTTTCCTACGCACACGCAAACCTATCCATGGTGATGAGCATTTACGAGAGGGAGAGTGGATATACGTACCCTTGTAGATCGCTAAGCGGGAAGCGTTAAGAAACGCGGTTGGTGTAGTCGAACATCTTCGCGATCCAAATCGCCGAGCGTCCCGCGATCTCATCACGAGCCGTCCCGCGATCCAATCAAGATCCGTCCCGTGAACTCATCACGATCCGTCCCGCGATCTCGTCACGATCCGTCCTGCGATCTCATCACGATCCATCACGCGATCTCATCATGAATCGTCTCGTGGACTTGATCACGATCCTTCCGATCTAGTACCGAACGGACGGCACCTCCGCGTTCAGCACACGTGCAGCTTGATGACGATCTCCACCTTCTTGATCCATCAAGAGGAGTTGGAGAGGAGAGAGAGTTCACCGGCAGCGTGACGGCGCTCCGGTGATGGTGGTGGTGGAGCAATTCCGGCAGGGCTTCGCCTAAGCGCTGCAGAAAACCGATCTAGAGGAGCACCGGTGGAACGGGTAGCACGTGGCCGTAAGTTGTGTCCCGTGTGCTAGCCCTGTCCCTCTATTTATATGTTGAGCCCTGGGGTCTAAACTTGGAGCAAAAACCTCTACAAGGTCGATTTTCCCCGCACAAGGTCGGTTTGGCCCGCAAGAAAAGAGTCCAACTCGGATCCCTGCAGTCCCACACACAAGCGGTAGTACCGCTTCACGAGCGGTAGTACCGCTTGAGCAGTAGTACCGCTTCACAAGCGGTGGTACTACCTTACTGCTTAAGGCAGCAGCAAAACTTCCTTTTGCCCTTTCCAATACCTTGTGGGTTTTACCCCATTGGTCCATATAAAGTGTTGGTGTACCCGAACACTTCGGTAAACATCCGGAACCCTTTCCGGTCAATTCCGGAACTCTTCCAGAGATCAAAACACTATTATCACATATATCAATCTTTATCTCCAGACTCTTCCGGAGATCCTCGTCATGTCCGGGATCGTATCCGAGACTCCTAACATCCTTCGGTCACCACCATACATAACTCTATACTACCGAAACGTCACCAAACCATAAGTGAGCAGACCCTGCGGGTTCGAGAACTATGTAGACATGACCGAGACACCTCTACGGCCAATAACCAATGGCGGGACCTGGACGTCCACATTGGTTCCTACATATTCTATGAAGATCTATCGGTCGAACCTCTATGTCAAGGATTCAGTTAATCCCGTATAACGTTCCCTTTGTTCTTCGGTATGTTACTTGCCCGAGATTCGGTCGTCGGTATCTCCATACCTAGTTCAATCTCGTTACCGGCAAGTCTCTTTACTCGTTCCGTAATACAAGATCCCGCAACTAGCAATTAGTCACATTGCTTTCAAGGCTTATTGTGATGTTGCATTACCGAGTGGGCCCCGAGATACCTCTCCATCACACGGAGTAACAAATCCCAGTCTCGATCCATGCCAACTCAAAAGACACCATCGGAGATACCTGTAGAGCACCTTTATAGTCACCTAGTTACGTTGCGACGTTTGATACACACTAGGCACTCCTCCGATATCCGTGAGTTGCATGATCTCATGGTCATAGGAACATATACTTGACATGCAGAAAACAGTAGCAATAAACTGACACGATCATATGCTATGTTTGTAGTTTGGGTCTTGTCCATCACATCATTCTCCTAATGATGTGACCCCGTTATCAAATGACATCTCATGTCCATGGCTAGGAAACCTTCACCATCTTTTGATCAAAGAGGTAGTCTATTAGAGGCATACTAGGGACATGGTTTTGTCTATGTATCCACACATGCATCTAAGTCTCCGATCAATACAATTATAGCATGGATAATAAACGATTATCATGAACAAGGAAATATGATAATAACTAATTTATTATTGCCTCTAGGGCATATTTCCAATAGTCTCCCACTTGCAGAGTCAATAATCTAGTTCACATCACCATGTGATTCGCATTGTTATGAATCTAACACCCAATGAGTTCTGGGGTTCGATCATGCTTTGCATGTGAGAGAGGTCTTATAGTCAACGGGTCTGTAACATTCAGATCCGTGTGCACTTTGCAAATCCCTATGTCAAACTGTAAACACTGCTACCACACTCCACTTGGTACTATTCCAAATGGCTGCTCCACTATATGTATCCAGATTGCTACTACGAGTCATCCGGATTAGTGTTAAAGCTTGTATCGACGTAACTCCTTACGATGAACTCTTTATCACCTCCATAATCGAGAAACATCTCCTCAGTCTCTTTCGTTGAAGATTTCCGTTGCAAACGTGTGAAAACTTGGCCATAAAGGTCATATTTGAGTAAACCGGTATGTAATGCATGTAAGACTCTTTTTATTCAGCTTCAGTGTGTTTAGTGAGTATTGATCTCTGGGATCACTGTGCACGTACATTCGGTGATCACGACTTATGAGTCAGGGTCCCCATAGAGCTGGTATCAAAGCCATCCTGACTGTTGGAAGCCCTTAGTTAGCATGGGCTTTCGTTAGGACAAAACTATTTCTCCAGGCCCTTCAAAATCCCTTACAAAGCCTGTATATTTCTCACCTCTCCTAAAATTCCAAGGGAAGCAAAGGTTTTTGCCTTAGCACATCCACCCCTATTCTCTCAAAATCTCCTCGTCTTCTTTTCAAAACTTCTCAAATGGTCGCTACTACCCTTGTGCCCCTGACCACGGGATTCCTTGAATTCCTCCTGGGTAACCTGGAAGGAAGCCACCTTGCCAGACATTCACGTAAGTTTGACGACCCCATGACAAGGAGCTACCAGCAGAGGATACCTTCTCGAACGATGAGGATGTCAAGACTTAGATGATAGTGACACCCTCGACATAGCCCAGGGACGATGCCACCTTGCCCTTCGATGATCAGGGCACAAAGCATATAATGTCGTGATAATGCATCACTAGTAGAGAAAACCTGTCCTTTTCGTTGGTATATCTCTAACCACCGGTGTATGAGTACCTTGCCATTTGGTCCGCCTCACTATAGTGAGCAGGAAAATGGTTCTCATCATTCCACGCTCTTGGTGCCGGTGACATCGTCAACGTGACCGGTAGGATACAACTCTACTATGCCTTGTTAACGTCATTACATAAAAGGTTGCCTACTTGGAACCCTCGACGTCTCAGAAGACTAGAAGACATTGGCATGACTACAAAAACACTAGAAGACCCTGTCAACAACTGTCGTGAAGATTCACCTTCGTCGTCAACTCAACAGACACGAAGTCGTCAACAACCGTAGACATAGCAACACCTGAAGAAAACCTAGAAGACTAAGAGGACTCCTCTCCAAGACACGAAGCAAGTACGACTACTAAGTCTGAGGACCCCTAGGATAGGATAGGTCGTGTGTCCCCTAGGCGAAGTCGAGTCCATATGATGGTTCAAATGGAACCATGATGTGTGTTGCTTGTTTTGCTTGATTGTGCTTTAGTGTAAGTCACACTTTTGCCCTGGGAAACAAGTGCATTACTTTATCTCCCACCTTACCTTGATGTTTGTGTTTGGCCTTCTTGACACTTGTTTGATTTCACTTGGACTATACCACCCCCTTAGGCACTCCTCTCGATGCTACTTTCCCTCCCCAATCTCGTCAACTAAAGACCAGCAAGACAAGATGCACCAAGGATCCACCTCGACGGACAGCTAGCATTGAAGACTACGACTACAACGGACTCAACCAGATGCAGCCCCATAGAGTTATGCTTTTCTCTCTAGATTGGAAGACCCCTTCCTCGCCAAACCTATACCTCACAAGCTCCCCAGCACAAATCTCTGATCACGTGTTTAATATACGGATTTTCCAAAGCACTTATTGAGCTTCAATAACCCCTGCTTTCCACTGGGTTAATGATGGAGCCAGTGATCATAGTGAACAAACATCCTTCATTCCTATGCTAGCACTAGAACCTTGATGCCATACAGAGGATCATTCTAAGGGTATACAAATTGTGGAAAATGATTTGATTTAGGCATAATAGATGTTTTGAGAAAGCAGTTCAGACCCATTGGTGGATTACGAGGCTTAATGTTGGTGGACGAACTTGGTGGGTCAAGATTGATAGAGTAGCATAACTTTCTTGTCCCTGGAGCAAATTGGATTGGTAGGACAAATATGATCACATGTTGAAATTCTTGATGGGTTAATGACTTGACTTTGGCAAGTAATGTAGATAGTGGAGTGATGGTGACTCGCATAACTAGTAGGAAGCTCTTACTAGGTGTAAAACATGGATTTAAATAGGTGATCCTAATAGGTTCTCAAGATCAATCAAACCGCATGGTTCGGAGTAACTTGGATTTAGTCCAATGATCTTAATCATGGTACCTTGTTTCTTTATGGATGATAGTAGAAGGAATCGGATGATGTTAGGGATAATTCAGGGATCTATATAAGCTCGACATTGGGGTTTAGGTGGCCATGAGATTGTAAGTTCATGGATATATTGTGATAATAGTCCTTGCAATGAGATGTGGATTATATGAACTCGAGGAGATTATGTTGAACACCATTGATGCTGGATTTGTAGCAGTAATGGATCATGTAATAGAGGATGATATTCGTGGATCAATTAAATTGTATTCGTAGGAAGGAAACAAGATCTTAGAGTGGTTTATTACATGTTTCCTTAGCATGGTAATGCAATACCTTAGACCTAGGATAGGTCAGAAGGACACTTGGATTAGTAATGTCATGATCAAGCTTAGTGGCCTGTAAATTATCTCGAGGATTTTTATATAGGGATATATGTGAGTTAGCTATGGTATACATATGAGATTTTTCGGTATAGTCCTCCTCTCAAAACCTTGGAGGTATGAGTAGCATGTGTAATGGTGGAGTTGACTCATGTGAGATGATGCCTTCAAGGATATAGGGTGACTTTGTTTGGAGTAATAGGCTGTACTATTGGCACCTAAGAACCGTGCTCGAGGATAAGATGATAGACATTCACTCACATCCTAATCTCCTTGAAACCCTAAAGCTTTACCAATCCATAAAAAGGTCAGAAGTGACCATATGTCTTGACTCTCAGTCATAAGACTACGGTCGGTACTCCACCTCGACCACCACTAGTCATGTTCAAAGGAAGGTGGCCATGAGGACCCGTATTAGGTTGGACTACAAACCCTTGAGATGAGTGAGCATCTGGGACGAATGCCCGCTCCTATAACATACCCCATGAGCAATGTGTTTATGTGGTACTTCGGGAAATAGGTTGTTGTCCTCTGGGATATCATGCTTATTTACCCAATGAGAGGAGGGACACCTTAGTCTTGTTTGGACAGGCCCCAGGAACACCCATTACCATGCCTCTCGAGAGTAAGGTCTCACCTTGAAGGATTTGGACTACTTGAAGCACCCTCCCTGCAAAAGAAAACATTCTTTCCCAAGCAAGATGAAGAACCACTACGATCGTCGAGGCACGGCGACGATGAAGAAGAAGTCAACCACCACTCCTTTGCTATATACCTCGACTAGACTATATCCAGAAGCATCTACGTTCAAGCCCGGTGAAGCCCTTGGACATCAAGAGGATTAAGATCCCCTTACTTTAAATGGTCGTCTATCAGTTCCTGACCTGGATGGAACTAAGAAGTTGACGGCACCCTCACCCCACCACCTTGACGGTGTATGTTGAGCATGACTTCCCTACCCCCTCGAGATGCCTGGACGGAGTGGAACTACTGTCATGACCTCATTGCTATCCCTTTTTGGTTTAATCAAGGACATGAACCCGACTTGATCATGGTAAACCACCTGCAAAGGTAGTTCACCCCACTTGCCAAGCGTCTGACCTCGGGGATTAGATGGCTGATCTATACTCTAGATAGTCAGCTTATCCAAGACCCCACTGAAACCTTCCCAAATGGTAGAACCCACTTTGAAACTAAGTCTCTAAGCTCAGTCCTAGGGGAGAGACTCAGCACAGGCCTTGCCACGGAGACACGAGTAGACCAAACAGTCAAAGACCCTCCAGAGACGTGCGTCCATGACGATTAAGACAAACGACCAAAGAAGAATGAAGAATCTACCTAGGAAGCTTACTCGAGCAGAAGATCTCGCTGAGAAGCCCACGACGACACACCTCAGCACTCTTAAGAATGGAGACCACCTACGGCTGAAGACCCCTGCTTTAAGGAAGATCAGGACTTCCCCGTCAATGAGAACCTACACCAAGACTCAACCCTTCTAGTCTAACGCGATACATCTAGATGTCACTAACCAACGTGAGCAACCCTGGGACTAGCAATGTCACATTACTTGGCCATGTATCCCGACTTTGGAATACACACACAAGCCAGGACTTGCCAAGACCTCATCCACCGAACCCTTAACCATTAGGCAAGCCTAGCAGGTTGCTGGAACTCGTTCACCCTGAGACGAAGTCAACGATGCACTCAAAGACATATCATCAAGCACTTCAAGGCCCAGAAGGACAACCATGCCAGAGCAGAAACAACATGGAACGTGGAGACTACCTCACCTTTGAATTTCTGCATCCATCCCACGCCTAGCCTAGGAATCTCGGGGACGAGATTCTTGTAAGGGGGTAGGTCTGTCACACCCTGTGATTTGCCACATGGCTAAGTTATCATGACCCAAAAATTAGGGCCAATTAAAACTTTTGTGTGCTTGTTATGCTTGACTTGATTGCTGATTGTCTCATTGCTTGCTAGTGCTCTATATTCATAAAATCCCACCTACTCTCAAAACTCTTTTCCTTGATACCAAATCTTGTCTAATGACCATGCCATGTGAATAGGACTTAAATATATTTTTACAACATATTAGTTTTGCCAAAAAGCATTTATTTAAATTAGGTTTTCAAAAACCCTGAGATGAGGTTTGTACTACAAATCCTCAAATTGGGTGGATACTTTTCCCCTAAAGACATTTAAAGGGAAATGGTCTTTTAAAGCTTTTTCTTCAGGCCAGAAATGGTCTTTTAAAGGGAAAAATTATTTAAATGCTTTAAAAATATTTGAGAAAATTTAGGAAAACTCAGTGGACATATATTGTCCACATATATGAGTTTAATCACATGGTCATGTTCAAAGTATTGGACAAAACCCTTTAAAACCATTTATGCCAATTTCAAGCATTTCAAATATTTCTATAAGAAATGTTCCCAAATAAATCTAGGAAAATTCTAGCAAGTCACCAATGATATATGTGATCATCTTGCCAAGTTCCACATAAATAACATTTGTTTTGGTTCACCAAAATATCCCAAGACCCTCTCTGTCCAGGTCCAAATTTGATCAACTTTGCATTGTGAAGTTTCTCTTATTGATCCCAAACTATGTGGTCATGTTCTAATCCCCAAATAATGATGTTACACAAAGTTGTGAATCAAGGAGATTAGTTTAACCCAACTGGATCTACAGAAACCCGATTTTGTTGAATCCTAGGGTTTACTATGTTTACATTGCAAACCTTCTTCAAATCATCTCCAAACCTGTTATCAGGAACAAATGGACTTACCATTTACCCTAGGTAAATCTCAAGGCATAGGATCCCTCTACCTAGCCCAATTACAGCACAAACACCTTGTTCCATAAACTAGTGGACAAGCAAAGTTGACCCAAAGAGATTCCCCTTGCCCCCAACTTTTTACCACAGCATATTATAACCCTCTTCTACCTCCAGTAACTTTGCCATGGTCTATGGAATTATTTGGGGGGTAACTCTCTCTTATTCCCTCTCTTTTCACCATGGCAGCACCTCTCCTTCCCTTCTGATCATGCTAATGACACCAAACTTTTTGACAACCTCACTTGCATACATATGCATCAAACCAAACCCAAATATGGCAGGCTCATGTGGAAAATATGAGAAGTTCATCTAAACCTGCATTATGACAGTAATAGTGACTTTGTACTGCAAGTACTCTGTAGAATCATTTTCCAGAGCTGCAAATTGGTGCTACTAGACAAAGTTTTATCAATAGTGCCCTAGAGTAAAAAACCCACTAGATCAGGCCCAAGTTTGCTACTTCAAACTTACCCCTTGTGGAACACCCATGTAACCCGCCCCATTTACCCTGAGAATCGACCACTACTCTATTGCATGCGCGCCTCACAACCCAAATAACTTTCACCGACCGAAAAGATGCCCTAGACAAGGGTTGGCGTGGTGACCACGCAGCCAGCATGTAGAAACGGTGCTCTGCCGCTTGTCGTTGTCCTGTAGCTCGCGTCCATCCTCGTTAGAGAATCCCAGCATGCCATCGACCTCCACTCGACCTCCCATGCCCCTCCCTGGCACTCAGAAACCTCCAAGCCGAATCTGGCGCGCGTGCTCACTGCGCCCTAGGCGCGTCCGAGGCCACCCGAGCTCCCCCCGGTCGCCCCCGCCTATAGGACCGCTCCGCAGCCCCCTCTCACCTCCCCTTGGCTCTCCCTTGCTCCCTTGGACATCCCAGACCGAGCCCCCTTCCTCCCGTGCCGTCCAATCATCCACATGGCCGCCATGGTGCTGCCATGACCTCGGCCCAATCCGCGCCAACCCGGCTTCCTCCTCTCCCCCAAACCGTGCAGGACACCTCTAGCTCCACCACCATCCTCCCTCGCTCATCGGTTCGTCCTCTGGTGGCCGGAACGCCAAGCTCCATGGCTGTCGTCACCGGAGTCCTCTGCGAGTGAGGCCGCGCTCAAGCTCGCACTCCCCGATGAAGGAAAGGACCCCTTGGGGGTGCAGCCCTTTGCCCCGTCCTCGCCAGCGGCCGAGGCCTCGCCGGGGCGGTCTGAGCCGTCGGGGCGGCGCTGGCGAGCGCTCAGCCCCGCCTCCCCTGTCTCGCCCTGGTCGGAGGTAGGAGGAGCCCTTCCGTCCGGGCCCGACTGTAAGCCACTCAAGGGCTAGGCCCAGCAGTTTAAGTGGAGACGGCCTAGGGATTGGCGTCTTCTCCAACCGAAGGCGCATTCAGGCGAATACGCAATCAATGTGGCACCTGGCGTGTGCGTCTGCGCCGTCCCAGTCCGCCAAGTGGCTATCTTGTGCCCAGTGCATGAATGGCCAATTAGGTGAAACCCCCCTTTTTCCAAATTCTGTTTTTCCAGAACTTGCAAAATTCATAATAAATTCATATGACCTCCAATTTTGATGATTCAAATTTCTAAATACTCCTAGAAATTCCACCTATCTAATGATACTACTCACATAATTTTCCACCACAAGTCTCTGCCCGATTCATATTAAAATTCAAATTTAGATTATTCAAGCCCCTCTTGCAAAATTCCTAGAACATCCAAATCAACTCCAACTGGAGTGATTCGAATTTAGAGCTGCTCTAAATATCATGCCTTATTTATCATGCCTTGGTTAACATTTTCACCATGCATTAATTCTGCTGGATCAAATAATAGCCCCATATTTCATTATTACCATCTTATGAAATTCATAGGAAAATCATCCCAACTCAAAAACCAGTGAAACCACTTCCTGCATGTTTCTAAGATCATGCCCTATTTAATAGGTGCATTCGCCCATTTTTATAAAAATATTTTTTCTATAGACTTCTTATAGGATTGTCATTTCCTTCATTTCCACCATTCAAAAATCTCCCTTGATCCAGATTCAATAAAACCTCCTTGGTTATTTTTCTCATAACCAGAGGTGTCCATGAAAAATAAAACTCCTATTTATAGAACACTTTATTTTTCTGCTTGTAGTGTTGCTTATTACGGTTGTTTCCGGCGATAGTTAACGAAGTAGATGAAGTGCTTGGAGTTGGATGAGAAGCGTGTGAATTCCTCGAAGACGTTGCTAAGCCAGGCAAGTAGACCTTTGACCATGACTATGAAACACTTTTATCGCATGGCGTATAGCACTTTATTTCTTGATGTTGATAATGTTGATGTGGTGTTTTCCCTTCTGTGGGATGCCTCCAATACATTTACCGTTGATACTTGCATCGTGCATGACCCTACCTCCTTATGAGGGTTGTGTGGGTGGGAGTAGATAGGATGCTAGTAGATGCTACGTAAGTGGGATGGTTTATGGATGGTGATAGAAGCCAAGAAATGATTTCAAAGACTTTTCGAAAAGCCCATCGGGTGCCACTAATGCCCGAGGGAGATGATGTTGAGTTGGGTAACCACTTGAGAAAGAACTGGAGTACTGGAGCAAGTTGTGCGAGTGTGTGTGTTTTCGAAAACGGATTAGATTTAAGGTCTGCTGTCCTAGCCTTACATGTACAACCACTCTACCCCTATATGGGAAGGGGCTATGTTGATTACTATGGTTGGTGCTAGCAAGGAGCCCCCATTACTAGTGGCGAGAGTGAAGAGGTCACTCTCGAGGTCCTCCCAGAGTGGAGGGTCATGCGCTGTCTTTACAGGCATCGGGCACACCGTTACGTGCCCTCATGGATGATTCGTGTGATGTATATAATGAGGGATGGCACCGACGAGTGGAATCTTTGTTTAGTATCACCATGGGAAAGGCATTGTTCGGGTGCTTACCTCGGGTATGTAATATACCGCGAGTCGTGGATGTCACAGCCCTAGTTTCTTCATGTTTGTCAATGCATTCATGCATGCATTTTTATTTTCCAATGAAAATGAGTTGAGGGATGATCAAGCCTCACAATTCAAAATTAGGAAATGTTCCTGGTTCTCTAATGAAATATTGGATTGAGTTAATATTGTCAACCAATATTTTGGGATCACAGAAATATTTTATATTCGGCTTTTGAATTAAATTTAACCCTATTTGCATTGGATATATTTTCTATATATAAAATATATGTGAAATAATTCTGGATTTAATTATGTGGCACTAGTAAATTATACCTAGCTCATATAATAATTTCTAGGATTTTTATAAAATGGCTTGATATTTTTTTGGCCAGAACAAATGTCATAAATAAAACAAAAATAGAAAATAAATAAAAATAATTGGTCAGAGGCATACCTAGGCCTTACGTGTGAAGAAGAGGCCCAACCCATAAAAGCACCCTCATCTTCTACCTCTGCTAGTAGGCAGAGGCGAAGCCGGGCACGGCCGATGTCGGCCACCTCCTGCTTCCACCTGGGTAGCCTCGGCCCTTCTACCGTACCACACACCCCTGGCCTTCCCTCTCTCTCCCTCTCATTCCTCTCCCTCCCCTCTGTTTCTCCTCCTCGCGACCGAGCGCCGCCGTCGCTGCTGCTTGCTGCCGCCACGGCCTCCGGCCTCGCCAAGCCCCCCTACCGTGCCCTCGAGCTTCGTCGTGCCCCCCTTGACCTCACCATGAAACCAGGAGCCATCGGGAGATCCTCGTTGCCGTCTTCCCTGCCTCGGCCGCCGGAGCTCGTCCTCGACGATTCGCCATCATTCCGGCCTCCCCGAGCCCATCGTCGCCGCCATCGTGCCCGTGGTGAGCTGCTGGTGCTTCTCCCCCTCTTCCTGTGGCCCTTCCCGCTCCCTAGGCATCATCCCCGTCGAGGCTGTACGGGCGCCGCCACGTATGAGCTCGCCGGCGAGCCCTCCGGTAGGCCCGCACCCTCCTGCCCCTCCGGTGGACGCACGCAAGCACGGGCTCCTCCCCAATGGCCTCCACATGCCCAACCGACACCCCTAGCAGTTTCCGGCGAGTCTCCACTGCGTCGGATGGTCGCCGGTGACCATCCTCAGGCGGGTGCCGACATGGCCGGTCGATTAGGCGCTTAACCCCGCCATTAGGCGCTGACAGTGGGCCCCACTACGGGTCAAACCCCTGGTCAGCACGTGGATTAGTCCGTGTGTAACTTACGTGTGGGTCCAGGCCGTTAGGTTTGACCTAAACCAGGACTGTTGACCCACTGGCATCATGATGACGTCAGGCTGACGCAATAATTATTTCTATAATAAAAAAAATTCCAAAAATTCTAGAAATTCATATAAACTTCAAAAATTCATAGAAAACAATCTGTAAGTCAGATTAAAATAATTTATATATGAAATATTATCAGAAAAATCAATGAATCTAATGGTGGCATTTTCATGCATATTAGAGCAAGCTAAATAGACAAACTTGGACATTTTGTTTCAAACGGAATAGGCCACTTGAAATATGGAGTTGAATTTGAACCTCGGGTTCAAACCATGTTCATTTAACATGTTGATAGATGCATTAGCTCAAACCAGTAACGTATTGCCATGCTATTATTATGCATCATTGTGAAGCATTTGCCTTGCTTAATTTGTACCTTGTTTGATCTTGTCGATAGACTTGCAAGACGTAGTTATCGACGACATCGAAGAACAGCTGAGTTCTTCTGATAGACAAGCAAGCAACCCCCCCCCCCCTTTGAGCATATTTGATACAATCCCATCTCTCGCTCTTGCTCTTATTTAAATGCATTAGGACAACCCTTTTCAGCTGCTACTTGTGTTGCGATAGATGAACCCACTCCTTTGCATGGTTTGTCATTGTCATAGTAAATAGCTAAACCAAGCAACCTAGCATACCTGGTAGATGCTTGAGCCATGTTGTGCAATAACCCGTTCATGCTTGCTATGCTTAGAGTTGTGTCAGGTCTGATTCATCTGGGAGATGAACCAGAGTGAAATGAATGTGTCGTGATGATGAGGGTTAAGTGATGAACCTGTTTGGGTAAAGGTAGCGATGAGAGGCCATGTAGGAGTACATGGTGGGTTGTCTGATTGAAGCCGCTCATAGGAGCTGAGTTCCGTGTTTGTGTTCCAAGACTAGCTACAACCGCACATTGGGCTCCAGTAACTCTAGCTCTCTCGGCCTATTAACCTACCCTGTTCTTAGTCCAGGAGTCGCAGTAGTTCGAAACGTTGATAGGTGTGGCACGACCTACGAAGTGGATGAACGGCCCAATCGGGGCCGGCTTGGGGCCCTGCTCGCAACGTTTGAGGCAATGTTTGAAACCTCGGCCAGACTTCCATTATGGGTTCCAACTCAGATAGGCGACTGCCTTGGACATGAGTCGTTGAAGGTTAACGTCCGTGGCCGACTCCCTTGCTGGGCTTTCGCTTGAAGGTTGCCGAGGTGCCTTTTGATGTTCACATAGCGTTTAAGTGGCGGGAGCACGTGTGATGAAGTACACCCCTACTGGGTAAATTATCTATTCGAATAGCCACGTCCGTCGATATGGACTACATGGATACTTGCATTGTTCATAGACAACTTTAAGTGGACACTCTAAAATGCTCCAAACAAGTGTGAGTGCTATGGATGGCTTCTCGTAGGAAGACGAGAGAGGATCCATAGTGGTGTTTTGAGATGGTGAACATGTGGACTCGTGTGTGCTCTCTCGTAGGGAGACGAGAGAGTAGTGATACGTTGGATACTTTGTCATAGTATAGATTAGCCAAAGGTCAAAGCTGGCATTCTGCAGTAAACCCCACATTCCCGTTCTTTGATACATGATGCATATGTAGATAGTTCTGATGTAAGACTTGCTGAGTACCTTCATACTCACTATTGCTTATTTACATTTTTGCAGAGATAGACGTTGTGTTTATTTATGTTTCTTCTGACATTGACATTGACGGCTTAGCTTAGTAACCCAGACAAGGTCTGGCTCCTATGGTAGGGTCGTTGTAGCTTTTCAGGCTCTTCCAGCCGCTTTTGTAGATGTTTATACTCAGGCATGTAACTTCCACTTGTCGTTTGTATGCTCTGAATGTTAGGTCATGTGACCCTTCTATTTGTAACATTATACTATGTTGTCTCCTTGGAGCCTTCTAAATAAATGTTATGTTGTATAGTTTTGTTGTGATGCCATGTTGTATCTACGCATATCGTGCATAGTGCGTGTATGATTCAAATGCATTGGTATGCGTGGGATTCGACACCTAGTTGTGTGCCTTTAGTAGCCTTCTTTACAGGGAAATGCCTCTTTGTGCTTCCGCCGAGCTTTGGTAGCTTGCTACTGCTCCGGGCCTATTGATTGACCAGCATGTATCCTTCTTTGCTGCTATGTTTGTCCCTTCGGGGAAATGTCTCGTGGTGTAATGGAGTCCCTGTAGCCTATGATGGGGTTATTACCCCTAGGTAGGCGAAAGCAACAGGGTTCTCCCCCCTTCCGCTTCGAAGGAAAACTACGCGATCAGCTGCCCATGGCCGGCCGAAGGACGGTCGGATCGAGCTCTCGTTGGCTGGCGACACGGACGGCTGGTCGTGCAACCGGCTCGACCCCCGGCCGGCTGGGCGTGGCTGGCTGCCTTTCGGGCCACCTCCTCTGTTGACCCCAGGACAGAGGTGCAATGTCCCATCTACCTGCATGCAGGTACGATGACAAGACATGACCGCCACGACGGGTGGCCCTATGGCCACAGTGGCCGCTGACGCATTGGAGCGCTTGGCTATAGTCTGGTTGTCTAGACCGCTGACCTTGGTGAGCGCAACCGGGCGAGGAAACAGTGCCGGCACGCCCTCGCCCACTCGATTACCTACCCTGGCGTGGCTACAGTGTGGCCGGCCATACTGGAGAGTTCGGCCGGGTGGCACTAGATGACGCCTCCCGGGCGACCCATGCTGCGGCAGGTGGGCAAGGGCCAATTGCAGAGCCGGCTGGCGGGCCCCAGCGGAAGATGGGACCGCTCAGCCGGTGTACCCTAGAGACGACGAGATGATCCGAAGGATGGGACCCCTTGGCCAGTCGGAGAGACTACCATCTGGGTCCCCCACCCTTGTACTTTAGAACATATTATAGAGCTGGGGTGGTTGGCCTATAAAACCCCCCGAGCCCCCCATGCAACGGGGACGGACGATCATTCGCATACACCCACATAGAGCTTTCCTCTGATACAACCACTAGCAACGGAAGAGGACGAACTGGCTGCTCCTTCATCCTCCTCTAGACACGGCTCTAGGAGCACCCTTGTAAACACAACTATCCATACAACTAGACCTAGCAGGACTAGGGGTATTAGCTCCCACGGAGGGCCCTGAACCTGGGTACATCATGTGTCGCCACCGCTTGTGCCCAATCTTGCACCCGGAACCCATCGGTGTCCTTCGGCCCCAACGACCTATGATAAGCCTACCCATGGCATCTGTCATGAGAAAATGAGGTCAGTTGGCGCCCATCGTGGGGCCTTACGCGGCACCGGCTGGATTAATGCTCCGGGCGGGACCCCTTGCCATCCCCCAGCGCCGCCGCATGTCTAGGCGAAACCGCAGGCTCGTGGGGCTTGGTCCGCATGCCCTGCAGGCGACCCCATCGGCCTTGTGGACGACATCAACGCGCTCACCGAGCGCTTCGGCACGCTCAACCTCGTTGAGGCTTCGGCCGCTGATGAATACCCCGGGCAGGTGCTTGTCTGCGCCGATGTGCCCACGACCATGGGTGCACTTGCTCTCACCTAGTCAAGCGGCTGCCACGGTCGCGTGGGGCGATGGCCATCATCTCCTCCACCTCCTCTAAACATGCGCGGGCCGGGGCTAATGCCGCTGCGGCCCGTGTCGGCACCTCCGACACGCTCGGTGCGGCCCTCCGGGGCTTGAGCACTCCCATTGACTCGACGGCGAACCACGACGCCGCCGCAGCTGACCTCGAGGCGGTTCGCCGCATCCTGTTTGAGGACGCCACCACCCTCGCATCCACGCGGCACCGCATGGAGGCTACCCAGTGGGAATACGCTTCCGCCTACGGCCTCACCCCGGCTGGCACCAAGCCCAGCCAGCATGGGGCTGTGTGCGACTGCGGCCGCATGGTCACCGAAATCCTAGGCGGCAAGATGCCAGTCCATGACACCCCCACAGCCAACCTAAGGGCCCTCAATATATCCTACGAGGACTTGGCTACCTTGGAGGGCGAAGAACATGCCACCCACGAGCGGCACATCAAGGAGCTCATTGACGTCGCGGACACGCAGCAGCATCTGGCCGCGTCGGGTGGTGCTGCCTCCAGGAGCCCTCGGCTTGAGTGCGAGGGCGCGGGGACTGCGGGCCGTTAGCTAGCTCAGCACTCCTCTTCCCGTCGTGTCTCCGGCCACTCGGACAAAACAAACAACCCCCAGCCCTCTCAGCTGCCGGGGAGAGAGCAGCCCGCGCACCAACAACCCGCCTCGCAGCGGCCGCCAACAAGAAGCACCGGCAGCCGGTAGCCGGCGCAGCCGTGGGCACACGCCACCTCCACGGCCGAGCCAGAATGGTCGGTTCCGCCCGTCATCCGCCCCGAGCTCTCGGTCCGGATCGGGCCGCGAGTCCCCCGTAGCGAGAACGACGCCCGCAACCGCATCGACCACCTCACGCAGTCGGCCCTCCTCAAAGAGGAGGGCTCAATTGGCCCGGCCTGTTTCGGCCCTTGGATCCACAACGAGCCATTCCCCGGGACACACCCAAGTATAACGGGGCCACACAGCCCGAGGACTGGTTGATCGACTACACCACCGCGCTTGGCATCGCCAGGGGAAACAAGCGCGTAGCCATTCGCTACGGTCCCCTCATGTTGATCGGCTCGGCCCACACCTGGCTCAACAGTCTGTCGGCCGGAAACATCAACACCTGGATGGACTTCGAGGAGGCCTTCGTCCGCAACTTCACTTGCACCTACAAGCGTCCCGGCCGCCCCCGTGAACTGGCCATGTGTGTTCAGGGGACAGAAGAGTCCCTCCGTGACTACCTCACCCGGTGGACCGAACTTTGTAAGTCCTATGAGGGGGTGCACGAGGTACAAGCCGCACATTACTTCGTCGAAGGCTGTCGAGACGGCACCCCCCGCAACCACAAGCTTTTGTGCTCCGAGACGGCCAGGCTTTCCGAGCTCATGACCAGGGCGAATAAGTACGCCATGACTGATTTAGCCATCCGTCTCAAGACGACACTGCCCGCCAAGGCAACAACAACACCGGCAACATCCCGGCCAGCTGTCAACAACCGACAGCTGTAGAACAACAAACACAGGAACGACCAGCCGGATCCCCGCTAGAGGAGCTAGCAGGTCAACACCATTTAGGAGCAGGAGCTAGCTGCCCAGCCTTCGAGTCAGCGCCAGCGCACTGGCAAGGCTGCCTGGCAGCCAAAGCTCACCTTCGAGCAGATGCTCGACCTCCCCTCCAAGAACCACTCGAGGGCCAAACCCTCTATGCACACGCTCCGATAGTGCAACTTCTCACAACAATTTGCCCGGGGCGGTGGCCTTCCTGCATGTCGGCCCCGGCTCTAGCTCCCGCCCAGAATGACGTCCGTCTGATTGACCAGTTCCCTAACAAAAATCATTGTTACATCGTCTTCACCAACGAAGAGACGAGCAAACACACTTAGTGTCGGTTCCACCGTGAGGTGAACGCCACCATGCCGGCAGCTCCCTAGTTCATGCACAGCTTGGAGAAGCTGGTCACCTAGAGCCAGGCGGATCATCCTGCCGTAATGCCAAATCCCGGTAGCTATGCCCTGGTCCTTGACCCCACCATCACCACCGAGAAACGCACTTGCCGCTTCAAGCGGGTGCTGGTTGATGGTGGCAGTAGCATCAACATCCTATACCTCGACACGATGCACAAGCTGGGGCTAAAGATAGAAGACCTACAGGCGAGCCGGACAGTCTTCCGTGGCATCGTGCGTGGAAAGTCCTGCTCCCCTGTTGGCACGATCACGCTTGACGTCCTCTTCGGCGGACCCGGCCACTTCTGCCACGAGCCAGTGTTTTTCGAGGTCATGGACCTCGCGAGCCCCTACCACACACTTCTGCGATGGCCGGCCCTTTTCAAATTCACGGCGGTCCCCCATTACGCCTACCTCAAGCTCAAGATGCCAAGCCCCAAGGGACTCATCACCATCACGGGCGACTACGAGATGTCAATCGAGTGCGCTCGAGACAGCAGCCGGCTGGCCGAGGCCCTGGAAATCACTGAAGAGAAGCAGCAACTCGATCGGCTCATGGCCCTTGCCTCCAGACAGCCGGCCGTGCAGGCTCCCCCCTCGTAGTCTACCGGCGAGGCCTCCTTCCAGCCGTCCAAGGACCCCAAGCAAATTCCGCTCGACCCAGTCAACCCGGCTCAGTGCGTCACCATCGGCTCCTGCCTCGACAAGCAAATAGGAAGGCGAGCTCATCGAATTCCTCCATGACAATCGAGACATCTTCGCATGCCCCCCGAAGGACACGTCGGGTGTTCCGTGGAAGTTCGCCGATCACAAATTACACATCCGGCCGGACGTCAAGCCAGTCAAGCAACCCCTGTGCCGCTTCTCCGAGGAGAAGCAGCGTACCATAGGAGAAGAAATCGCCCGACTGCTCACAGCCAGGTTCATCATGGAAGTATTCCACACGGACTGGCTAGCCAACCCAGTCCTAGTGCTGAAGAAGAACAAGACCTGGCGCATGTGCATTGACTACACTAGCCTAAACAAGGCGTGTCCCAAGGACCCATTCGCCCTGCCGCGGATCAATCAAGTCATCGACTCCATGGACGGTTGCGACTTGCTGTCTTTCCTGGACGCCTACTCTGGCGACCACCAGATCACGCTGGACCCAGAAGACCGGCTCAAGACCTCCTTCATCATGCCCTTTGGGGCCTACTGCTACATCACCATGTCCTTCGGCCTGAAGAATGCGTGCGCTACCTTCAAGTGGTGCATGCAGAAGTGCCTCCTACCTCAGATAGGCAGGAACGCCCATGTCTATGTCGATGACATCACCGTCAAAACGAAGAAGCACTTCAGCCTCCTCGACGATCTCTGAGAGACCTTCGCAAACCTGCGCGAGTACAGATCAAGCTCAACCCGGAGGAGTGTGTCTTTGGCATCCCAACCGACCAACTTCTGGGTTTCTTCATGTCCGCTCGCGGCATCGAAGCGAACCCCGAGAAGATCAGCGTGATCAAGTGCATGCCCAAGCCGACCCGGTTCCGCGACGTCCAGAAGTTCACCGGCTGCCTTGCCTTGCTCAGCCAGTTCATCAGCCAGCCGGGGGAGAAGGCCCTACCCCTCTACGGGCTCCTTCACAAAACGGCTCTGGTCGAGTCGGGTCACACCAAGAAACCAGGCATGTTTGATTGGCCTGACGACACAAACGAGGCCATCCGTGGCCTCAAGAAGGCTCTCACCCGCGCGCCCATCCTGGTCGCGTCGATTGAGAAGGAACCACTGCTCGCCTAGATTGCGGCGACCACCCACGTCATCAGCGTCGTCCTGGTGGTCGTACGGCCGGAGCAGGGCAAGTCCCTGCCGGTCCAACATCCCGTCTACTATCTCAATGAGGTCCTCTCCGCGTCCAAGCAAAACTACCCCCACTACCAAAAGATGTGCTACGACGTATACTTCGCTGCCAAGAAGGTCAAGCAATACTTCCAGGAGCATGCCATTACCATGGTGAGCACGGCCTTGCTCGGTGAGATAATGAGCGGCCAGGATTCCACCGGTCGGATCGCCAAGTGGGTCATCGCCCTTGCGGATCATAAGATCCGGTACGAGCCAAGAACCGCCATCAAGTCACAATTGTTGGCTGACTTCCTCGTCGACTGGGCAGAGACGGAGTTCGTGGCGTCTTGGGCATATAACCGCATGGTGAGACCCGCCCAGGTGGGGTCAGGTTACGCTTGGCGACTCATAAGTCAGACTAAGGCCGATGGGCTGAAGACAGACGGTGGCTTACCAAGATGGGCCTGGGCAAGGCCCGGACGAAGAAGGCAAGAAGACCCGGGCGGTTAAGCCGCCCGGAGACGGTTTGCCCAGGAAGGCAAGGTGACATAGAGATAGAGTCGGATACACTGGAAGGGTCGGTATGAGACTTGTAACCCGTGATCTTGGCCTCCTATATAAGGGCGAGACCCAGGGCAACTTAGACAGAAACCAACTAGTCGAGAACTAGGTCAAGCGAATCCGCTCCCTTGTAATCGATAATCCAATCAATACAACATAAGCAGGATGTAAGCTTTTACCTCATATCTAGGGGCCGAGCCTGGGTAAACTCATGTCCTTCGTCCCAACCAACCCCTTTGAGTCCATCACCTTAGTGATGGCCTCGAATATAAGTCCTTGGACATCTGCCGTGACAAAACCACGACAGTTGGCGCCCACCGTCGGGCTAGCGCTCGGTGGTGTTGAGTTCTCAAAGGGCTCTCTTTAAGGGATCGAGGGATACGTTGTCGGCATGATGAACAAGAGTTGCCATGGCCGGCTCTACATCCACGACGCCGGCTGGGGCCCCAAGGCTGACTCTGTCGAGTATGGCTTTCGAATTCCTTTTAGTGGGATCCATGTCTTCATCGGCAAAGTCGGCGGATCTACAGCCGGTACTGACGTCCGCACCAACATCGTCGAGCCGGCTCGGCGCATGCAACCCGCCCGTGCTAATCCGGGCAGGAAGCATGTCTTCGTCCGGTTTACTCAAGGCGTGGATTCGGAGGGATCCATGTCACAGGAAACTCTCGTCTGTTCGGAGGATGAATCTTCGAGCGGAGAGATAGAATCAATCTACCCGCTTCACAATGGCAGGCTTGGGGGCTATGACGAGCTTTACCCCGAGTCGGGCTGCCATGAGTCAGAGGACTATGGGCTTCCGTTTCATGTGGTCGTCTTCATGGCGGGTTCAGTGTGAGGCACGAGCAGTACAGCCGTTGGGGCAGCCAGGTTAGGGGCTGACCCGCCGCCGGATCAAGTTCTTCTAGATCTGATGAACGAGCTCACGGCCCTCATGGCAATTGAGGTGACACCAGAGAATCAAGCCGCCCGGAATGTAGAGATTGCAAGGATAAAGGACCAGATGATGGAAGTCTAGCAAGGGATCAGCGTACTGAAGGCCCAGATGGACGCAGAGGCAGAACGCCTTAAGGCGAATGCTTTCCGCCTTGAGCTGGAGCAGTTATCCGTGGCACCGGTTCAGCGGATGAGACACTAGTCTCACCTACCAGAGCAGTTCGAGGCCAGGAATCTATTTAACATGCCAGGGGCAAGATGGACCACCGAAGCACCAGAGAGTCGGCCGGCGACTCGACAGCAGCACCCTTCGCAAAAGAGGTGAGGAATGACATTGGATACCTGTAGACGGCGATGGACCAGCAGGAGAAATACACCTACAGCCGGAGTCATGTGCACTCAACCCCCGTCCCTAGCCGCAGTTTCAGCTGGCATTATGAGTTGACGGTGGTGTCTAGCAGTGACCGACACCGGAACCTACCGCAAGATGATGAGGCGGTTCTAAATGCTCAGGCTCTGGTGGATCGGGCAAGGGTACAACACGAGGAGGCGGCTCTGGCGACGACGGTGACTCATCAACAGTCGACACCTTCTATCTCAGTAGGAGCAGGAATAACCACCAGGACCGTGGGAGTGCCGTTCTTAGTACCGGCTTTGCGGAACGAACGTCTACCGAAAGATTTCAAGGGCCCTCGCAAGGTCCCAGACTATATTGTTGATCTGCCCCCGAAGGCATGGATTGAAAGCTATGAGCTAGCGATGGAGATGTTAGATGTCAGTGAAGAAGTGTGTGCCAAGTATTTTATCATGATGTTGGAATGGCCGTCTCACACATGCTTGAAGGGCTTGCCACCCAACACCATCAATTCCTGGGCCGAGTTAAAGGCGAAGTTCATCAAAAATTTCCAGGGAACGTGCAAGCAGCCCATGACGATTGTGGATTTGGATCATTGCGTTTAGCAGGAGAACGAGTCGGCTCATCATTGGGTCCGACGAGTCTCAACCATTATCCACTCATCTTAGCAGATTATGGAGGCTCAAGCAGTTTTGATTCTCGAGAAGAATTGTCACTTCACGCCTTTGAAGCAGAAGCTGGGCCGGCTCAAGTGCTCGTGTTACGACATGGGAGAGCTCATGGCGGATCTCACAAAGTACGCTGACTCTGATAATATGAAGGATCCAGGTTCTGACAAAGAGAAGCCCAGTCAGGGCAAGAAGAGTAACAATGGCAACCAAGGCAAGAGGAAGAATCTAGATGGCAGGTCAGAATTGGTGCCCAACGCCAGCATCGGGAACAACCATGCTAAAGGCATTGGGAACTTCAGATAACCCTTTAATAAGGGTAAAGCTCCTTTTAATTTGGAGGAGATGCTTAATAAACCTTGCCCAGAGCACAATCGGCCCGAGAAGGTGTACTTATAGCTCAAGATGCCAGGTATAAAAGGAACGATTACCGTGCATAGTGATTGAGAAACGACTATTGAGTGTGAGGAAGGAGATGCGACTTATGGAGAGTCAAGTTGCGTGGAGGCAGAGCTCAAGTTTTATAAGGAGAATGTTGACCCGGAGGATATGACTTCGCTCAAAAAGCCCACCACGGAGTCCGAGCCACCCCTCAAGTTCTCGGTGGATGACACCAAGCTAGTTGATTTTACTCCACGCGACTCATCACAGCAGTTTACTATTGGGGACATATGGATCCCAAATAGGAAAGCGCGCTGATCGAATTCATCCGTGAGAATAGGGACATCTTTGCGTTGAAGCCTTCTGACATGCCGGGTGTACCGAGAGAGTTCATTGAGCACCACCTTAATGTGGATCCTAAGTTTAAGCCGGTCAAACAGTTTCTACAATGGTTCAATGAGGAGAGGCACAAAGCCATTGGGGAAGAGGTGGCCTGGCTCCTGGCGGCGGATTTCATTATTGAAAATTTTCACCCAGAGTGGCTTGCTAACCCAATGCTAATACCTAAGAAGAATGGCACGTGGCGTATGTGTGTGGATTACACGGATCTCAACAAAGCCTGTCCGCCTGACCTGTTTGCTCTCCCCCGTATCGACCAGATCATCGATGCAATGGCGGGTTGTGAGAGCTTATGTTTCCTGGATGCTTATTCTGGTTATCATCAAATGAAGATGGCAGTCAAGGACCAAGAAAAGACTGTCACATCCCTAGCTAGATGTCATAGGACAGCATGTGTGTGCATCATATTTCAATTTTCAATCAATATGAAATGGGGACTAAAAGAAACCCCAAGCACATTTGAATCAAAATAATTCAAAGTTGTGATAACTCAACAAATTCAAAATGCCCTTACAAAATGTGCCCTATGTTTGATAAATATGGACATGATTATAACAGGGGCCATTTTAAATATTTGAACAACTATAGCAATTTAAAAATAAATGATAAAGCCTCTGAAAATGCCAAATAAAGCATTATCATTATTTTATATTTCAAAATATCCTGAAAGTTTTTATGGGAGTTTGAAATATTCAAACTTGATTATATAAAATAATTGGGATATTTTATAATAGCATTGTACCTGCAAAAGAAATAAACAAATGTCAGATTTATGAACAAAAAGTAAAAAAAGAAAGAAAAGAGAGGAAAGGCCAGGAGAAGCCGGCCTAGTGGCCCATTGCCAGTCATCCCTGTCCTCTCGCTAGGAGGACAGGGGCACGCGCTCGCCACGCGCAGGCATGCGCCGGCCAACTCCTCCCTGCCTGGTTGCCGGCCTGGAGGGCTCGGACAGCACCAGCGCGAGGCCTCCTCATCGTGGCCTCTTTCTCCTCTCCCTCTCTCCCTCGCGAGCTCTCTCTCTCGCTCTCCCCCTCTCTGCTAGCCATGGCCGAGCTCGTCGCCGCTGCAGTTCCAGCCACCCCTGCGCCTTTCTGAGCCCGCCAAAAGCCTCGCCGCAACCTCCTCATCCTCCCCGCGAAGCCAGTCGACGCCGGGAGCCCTCCACGACGCGTTGTTGCCATTTCTTCCCCGCCGGCTGCTGAAGCTTCCCTCCGGCGATTTGAGGTCGTCTGCGCATCCCCGAGCTCATCGTCTCTCCCAGCAACCCCGTCGTGAGCCCCTGCTCTGTTTCCCCCTCCTCTAGCGGCCTATCCCTTGCCATAGCCGTGGTTCCCCTTGCTGCTCGAAGCTCGCCGCCGCTCGGGTCGTCGTTGGCCGTAGCTCCGGTGGCCCCTAGCCCCGTCTCTTGCATCGTTGGATGCGCGCGTGCAAGGGCTACCTCCTGGAGCCCTCCGCGCGCCAAATGGTCGCCGGAGTTGTAACTCCGGCGAGTCGCCACCGCGCTTTTGGTCCCTGCCGGCCCCACTTCGGTGGGTGCTGATGTGGCCGACCGTCAGGGGTTAATCCCCCTGATTATTTAGGCCCCAGCCACTGACTAGTGGGCCCTGAGGTGGGTCAAACCCCTGGTTAGCGTGGGGATTAGGCATGTGTCACTCACGTGCGGTCCCTGCACGTCAGATTTGACCTGGCCTGGTCAGCCGACCAACTGACGTTGTAGTGACGTCAACCTGACGCCATAATTCTATTTTTCTAGTTTTAAAATAATTCTAGAAATTGTTTAAAACTTCAAAAATTCATATAAATTAATCTGTAAATCAGATGAAAATAATTTATATATGAAAATTTATCAGAAAAATCCAATGAATACAATGGTGTTATTATAATGCATGTTAGAGCAATCGATGTAGATGAACATTGACATTTAATAATAGGTTAACTTGTGGAATTTGAAATGAAGAACAATTTTGAACCTATATTCAAACTCACTTCAAATTAACTTGGACAATAGTTGCGTTAGCCCATCCATACATGCTGCCATGTCATGATCATGCATCATATTGTTGCACTTACGTGTATTGATTGCTATTTATCTGCATTAGGGTAGGCCCTGCTTCTGAGGATACCCCCGAGTATGCCAACGAAGGAGAAAACCTTCTCGCTACCCAGCAAGGCAAGCAACCCCCTTGGTCATTCCGATAACATCCCACTCTCTCACTCCTGATGTTATTTATTGCATTACGAAAAACGTTCACTTGTCTGTCAAACACGGTAGATGAACCTATTCTTTTGCATGACCTGTCATTATCACAGTAAATAGCTAAACCTTGCAACCTAGCATACCCGGTAGATGCTTGTGCCATGATGTGCTTAGCTTACCTTGCCTACTATGCTTAGAGTTGTGTCAGGTCTATTTCATCTAGGTGATGAACTGGAGTGAAACCATGTTGTTCGGATATGATAAGCTTATGATGAACCCGATTTGGTAAAGGTAGCAATGAGAGGCTATGTAGGAGTACATAGCGGGTTGTCTCATTGGGACAATTCTTAGGAACTGAGTTCCGTGTTTGTGATCCAAGACTAGTTACTACCACATGCTGGGCCCTGAAATATGACCCCGCTCGACTTATCATTCGCTTTGTCCTTAGTCCAGGAGTTGCAAGTTGTTTCTAGTGTTTATAGCATGCTGGACGCCACGTGTAGCGCTAACCCTAGGGGTGGGTTATGATGCGGTAGGCAGTGGAACAGTGTACCAAGGGTCACCCGAATGGTGGGCTTGGAAACCCTGCGCACATTGTTTGGGACCGTTGCGGAAACTTCGGCTGGACTTCCGTGCGGGTTTAGTCTCAAATAGGCGATAGCCTGGACTAGATGTCTTATGTGATTGACGTTCGTGGCTGACTCCCTCGTTGGGCTTCCGCTTGAAGGTTGCCGAGGTGCATGGTTTTATGACCACACAGCTATAAGTGGCGAGAGCATGTGTGAAGAAGTACACCCTTGCCGGGAATGAAACTATTCGAATAGCCGCGTCCTCGAATATGGACTACTTGGACAACTTATGTTGTTCATAGATAATCAAATGGATACTCATAAAAATATCAAGACAAGTGTGAGTATCGTGGATGGCAGTCTCCCAGGAGAGGGAAGTGAATGCATGGTGGTGTATTGTCATGGAGTTAGTGGCCTCATGTGCGATATCTAAAATTTAAATAAAGAGTTAAAATTGTGTAGTGTAGGTTAGCCATGAGTCAAAGCTGGCAGTGATGCATAAACTCCACCACCCCCATTGTTGATACATGAGCATGAATAGAACATGTCTGTTTTAAAGACTTGCTAAGTATGTTTGTACTCACGTTTGCTTAATAAATGTTGCAGATGAGACCCAGGACCCATCAGGTGGGTTCTTTCTAGCTGTCGACGATGCAGAATAGCTGGTGTCCCAGCTATGACCTTATGCCCTATGGCGGGTTGTAGATAGTCAAGCCATGTGCCTTTTTCCCCTTTCATCTGTCTATACTCAGACATCTTTATGCTTCCGTTTGGTTTGTATGAACTTGTTTGTATGACTTGAGTGTCGGGTCATGTGACCCCTATCTATAAGAACATATTATGCAAGGCTCGTCTGAGCCTCTTAAATAAAAGTTGTGTTGTTGTATGGTTATGTTGTGATGCCATAGTTGTATCTATGCATATCGGGCATGTCATGCGTACATGTGATGTGCAACGGTATGTATGGGATCCGACACCTAGTCGTGTGCCTTTAGTAGTACTCTTTATGGGAAAATGCCTCTTTGTGCTTCCACCGAGCCATGGTAGCTTGCTACTACTCCGGACACATTGATTGACCGGCATGTATACTTCTTGCCATTGTGTCTGCCCTTCCGGGAAATGTCTCGCGGTGTAATGGCGTCCCTGTAACCTGCTACGACTCGTCTACTTGCAGTGATGGCATTTATGTCTCACAGCGTAATGGAGTCCTTGTAGCTTTCTATGACTCATCTACACACGCTTGAGGCTGATACCTGCATTGCTGGGTTACGTATGCATGTTTCCTTACGGATGTGCCACTTGGGTTCTATGACTAGTCATGTCGGCCCGGGTTCTCTGTCGTTTGATTGCCAGCGACATGTTCACATACGTGAGCCAAAGGACGCAAACGGTCCAGATAATTTAAGGCTGCAGCCGTGGAGCTTACCATGCGTGAGGCCACAAAGTGATGTGATATGTTACAGTCTGGATTCATATGACTTAGGATCGGGGTCCCGACAGCGTTGGTATCAGTGCCTGACTGACTGTAGGACTACCAAGCCAAACCGGTCGAAGTTGAGTCTAGAAACACTATAGAAAAGTAGGGGAATTGATTGTGGAAGGGAACGTAAGGCTCTTTTTACTCCTCTTCCCAAGTTATTCTATTCTGAGTCATTCTCATCTTTTCTACGGGGATAAGAACTAGGCTTCTCATCTATTGCTTAGGATGACGAGTTACTAACCATGGACTACTAGCTTGTTTGTTTGCAAGTGTATGTCGGTACTTGAGTATTGTTGGTGTGACAAACAGATGGAGAAGAGATATGAGTCTAGAAAGTCGAGTGGATATGCTTTTCCAATCTTTTGCAGTTGTCTCAAAATCCTTTCTGAGCAATTACAACCGTTATGCTGTCCAATTTCTGCTAGAGTCTCTAATGTCTTTGCATCATTCTCTGTTTCAGATGCCCCCTCGTCCTTCTCGTCAGGTGGTCCGTCTGACCAGGTGCATCGATGTACCGGGTCACACGGCCATGTTGGTTAGAGTTATGATGGAGGCTGGCTACCGTTGGTACCAGAGTACTTAGTGGAGGAACAATATCGAGATTTCAACCAGAGTCAGTATTTGTGTACTGTTCAGATATATCCTTCATATCCTGGAGCTGTAGAGCCACTTCACTGGACTTATGGATTAGGTGTCACCATAGACATGGCAGTTTAGGCGGCCGCCTACACCATGCTGACTATCATGACGTTTCACCATGGTCTGCCTCAGAACACAGAGTTCTGTTATGTTCCTGCTTCCATGGGACGAGAGGATAGCTATCTTAGTGTAGCCTACTATGATCATTATCATGAGGACCCTAGGCTCCAGATGACCGCTCAGATGTTGGAGAACAGGGACCGTGAGGCACGTGCCCTTCGCATGGAGCTTTATGCCACTCGTGCACGTCTTTGGACAACCCTGATGCAGTTGGCACCTTTCGTGTAGACAGGCTATGGAGATTTGGAGATGCTGACCCCATCGCGGACTCATCTGCCAGCACACATAGACTGGCCTGATGTTGGAGGCATCACCCCTCTTCGAGGACCGCTATTGCCGCCAACAAGGGGACCAAGGCCACATCCGTGTCCTTATGGTTTCCAGGGATCACAGGCTAGAGTGTTTCTAGATCCTCAAGTTCAGCTCCCGGGTCATGGGGGTAACCTATATAGGGAATTCTACGGTGATGCTTGAGTACGTGGATGTTAGTACTAGTATGGTAGTAGTCGTCTTGCCACAGTCTTGCATGTCTTGTGGGATATGACCGAGGTTGAGAGTTGAGTTTCGGAGCTGTAGATAGATAATGTATAGGAAGCTTGTAATGCCTCTGGTGAAATGTATCACCTCTCCATAGTTGTATTTCAGATTGGGCTTGTACTGAACTATGTCATGGTGTGTATGAATCATGGTGTTCATATGGCAGTTGTTATTACCATGTTGTTTGGGTGTTTACCCTGCATGCCATGTTGTCCAGTACATTCCTTATCTTATGTCTTAGAGTTGATGTCCTCTATGTCTAAGATGTGGGTTTGTTTTCCCAGGATGGTGGCAACTAGGAATAACCCCGTGCCTGCCCCCGAGCAGGGCGAGGGAAGCCAGCCAAGGCAAGAGAACCTGCCACATGTGCCTTCTTTGACAGAAGTGATGCTTGAAGCTAAAAGGAACAAAAGGGAGACCAATAGGTTGTTGGAACATATTGAGCAGAACACAACACGTGCTCCCCGCAATGATCACAATGATGGCGTGTCTCTTAGCGATTTCGTCAAGCTGTGCCCACCTAAGTATAATCATTCGGTCGACCCGCTTGACGCGGATGACTGGCTGACCAGCATGTCCCGCAAGATCCAGGCTGCCAATGTGTCCGAGGCCAAGAAGGTGACCTTTGCTACTTACTTTCTAGAAGGACCCGCCAATCTGTGGTGGGAAAGCTATGAAGCCATGCGTCCCGCAGGCCTCGCACCAACTTGGGAAAAATTCAGTGCAACATTTCGTAACCATCACATACCGGAAGGGCTGCTGGATCGCAAGAGAGATGAATTCTGTGCTTTCACCCAGGGCAGACTGTCTATGGATGCCTGTGGCCGCGAGTTCGGCAATCTTGCTCGCTATGCTCCGGAGGAAGTTTCAACTGATGCTAAGAAGCAGGATAGGTTCCACAAGGGACTTAACCCTGAGCTCCATCGAGATACGCGCCTGCATGAGTGCACAACCTTCCAGGCTCTCATCAACAAGGCTATCAATGTCGAGACTGGACAGACTGACTATGAGGCCACAAGGAAGCACAACCGTGACTTCAGCCCTACAGATGGCTAGGGTTCCAACAAACGCTGGGTGTGGGTGCCCAACGTAGCTCTGCCGCCAAGATACACCGCGAGGCCATCCTTCGAGGCGCCTCGCCCAGCTTAGCCCAACCCTCGATTTGAAGGTACGCCTACCAATGGTGCTCCCCATGCCACCGTGGTCTGCTACAAATGTGGGGAACCAGGACACTACTCCCGTGAGTGTCCTCAGAACAATGCTGAGCCCGCTGGAGGTGGGAATCCGGGAAAAGCCTTCTATGTGAAGCCAACTCCTGCTCGTGGACGAGTGAACTATGTTTCTGCTGAGGAAGCCCTTGAGGATCCTGATGTTATCCTAGGTATGCTCCTTGTCAATAGTCATCCAGCTTCTGTTCTATTTGATACTGGGCATCTCATTCTTTCATCTCAAAAAGTTATGCACACTTGCATAACATGTCTTTTTGTGATATGCCTACTCCTTTCTTAGTTCAGACTCCTGGTTCAAAATGGCAAACTTCTAGGGTGAGCCATGACAATGAGATTCTCGTGGATAGGCTAGTCTTCCTAGCATCCTTGATAGCCCTCAAGTCTTCGGACATCAATATCATCTTAGGCATGGATTGGATGAAAGCCCACTATGCTAGGATTGATACTCCACTACAGGAATAAGGCACTGTGCCATCAGCCATCCCGGACGGCAAAGGCATGCATCCCGGACGGCAAGGGCTTTGCCGTCCGCCAGCAGACAGCCAACCGCCCAGCTGAATAAGCCACGGCAAAGGGTGCTTTACCGTCTGCTGGCGGACGATAAAGACCTCTGAATCTTTGCCGTCTGCCAGCGGATGGCAAAGGGCCTGGACGGCACACGTGGCACCTTAGCTCTGTTAAGGGCTTAACAGCGTGCTTTGTCGTCCGCTGGCAGACGTCAAAGACATTGGTTGTTTGCCATCTGCCAGTGGACGGCAAAGAACCCACCTAGGCCAGCCCCAGATTGCACAAGCAGCTTCCACGTGGTATCTTTGTCATCTGCTAGCGGACGGCAAAGAGCTTTGTCGTCAGCCAGTGGGCGGCAAAGTGGTTATATAGCCCTTGTTTTCTCTGTTTTCCCTAAAATCATTCAATTTGATAGAATATCACATATATATCAAACATATCAACAATACAAGTTTCCAACTAGCATACCAACAATAAGTTTCAACAAGCATACCAACAATAAGTTGCAACAAGCATACCAACAATAAGTTCCAACAACATACCCAACATATACAAGTTTCGAACAACATATCCAACATACATATCCAAAACAAGTTTCCAACAAGTTTCCATAAACAAAAAGGAAGCAGAAGTAGAAGAGTACACTCCATCAATGCAAGATTCCTCATCTACAGCAAATCTGCAAAGTAGGAAAGATGAAAGTTAGAAGAAGAAGAAGACTAGCTAGAAGAAAAAGAAGTAAAAGAAGAATAAAAAGAAGAACAAGAAGAATTTATCTTCTCTTTCTTTTTCTCCTCTCCTCTCCACTTGTCCAAGGTAGTAATGCCATTCTCTAGCTAACTAAGCATATCAAGTCATTTTGGAGGAAAAATGCTAAGTATAGGTCATTTTATAGCTATCCTAGGTAGAATATATCATTTTGGAGGTAAGTAAGGTTATTATGTCATTTTTGAGGAAAATAAGGTAAGTATAGGTCATTTTGGAGCTAAACCAAGGTTATTATACCATTTTTACCTAAGTGAGCTAATTATGTCATAGATGAACTAGCTAAGCTAATTATAGATCATTATTGAGCTATCCTAGGTAGTTATGCCATTTTGTACCTAAGTGAGCTAATTGTGTCATAAATAAACTAGCCAAGCTAGCTATAGATCATTATTGAGCTATACTAGGTAGTAATGCCATTTTCTAGCTAACTAAGCATATCAAGTCATTTTGGAGGAAAAAATGCTAAGTATAGGTCATTTTATAGCTATCCTAGGTGGAATATACCATTGTCTAGCTAACTAAGCATATCAAGTCATTTTTGAGGAAAATAAGCTAAGTATAGGTCATTTTGGAGCTAAGTAGGTCATTTCTTAAGCTAAGTATGCATTTTTTAATGAAAACACTTGGGAAAACTTACCATCAACACAGAGGTGAAGGACCGGTAGGGTTTGCGCCAGGGTGAGATGTAGAAGGACAGGTCGGGCTTGCGACAGACATAGAAGGATCGGTCGATGCTTGTCGGGAGGCACGCTGCACCAAAGTTCATTTGCAATGTCTCCTTAGCATGATGCAACTCAAATGTGAATACTAGTAACTAATGACCATTTAAATGAAACTCTCCGTGGGTCCTATAGCAATATGGGGCATCGACGGAGGGGTCTGACCATTGTTCTGGCACATGGTCTGCACATTTTGTTTACACGAGTCATTCATATTAGTTAGTGATGAAACAAACATTACGTGCATGATTTGGCTAATATGCAGGAGAAACTTACCACGAGGAGCTCGTATAGGGCCCGGTGAGATGCGTCGTTCCAGTTCCTCTCCTCCTCCAACAACGTAGCCGTCCTCTCCTCCATGTCCCTCTCCCTCTGTGCCGCCTTCCTGTTTGCCTCCGCCAGAAGCTCCTGGGCCCTAGCCTCAATGGCGAGCTCCATTGGCCGTGGTCGAGGCCTTATCTCAGGATCAGAGCTCATCTGGCGCTTCTTGATCTTCTGGAGAGTTCTAGGACAACGTACAAGTCCATCCCCAATGGCTATCAAGCCATGGGGCCTCCCACCACCAGATATCATCACGAGCTCTGGATCAAAAGGACTCTGGCTCGGGTTGAAGTCCTCCCCTTTCCTCGCCTTCCCCTCATCCCTATACCTCACGATCTTGTTATGGGAGGAGATGTTGCTGAAGCTCTATGGATGATCGAGGTCATCCTCAGAGAATGCCTTGGCCTTCTTGTACGAGGCAGTATGGGCCATGGCATAGAGGTCGAACAGAGGTGGAACCTCCTTCTTTTTGTGTTGCGCCTAAAAGAAAGGAAAAAAATATTAGTGAAGGGCTCAAGCTAGCATGAAGAATAAAATTGCATGAATCATGAAGCAAACCACATACCCAGTTATCCCCGAACTCAAACAGGTTGGAGCTCCCTTGATGGTGTGGCACACCTCTCATTGGGGCATGCTTATCCTTGGCCTTGTTGTGTCGGCTAGCCATTCGGGAGAGCACCACTCATCCACCAATGCCTCCCAATAGTCCATCCTATCCGCACACCATCTCGGGGGCACCTAAGTTAGACAAGAGAAATTTCAGCGCTATGCCTACGAATCAAATCAAAGAAACTAAGTACAAGGCCTTAAGAATAGATAATTACCTTCATTAACTTCTCCTTACTTAGATAAATTTTGTGAAACTTGTTCCTGGCCCTCTTAATGTTAGTCGAGGCGTAGTAGTCTCGAATAACCTACACCCGAGCCTCGTGCCGTAAGTTTTGAAGTAGGCGCTTGCACTAGGCTTCGAGAAAAACAGCCGCTTACGCCTCGTCTTCCCCAAGACACCTGTAGAAGGCGTGCAATCAAACAAGACAACACTGATTAGTACAATCACTAGGTGTTGTTGATTTTTAATTCTGTAAAGGAGAAATTACCCAAAATCAATGGATCATAATGTGAGCCACCGTCCCGCACAAGACACAATCGACCATCTCCTTCGGTCAGGCCGGGGCAGCCTTGTACAACTCCCAGGTCAGTGCTACCTATGAAGACTCACCCTCACTGGGAAACTAGACCTTCCTGGGAAGTGGTGCCGGAGAAGCACACCAAGGACATGGTTAGGCCTGCGGACACCACACTCGTATTTCCAACCCTTGCAGTAGGACAAGGCCAACACATTAGATATTAATTTGAAGAAACATGAAGGCAAAAGGTTAAAAAAGAGTAAATGCACTTACTTCTCCGCATTAGGCGCAATCAACCACCTCTGCTCGCGGGTTGTCGGCACGGGCGAAAGCTTTGTACAACCATGTTAGTAGACCTTCTTGCCCTCCTCAACCAGCTCGCCCTTGCTATAGGTGTCCTCAAACAAGCTGTACTCGCCACCATCAGCATGGCCGCTAGCCTCCGGAGTCATGTTGGACAAAGACTCCGGGACCCGACTCTCCTGGGACGAAGACTCTGGGACTGGTGTCTCTTGGGACGAACGCTCGATGACCCGAGGCTCATCGACTGAGGCTCGTGGACCGGAGTCCGAGACGGGTCCAAGTTAGACGGGTCCATCTGAGACGGAGCACTCCTGTGGTCGGGAGAATCAGCTAGGGGTGGTGGCCAGGAAGGCGCAGCAGCCGTCCTACCTCTAGCACCTCTCTTCGGCTTCCCCCGACCTCTCCCGATCAAAGAAGAAGCGCCCTCCGGTGTCTGCATGCTATGTACCAGCGCTCTCCGGAGTTGAGGGGGTGGAATAATAGCACCCCTCCCAGCACGCGCCGAGGAAGGAGGCTCACAGCCCTCTCGACCCCCGCCCACCATCTGTCAACACCTGCAATGACAAAGAGTGAACGAAATTAGTTCAACATAAAAAAATTGAATACCTAATAACATGAACTAATTTATAATATATATGTACATAATAATAATTGAATACCTAACATTATAATAATAATTAATAATATATGTGTCGTGTCGGGGTAGGGGTGTCGATTGTGTCGTGTCGGGGTAGGGGTGCTGTGTCGGGGTCCGGGGTGCCGTGTCGGGGTGTCGTGTCGGGGGTCGGGGTGTTGGTGGTGTCGTGTTGGGGTAGGATGCTGGGTCGGGGTCTGGGGTGCCGTGTCAGGGTAGGGGTGCTGTGTCGGGGTCTGGGGTGCCGTGTTGGGGTGTCATTTCGGGGGTCGGGGTGTCGGTGGTGTCGTGTCGGGGTAAGGGTGCTGTGTCGGGGTTGAGGGTGCCGTGTCCGGGTCTCGGGGTGTTGTGTCTGGGTTCGGGTGTTGGGGGTGTCATGTCGGGGTAGGGGTGCTGTGTCGGGGTCTGGGGTGCCGTGTTGGGGTAGGGGTGCCGTGTCGGGGTGTCGGGGTCTCGGGGGTGTCGTGTTGGGGTCAGGATGTCGGGGGTGTCGTGCTGGGGTCGGGGTGTCGGGGGTGTTGAGTCGGGGTTGGGGTGTCGGGGGTGTCGTGTCGGGGTCAGGGTGTCAGCGGTCTCGTGTCGAGGTCAGGGTGTCGAGGGTGTCGTGTTGGGGTAGGGGTGTCGGGGGTGTCGTGTCGGTGTAGGGTGCTGTGTCATGGTCGGGAGTGCCGTGTCGGGGTGTCGGGGTGTCATGTTGGGGTCAGGATGTACGGTGTGTCGTGTCGGGGTTGGGGTGTCAGGGGTGCAGTGTCGGGGTCAGGGAGTCGGGGGTGCCATATCGGGGTCGAGTGTTGGGGATGCCGTGTTAGGGTCGGGGTGTCGGGGTGTCGTATCGGGGTCGGGGTGTGGGGTGTGTCGTGTCGATCGGGGTCCTGGGTGCCGTGTCGTGGTGTCGGGGTTTGGGGTATCGGTGGTGTTGTGTCGGTGATCCTCGACCCGGTTATGTCGGCGCCGACGCACCCCTCCTCCTCCTCTTCTTCTTCTTATTCTCCTTCTTCTTTTTCTTCTTTTCTTCTCTTCCTCCTCCTCCTCCTTTTCTTCTTCTTCTTCTTCTTCTCCTTCCTCTTCTTCTTCTTCTTCATCTCCTTCTCCTCCTCTTCTTCTCCTCTCTTCTTCTAATTAACTACAACTAATTAACCTAACTACAACTAATTAACCTAACTAAAAAATGAAAAAATAGAGAGGGGGAGGGGATCACCGGAGTGGGGGAGGTGGAGGCCGGTGTTGGCGGAGGTGGAGGAGGCCGACACCGGCAGTGAGCGTCGGGGACGACGGGTGGCGCGGCGGGGGCAGGCAGCGGCAAGGGCGGGGGCGCGCGGCGGCGGCGGTGCGGGGGCATGCAGCGGCAGGGGCGTGCGGCGGCGGGGACATGGGTGCGCGCGGGGGCGGGGCCGACGGGGTGGTTGTGGCGTCTGGGGCGGTGGGCGCGGGCGGCGGGGGTGACGGGGAGGAGAGAGGGATCGAGAGAAAGAGAGAGAGAGAGGCGGCCCGGGGTGTTGTTAGCCGTTAGCTAGCCCCCTCTTTGTCGTCTGCTAGCGGATGACAAAGAGGGGGGCCATTATGTCAACTTGCAGGCTAGGTCGTCAGTGGGCCCCCTCCCTATTTGTCGCTGCTAGCAAACGGCAAACCTCCTTTGTCGTCCGCTAGCAGACGACAAAGAAGTGTCTGATGGCAAAGCCACCCTTTGCCGTCTGCCACCTCTTTGTCGTCTGCTTTCTGCTAGCTGATGGCAAAGCCACTCTTTGTCGTCCGCTAGCAGACGGCAAAGAGGTGGCAGACGGCAAATCTTCTGATTCCATTAGTGCTCATACTAGGAATGTTCAACTTACACATCCATCGGGTGAGATAGTTAATGTCTCCACTCGAGCAGCCAAGCTCAAACTCTATTACCTCAATGCTAGCCCTCTTCCAGAATTAGAAGATATTTCGGTAGTCCGTGACTTCCCAGATGTCTTTCCAGAAGAACTGCCAGGAATTCCACCTATCAGAGATGTTGAGTTGGTGATAGAGCTCATTCCAGGGACTGTCCCAATAGCCAGAAGACCCTATAGGATGGCACCCTTAGAATTAGCCGAACTTAAAATTCAACTCGACGAGGCTTTGAAGAAAGGTTTCATCCATCCTAGTTCTTCTCCTTGGGCTTGTCCCATCCTCTTCGTCAAGAAGAAGGATGGATCGAATCGGATGGTTGTGGATTATCGGCCGGTGAATCTGGTCACCATTAAGAACAAGGATTCGCTCCCCAGGATCAACATTTTGTATGATCAACTCGCTGGATCCTCTGTCTTTTCCAAAATGGATTTGAGGTTGGGATACCATCAAATCAGAATTAGGAACGGGGACATTCCAAAAACGGCTTTTGTTACTCGTTATGGCCAATACGAGTACACCGCCATGTCCTTCGGCTTAACCAATGCCCCGACCACCTTCTCTCGCTTGATGAATTCGATCTTCATGGAGTATTTGGATAAATTCGTCGTGGTTTACCTTGACGATATACTCATCTACTCGAAGAACAAACTGGAACATGCCAAGCATCTAAGGCTGGTATTGATGAAACTTCGAGAGCACTGTTTGTATGCCAAATTCTCCTAGTGGTTGCCAGAAGTGACCTATCTGGGCCACGTGATCTCTAGTAAAGGTATTGCAGTCAATCCCAAGAGAGTTCAGGCCGTCCTTGATTGGACTCAACCAGAATCGGTTAAGCAAGTTTGGAGTTTTCTTGGCTTAGCGAGCTATTGTTGCTGCTTTGTCGAAAATTTCTCCAAGGTTGCGAAACCTCTGACTGAACTCCTCAAGAAAGATAAAAAGTTTGAGTCGAATCCACAATGTGAGCATAGTTTTCAGGATTTGAAAAGACGACTGACCTCTGCTCCCATTCTCGTGCCACTAGACGCCTCACGACCAGGATTCGGTTGCATTCTCATGCAAGATCGTCATGTGATTGCATACGCATCTCAAAAGTTGCGTCCACAGGAGGATAATTATCCGACACATGATCTTGAGCTTGCAGCTGTGGTCCATGCACTGAAAACCTGGCGACATTACCTTCTGGGTAATCATTGCAAAATTTACAGTGATCACCAAAGTCTGAAATATATTTTCACCTAGCCGGATTTGAATCTCAGGCAAAGATGGTGGATTGAGTTGATTACATATTACGAATTAGGGATAACTTACACCCCGGGGAAAGCCAATGCCATGGCTGATGCACTAAGTCGTATGTCTTATTGTAACAATCTGATGTTACAACAAGGTCAACCACTTCTCTATGAGGAATTTTGGAAGCTGAACCTTCACATTGTTCCTCAAGGATTCCTTTCCAACCTAGTGGCGAAACCTACTATTAAGAATCAAATTATAGCTGGCCAAAAGCATGATAAGGGTATTTCCCAGAACAAAGAGAACCTCGTTAGCGGTATCGCTAAGGATTTCTCTATTGATGATCAAGGTGTGGTGTTCTTTTAGAACCTTTTGGTGGTTCCCAAGAGCGAACATCTTCGGTAGCTGATTCTTAAGGAGGCTCATGATTCTCCTGTCAAAATCCATCCGGGTAGTACCAAGATGTATCAGGACCTACGCCAAAGGTTCTGGTGGACTAGGATGAAGAGAGAAATTGCTTGGTTCGTTGCTAACTGGGATGTTTGTCGTCGCATCAAAAGCAAAACATCAAAGGCCTGCTGGCACCCTTCAACGTTTAGCTATTCCTCAATGGAAATGGGATAAGGTTGATATGGATTTCATTACCGGATTTCCTAGGACTAAGAGAGGGAATAATGCTATCTTTGTGGTCATCGACCGCCTTTCCAAAGTGGCTCATTTTCTTCCTATTCGGGAGAGTATAACTACTAGCCAGCTAGCGGAGTTATATGTTTCCCGAATAGTTTCTCTTCATGGTGTTCCTTTGGAGATTAACTCAGACCGCGGATGTATCTTTACTTCTTGATTTTGGGAAAGTTTTCAAACCGCTATGGGGACTCATCTATCCTTTAGCACTACTTTCCACCCGCAATCAAGTGGTCAAGTTGAGCGAGTCAATAAAATTCTCAAAGACATGCTCCGAGCTTGTGTTATATCCTTCGGTATGAATTGGGAGAAATGTCTTCCATTTTCCAAATTTGCATATAACAATAGTTGACAATCAAGCTTGGGCGAAGGTATCGAACACCTCTTAACTGGTCAGAAACCGGAGAGAGGCAACTCTTTGGCCCGGGTATGATCCAGGAAGAAGAGGAGCAAGTTCGCATTATTCGTGACAAGTTGAAAACAGCCCAATCTCGTCACAAGAGCCAATATGATCGCCATCATAAGGCTGTGACCTATGAAGTTGATGAGAAGGCTTAGCTTCGGGTTACACCTCTAAAGGGTACCCATCGATTCGGTATCAAGGGCAAGTTGGCTCCTCGTTACATTGGACCTTTTCGCATTCTTGCTAAACAAGGAGAGGTTGCCTACCAATTGGAACTTCCGCCGCATCTTTCCAAGGTTCATGATGTCTTCCACGTCTCGCAACTCACGCGTTGCTTCTCGGACCCTGTCCGTGAAGTAGACATCGAAGCACTTGATCTCCAAGATAACCTTACATATCGAGAATACCCTGTTCGTATTCTTGATCAAGCTGAGCATACCACTCAACGTCGAAACATCAAGTTTCTCAAAGTTCAGTGGTCACACCATTCTGAAAAGGAGGCCGCATGGGAAAGAGAAGATCGTCTTCGACTAGAGTACCCCGTGCTCTTCCCGACGACTTCATAATCTCGGGACGAGATTCTTTTGAGTGGGGTGAGTTGTCACATCCCTAGCCAGATGTCATAGGATAGCATGTGTGTGCATCATGTTTCAATTTTGCATCAACATGAAATGGGCACTAAAAGAAACCCCAAGCTCACATTTGAATCAAAATAATTCAAAGTTGTGAAAACTCAACAAATTCAAAATGGCCTTACAAAATGTTCCCTATGTCTGATAAATATGGACATGACTATAACAGTGGCCATTTTAAATATTTGAACAACTATAGCAATTTAAAAATAAATGACAAAGCCTCTGAAAATGCCAAATAAAGCATTATCATTATTTTATATTTCAAAATATGCTTAAACTTTTTATGGGAGTTTGAAATATTCAAACTTGATTATATAAAATAATTGGGATATTTTATAATAGCATTGTACCTCCAAAAGAAATTAACAAATGTCAAATTTATTAATAGAAAGTAAAAAAAAGTGGAAAGGCCAGGAGAAGCCGGCCCACTGGCCCATTGCCAGTCATCCCTGTCCTCTCGCCAGGAGGAAAGGGGCACGCGCTTGCCGCGCGAGGGCATACGCGCCGGTCAGCTCCTCCCTGCCTGCCTGCTGGCCTCGAGGGATCGGAGAGAGCGAGCACGAGGCCTCCTCGCCTTGGCTTCTTTCTCCTCTCCCTCTCTCCCTCGTGAGCTCTCTCTCTCTCTCGCTCTCCCCCTCTCTGCCCGCCATGGCCGAGCTCATCGCTGCCGCGCCGCCATAGTTCCAGCCACAGCTGCACCTTTCTGAGCCCGCCAAAAGCCTCGCCGCGACCTCCTCGTCCTCCCCGTGAAGCGAGTCGACGCCGGGAGCCCTCCACGACACGTTGTCGCCGTTTCTTCCCCGCCGACCACCGAAGCTTCCCTCCGGCGATTCGAGGTCGTCTGCGCGTCCCCGAGCTCGCCGTCTCCCCCAGCAACCCCGTCGTGAGCCCCTGCTCCGTTTCCGCTCCTCTAGCGGCCCGTCCCTCGCTGTAGGCACCGTTCCCCTAGCTGCCCGAAGCTCGCCACCGCTCGGGTCATTGCCGGCCGTAGCTCTGGTGGCCTAGGAGCCCCTTCTGCCACAGTGTTGGATGCCCGGTGCCCTCCGTGTGCCAAATAGTCGCTGGAGGCGCAACTCCGGTGAGTCGCCGCTGCGCTTTTGGTCGCCGCCGGCCCCGCTCCGGTGGGCGCCGACGTGGCCGATCATCAGTGGCTAATCCCCCTGATTAATTAGGCCCCAACCACTGACCAGTGGACCCTGAGGTGGGTCAAACCCCTGGTCAACGGGGGGATAAGGACTGTGTCACTAACATGCGGGCCCCGCACGTCAGGTTTGACCTGGCCGGGTCAGCCGACCAGCTGATGTCATATTAAAGTCAAGCTGACGACATAATTCTATTTTTCTAGTTTTAAAATAATTCCAGAAATTATTTAAAACTTCAAAAATTCATATAAATTAATCTGTAAATCAGATGAAAATAATTTATATATGAAAATTTATGTGAAAAATCCAATGAATCCAATGGTGCTATTATCATGCATGTTAGAGCAATCTATGTAGATTAACATTGACATTTAATAATAGGTTAACTTATGGAATTTGAAATGAAGAACGATTTTGAACCTATATTCAAACTCACTCCAAATTAACTTGGACAATAGTTGCATTAGCCAATCCATACATGTTGCCATGTCATGATCATGCATCATATTGTTGCACTTGCGTGTATTGATTGCTATTTATATGCATTACGGTAGGCCGTGCTTCTAAGAATACCCCCGAGTATTCCAACGAAGGAGAAAACCTTCCCACTACCTAGCAAGGCAAGAAACCCCCTTGATCATTTCGATAACATCCCACTCTCTCGCTCCTGCTCTTGTTTATTGCGTTAGGACAAATGATCACTTTTCTGTCATACACGGTAGATGAACCTATTCTTTTGCATGACCTGTCATTGTCATAGTAAATAGCTAAACCTAGCATACCTGGTAGATGCTTGTGCCATGATGTGCTTAGCTTACCTTGCCTTCTATGCTTGCTATGCTTAGAGTTGTGTCAGGTCTGTTTCATCTGGGTGATGAACTGGAGTGAGACAATGTTGTTCCGATGTGATAAGCTTATGATGAACCCGATTTGGTAAAGGTAGCGATGAGAGGCTATGTAGGAGTACATAGCGGATTGTCTCTTCGGGACCGTTCTTAGGAACCGAGTTCCGTGTTTGTGATCCAAGACTAGTTACTACCACATGTTGGGCCCTGAAATATGACCCCACTCAACTTATCATTCGCTTAGTCCTTAGTCCCGGAGTTATAAGTAGTTTCTGGTGTTTATAGCATGCTGGAGGCCGTGCGTAGCGTTGACCCTAGGGGTGGGTTACGACGTGGTAGGCAGTGGCACGGTGTACCAAGGGTCACCCCAACTGGTGGGCTTGGGAACCCTGCGCACAATGTTTAGGGCCGTAGCGGAAACTTTGGTCGGACTTCCGTGCGAGTTCAGTCTCAAATAGGCGATAGCCTGGACTAGAAGTCTTATGTGATTGACGGTCGTGGCCGACTCCCTCGCTGGGCTTCCTCTTGAAGGTTGCCGAGGTGCATGGTTTTATGAGCACACAACGATAAGTGGCGAGAGCGTGTGTGAAGAAGTCCACCCCTGCAGGGTATGAAACTATTCAAATAGCCGCGTCCTCGGATATGGACTACTTGGAAAACTTATGTTGTTCATAGATAATCAAATGGATACTCATAAAAATATCAAGACAAGTGTGAGTATCGTGGATGGCACTCTCCTAGGAGAGGGAAGTGAATCCATGGTGGTGTATTGTCATGGAGTTAGTGGACTCATGTGCGATATCTAAAATTTAAAAAAAGAGTTAAAATTGTGTAGTGTAGGTTAGCCATGAGTCAAAGCTGGCAGTGCTGCATAAACTCCACCACCCCCATTGTTGATACATGTGCATGAATAGACTAGGTCTGTTTTAAAGACTTGCTGAGTATGTTTGTACTCACGTTTGCATAATAAATGTTGCAGATGAGACCCAGGATCCATCAGGTGGGTTCTTTCTAGATGCCGACGATGCCGAATAGCTGGTGTCCCTACTACGACCTTATGCCCTGTGGCGAGCTGTAGATAGTCAGGCCATGTGCCTTTTTCCCCTTTCATCTGTCTGTACTCAGACAACTTTATGCTTCCGCTTGGTTTGTATGAACATGTTTGTATGACTTGAGTGTCGGGTCATGTGACCTCTATCTGTAAGAACATATTATGCAAGGCTCGTCTGAGCCTCTTAAATAAAAGTTGTGTTGTTGTATGGTTATGTTGTGATGCCATAGTTGTATCTATGCATATCGGGCATGTCATGCGTACGTGTGATGTGCAACGGTATGTATGGGATCCGACACCTAGTCGTGTGCCTTTAGTAGTACTCTTTATGGGAAACTGCCTCATTGTGCTTCCATCGAGCCATGGTAGCTTGCTACGGCTCTGGGCAGACTGATTGACCAGCATTTATCCTTCTTGCTGCTGTGTCTGTCACTTTGGGGAAATGTCTCACAGTGTAATGGAGTCCCTGTAGCCTGCTACGACTCGTCTATGTGCAATGATGGCATTTATGTCTCACGGCGTAATAGAGTCCTTGTAGCTTGCTATGACTCGTCTACAGACACTTGAGGACGACACCTGCATTGCTTGGTTACGTATGCCTGTTTCTGTACGGATGTGCCACTTGGGTTCTATGACTAGTCATGTCGGCCCGTGTTCTCTGTTGTTTGATTGCCAGCAACATGTTCACATATGTCAGCCAAAAGACGCAAACGGTCCCGGCTAAGGTAAGGCGGCAGCCATGGAGCTTACCATGCGTGAGGCCGCAAAGTGATGTGATATGTTACAGTCTGGATTCATATGACTTAGGATCAGGGTCCCGATAAAGACGGATTTCATCATGCCTTTTGGTGCCTTCTGCTAGGTGTCTATGCCTTTCGGGCTCAAGAGTGCCCAGGCGACTTACCAGCGTTGTGTGCAGAACTGTCTTCACAGCCAAATTGGACGCAACCTTCATGCATATGTGGATGACATTGTGATCAAATCCATGAAGAAGGATACGTTGCTTGATGACCTGAAGGAGACCTTTGAGAACTTACGAGTCTACAAGATGATGCTTAACCCGGCTAAGTGTGTTTTCGGTGTACCTGCAGGAAAGCTCTTGGGATTCCTAGTCTCTAAGCGTGGCACTAAGGCTAATCTAGATAAGATCAAGGCTATCACTTACCTGTCTGAGCCTGCATGCATCAATGATGTTCAGCGCGTGGCGGGAGGATCGCTGTGTTAAGCCGGTTTATAAGCCGCCTTGGTGAGAAAGCCATCCCTTTGTACCAAATGATGAAGAAGACAGACAACTTTGTCTGGAGTACGGCGGCGGGTGAATCATTTGAAACAGTCAAGAGGCATCTCACAGAGCCGCCGGTTTTAGCAGCTCCGGCTAAGAAGGAGCCTTTGCTCTTATATGTGGCGGCTAATAATAGGGCGGTCAGCGCTGCGATCGTTGTTGAACGTACGGAGACATGGAAGGAATATCCGGTTCAAAGGCTGGTTTATTGTATTAGCGAAGTCCTGACAAAGTCCAAGCAGAGATATCCACATTGGCAAAAGCTAGTATATGGGCTGTTCATGGCTAATCGTAAACTGAAGCATTACTTCTTGGGGCACCAGATCATAGTGGTTAGCTCTGCCCTGTTTGGAGATATAATTCAAAACAGAGAGGCCACCGGCAGGATTACTAAGTGGGCATTGGAGCTTGGACCTCTTAGTCTAAAATATGTGCCGTGCGCAGCGCTCAAGTCTCAAGCCTTGGTGGACTTCATAAACGACTCGACGGAATGTCAGGAGCCCGAGGAAAAGCCTGATAACACATACTGGACAATCCACTTTGATGGATCCAGGCAGCTGGAAGGATCAGGGCCAAGGGTTGTCTTGACCTCCCCCAAAGGTGATAAATTCTGTTATGTATTAAGGTTGATGTTTCCTTGTACTAACAATGCAACTGAGTATGAAGCTCTTCTTCATGGCCTCCAGGTGGCTAAGGAGATGAACCTGAGACGGGTTAGGTGTCTCGGCGACTTAGACCTAGTGGCTCAGCAAGTTTCAGGCACTTGGGATTCCAAGGACCCACGGATGGCACCGTCACGTGGTGGATGTCATCGCTGGTCATTTCAAGGGTTATCAGGTGGACCATATTAATCGTCGTAAGAATGAGGCGGCTGACGCCCTATCAAGGTTGGGTTCTCAATGTATGCCAGTACAACCTAATATTTTCTTAGATGTGTTACATAACCCGTCGGTTAAGTTACCTTCAGAGGAAGACTTGGCCATACCTGACCCGGAGGGGTAGCTGGTGGCGGCTCTACATGCTATTCCTGATTGGACCGTGCCTTACTTGGCATACTTGACTCATGGCGAGTTACCTAATGATGAAAATCTGGCTAGACAGATCACCAGGCGGTCTGAGTCTATGACTACAATCAATGGCGAGTTACATAAGTGCAGCTAACTGGCGTCTTCCAATGTTGTGTTTCACCTGAAGAGGACAAGGAAATCTAGAGTGAAATTCACGCTAGCGATTATGGTCATCATGTCGGTTCAAAATCCCTGGTGGCCAAGGCTTTTCGACTTGGTTTCTTCTGGCTGATGGCTGATAGAGATGTAGAGGATTTGGTTCGCAAGTGCGATGGATGTCAGAAGTTCGGCCGACGTACTCACATCCCGGCTCAGGAGTTGCGCATGATTCCAATTACTTGGCCATTTGCAGTCCAGGGGCTTGATATGGTTGGGCCTTTCAAGAGATCCAAAGACAAGAAGACCTACCTCTTGGTGGCGGTGGATGAATTTACCAAGTGTGTAGAAGTTGAGCCGGTCAGCAAGTGTGATATGGCTATGGTGGTTCAATTTATTAAGAGGTCGATCTATCGCTTCGGTTATCCTCACAGTATCATCAAAGATAATGGCCCGAACTTATCCAAGGGGGCTATGCAAGTGTTCTATGAAAATGAGGATATCTGGCTTGATGTTTCTGCGATGGCTCATCCGCAATCAAATGGTCAGCCAGAACATGCTAACCAGGAAATCTTGAGAGGTATCAAACCCTGGCTTATGGTTCCTTTTCAGCTCATGCCAGGTTGTTGGGTGGAGGAGTTGCCTTCCGTCTTATGGAGCATCAGAACCACTCCGGACAGATCCACAGGTTATAGACCTTTCTTCATGGTTTATGGTGCAGAAGCAGTGTTGCCAAGAGATATCCGTCATGACTCGCCACGCGTGGCGGCTTACATCGAGGAAGATAATGAAACATCACATCAAGATGCGTTGGATGCCTTGGAGGAAGAATGTGATCTCGGGGCGGCTCAATCAGCGATCTATCAGCAAGACTTGTGACGCTACCATAGCCGCAGGGTTAAGACCCGGAGGTTTCAAGAAGGCAACTTAGTTTTGCGGTTAATTCAGGACCAGATGGATGCACACAAGTTGTCCCCTCCATGGGAAGGGCCTTTCATGGTCAGTAAGAATCTCAACTATGGGTCATATTACCTCATTGACGTCCGGGACGACTCAAATACTTATGGGCAGGAGACCCGCGAGCCGTGGAACATACCTCATCTACGACCTTATTACACCTAAGTTGTCGAGACTCAACATTGTACCCCATCATTGTACATATCATATATATAGGAATAAAGTTGGCATCCCTGCAAGCCGGGGCCTCTGCCGTTTCACATATCTTAGTTGTGCAAAACAAAGGTCGTCTAGGGGGCTTCCAACCCACTGGGTTTAGCTTATCTCACCCTATCGATCGGCTCTGAAGCCAAACAGTTGATTACTTCAACAAAGGTCATCTAGGGGGTTTCCAACCCGCTAGGTTTAGCTTATCTCACCCTATCCATCGGCTCTCAAGCCAAACAGTTGATTTCGTCAACACAGGTCATTAGGGGGGTTCCAACCCACTGGGTTTAGCTTACATACCCTCTTGATTGGCTCTTGAGCCTTAAACTTGCTTGTTTCCAACTTGTCGCTCCACCCGGTGACCAGCTAAACTCTTGCCCGTTAATCTAGCCTAGACACCCTGAGCCGGTTCGAAGATATTGACGGCCAATCTCATTAGAGACCCTATACTGGTTAAGGTTAAACCGACGGTTCTAGTTACGTGAGGGCTGGCTTACGAAAAGCGAGGATAAACTCTCTCATCTACCGCGGACTCTTCGCTATGTGGCCCATTTATACTCTTAGATAGTTAATACTTTGGAAGACCCTCAACTATTTAAGGTTTAAACGACAGATTTATGTCACGTGAGAGGCAGTTTTTGAGTTACTAGGGTGCTCATGCCTGGCCGTGTCTCTCTTTGGGACACTACACTTCCTATCAGTTATTCTCGCTTAGAGGCCCTGAGCCATTCTAAGTAAGGACGGCCAATCTGGATAGAGACCCTGTACTGTTTAGGAGTTTTAATTAGTGGGTTTACCCAGAAGAACCGGCACATGAGTTCAATTTTTTTTCAAAAAATAAATCTGGAAAGATATAACATCTCTGGGTTGTGCGATTCTAGGCCGCCGTACTAAAAAGTAAGGAACATATTCTATTTCTACAGGTTGGTTATCTCAAGTAGAGCCCTCATGAAATTTGGTATGAGTTGAAAGCTCAGGGCATATGTAATATAGTAAAGTCGGACGATGTCATATGTGCATGATGGCACAGTTCAGGCAAGACAAAGTTTACTACAAGCATATTACAATGCTCTCCACAGATCTCAAAAGTAATGACCCAAAGTTTTTTACACCGCTCTGTGCCAGGTCACAAGGCCGGATTATCCATGGCTTTTCCAAGTTCATCAGCTAGATGGCGGGTAAACCTGTGGCGGATCTTTGACCTCCATGATCTGGAGATTATCCACATCATAGTCGCAGTTGGTTAAAGCCGCAAAGTTTGCCTCTTCAAACAGGGGGGACGGGTCAAGATCAGGAGCAAAGAGGTGCTTACGGCATGCACGAGTTAAGTCCATGGCCTCAAAGGTTGGGCCACGTACTCTCTTCTTCTCGGCATTGTAAGCCGCCTGGTATATTGATAGATCCACTTCTTCTACTAACACTAATGCGAGCACTCTGGAAGCCTTCATGCAATGAGCGTAGTCAGCATCCGTGAACTCTGAGCTGTCATCTTTCTTTGATGGAAACCCGTCCATCATCTCTTCAGGAGTCAACTCTTGGGTGAAAGCTAAAGCCCGGCTGATTGCTGCGATGGCTCCTATTCTGGCGGCTGATTTCTTAAGCTCCTGGATATGTTTCGGCAGGGTGGATAGCACTTCAATGACTCCCTTCATAGTTTGGGGGATCTTTATGGAGCATCACCTTGATGGTGCAAAGTGTTTAGCAATATAGCTGTTCTGAGAGTGTATAAATGGCTTTCAGAGACAATAGGCTATCAGCGGCAATTTGACAGCTCCTTGGACCTGTATAAGACGAATTTTTATAAGCCGCATGTATAAGTATTTACACAAAGATGCCGACTAGAGTACTTACCAAAGATAGCAGCAGACATCTTTGTTATATGGCATTTTGGAGAGTGCAGTTCATTGGATACTTCCATGAGCCACTGATCAGCATTATCTACATGTTGAGCTAGGGCGGTTTTCTCTGTCTCATCAGCCTTCTTAAAGGCGTCGAACTCAACTTTAGCTTTTACAAGCTCTTCGGTCGCAAGCCGGCACTTTTCTTCTGCTGCACTCCTAGCGACTTATTGGGAAGCCAAATTGCTCGTCAAGCCGGTCAGTTCAGACTCGGCGTTATTTAAAGCTTCCCGTGACAAACAAAAGTACAAACAAGGTAAGTCACCAGGATAGCATGTCGTCAGATGATCAGGCTAATAAATAGAATGCCAGTTTCAAGCAGATTGCAAGCAATATACTTGACACTTGGGGGCTAATGTATATTTGCTCTCCAAGACTACAAGTATGTTCCGGATCATCTTTATCAAGTTAAGCTGGCACGTGGGGGCTAGTGGATATTTGCTCTCTAAGACTAAAAACTACAAACCACATTGTAAGTCCCGGCTCATCTTTATCAAGTTAAGCCGTCCCTTGGGGCCTATATTCGGCTCTTTCCATGAAGAGATTCGGCCCATTATTTCTATACTGACCCGAACTTGGCGGCTATAGTTGATCAACTACTTAAACTGGAGTACCAGCCCAATATTTGCATATTAAGCCGATACTTAGGGGCTACAGGTTAAGTGTTCCTACTCAAACTTTACGGCTAACAAAGGATGGAATGCAAGCATGAAAGGCACGCACTCTGGATTGATCTTGAGAGGCGGAAGAGCAATAGCTATAGAGTCGCCCGATGATGGGGTGATTCCTGAAAACAGTTAAGGCAATATAGGACAGGGTCAAATTGTAAAGGCAAGGTTGACAAACTTAAGCCAAGTGAAACAAATACCTCAGTTGGACGTTTCCATTGAGCCAGAGAGTGAGATAACCCGACCATGAGTTCGTTAGAGCCGGTGCTCCGGGTCTGGCGCTAGGAGACTTGTTGTTGCTTTTTCAAAACAAAGTTTGGGTCTTATTAAGCAAGAGGATGAGAAAATTGGACTTTCCGGATGACCCACCGTATCTTTTGTGGTGCAAGATGTTCTTAGTCAAATGAAACATAAGTTACCTCGGGAACGTTGGCGTGGCTTGTCTCGTTTTCATCTTGAGAATTATTATTATCAATAAGTTGCATGAAGAGACGGCCAAGAGAGTCAAGTTCTACCTCTGAGTCGTCAGATTTCAGTTGTTCTTGAGGTGCGGTTTTCTTCTTTCGACCATTGGTTTTCTCCTCTGATTGCTTTGGAGGAGGAACATATTTCTTTTTCCAGAAGCTGGAATTGGCTTGAAAGTGAAAGTCGTCGAAAGAGCTCAAAAGATTGCAAAGTCTATACGGATAGCTAGTGCGGAAGTAAGGAGATCGAGAGTCGCCCTTACGTCTGGGGCCGGGTTTACAGCGTAGAAAGGTGCTAACCCGATGGCGCGGCAAGATCCTTCAGATTCATGAACAAGGCTTTTGATGGCGGCCATGATGTTATCTTCTGACAACGTGGTAGGGTTAAAGCGGAGGGGGTCATTATCATCACCCGTATACTCTCACATAAGGTGGCTTCGTTGGCTCAGAGGCAGGATTTTCAAGAAACCCATCAGCAGGTCAGATCCATCCCTACCAGACCATTGGCCATAAGGGCCTTGATTTTTTGCATGAGCCGGAGCATACTTCGCTCGTTCAGAGGATGACAACCGTTTAGGGAGCTAGGCTGAAGTCTTGAGCCGGGTTGGACGATAACCCGGCAAGGAATGTTCTCCATTTGGGGTGGTGTCTTTGCAGTAAAACCAGGTTTTATTCCAGTCCTTGGGATGACTTGGCATCCGAACAGCCGGAAAGGTCACGTCCCATCATCTCTGAATTGAGATTCTTCCAAGCTCTAAGCTTGGACGAGATTTTACCTCCGTCTGGCGGTTGCATACAAAAACTCACGGAAAATACCAACGAACGGCTCTTCTTGTAAGTAAAATTCACAAAGGATTTGGAAGTTGCACATGTTTGAGACAGAGTTTGGGGCGATGTCTTGAGGGCGCAGCTTAAAGAAATCAAGGACATCTCGGAAGAATTTTGAGCCACGCGGGCTGAAACCACGTACAAGGTGATCCACGAAAACAACTACTTCACCCTATTGAGGAATAGGCTTCTTTTCATGACCTGGAACCCGCCAATGGATGAGATCTTTGGCTGGTAAGGACCCTGTGTCTAAGAAGTCCTTCAAAAACTCTTCGGTAACGGGAGAGCCAATGGTGGCATCTTACAGCTATGCAAGGTAGCAATGTGCTGACGGCTGATGAAATCTAAGTTCTCTAAAGCTAAGTCGTGAGAGCAGTTTGGGCGAGAATCGGAAGTTCATTGGCGAGTTAAGTTTGCAAGGAAAGAAAGCAAAAGTTACTAAGTGTGGAAAACAGGTTTCACAGGCTATCTATATAATTATGGATCTACAAACAGAGAAAAAAGCTTGTTTATTCTAAACCTAGCGACAAACAGAGGAACTAGCAACCTATGAAGATAGCAAAAGGGGCAACTATGGATCTATGTTGTGCTATTATTGACTTCTAACGTTCTACCGCAGTGGAAAAAGGGGCATTATCAAGATCACTGATGTCATGCCCAAGATGCGCACCAATCCATTTTAAGGCACGAGGGCCTCGCAGAGGATAGATGCACATCATGCCGTTAGCAAGAATAGTATCATCACAACATACAGTACTGAAAGAGAGGAGTATACAAGATTGGCTTAAACTCCCACATGCTAACTTACAAGTCACCCACATTCACATCATCAAGTTGAACATAGGGTCCGACTACGGGCGAAATCAAATGATAAAACAGTTGCAAATGATACTATCAAGCTATCCCAAAGATCATGACCAGGTCCTCTACTCATCCGGATACGTCACGTACATCCTCCAAATCTCGATAAGCTACGCATACGGAGGCCTAATAGAAATCTCCCAAGTTGCCCTGGGTTGGACCCGCACAGTGCTCTAGTATGGACCAACACTCATGAGAAGCACTGGCCCGGGGGTTGATTAAATTATCCACGGGGTTGCAAGGCCCTATGCAAGTTGTATTAAGTTATTAGCAAATGTAGTACCAAAGTTGGGTCTTGCTAGACAAGTTTTAATCTCAACCGAATAGACAAGGGGGTTCCCATAACAACCCCGAGCATTTTAGGAGTCCAAAATATGGAAAACATAACACCGTAACAAGGAACTAATGGCGGTAGCAGCGGAACAAATCATTTAGCAAAAGGCCAAGCCTTCCACCAATACCAAGATATATATGTGCATTAAATTAAATAACAAAATATATTGCGATATCCAAATCCATGTTATCACATGGAACAACCTGCACCTACAACTAAAATACTATAAGAGGGGCTGAGCAGCGGTATCTTAGCCAATCAAAGGTTTGCTAGGATGTGGAGGTTAGAGGCTGTCAAGGCAACATGGGGTCTGATATCATGTGGTAGGTAGCACAATTGTAATGATAAGAGCGAGAAACTAGCAAGCAAAAATAGTATCGGGATCCGGATACTATCATCTTGCATGTTGGTTCTTCAACGGAACAAGTAGGAGGATCCTCGTAGTTGTACTCTCCTGGGTCCTCATACTCAGTATCAACACTCGCGTCTACCCAGGAGAAACAACAACAATAAACATCCAACAAAGGTGCAGTGCACAACCAAGATGATGCATGATTCATTTATGAGGAATTAAACATGGCAATGCAAAAACTAGTCATGTTTCACATGCAAAGTGTGTTTAGTAATGAATCTGGACAGAACCACATGTTAAGTTATTTAAACATGCATGAACATGGAAAATATGGATGCATCATGCAAAATCGATATAAATGCATATAAAGAACGCAAGAAACGGAGTTACGGTTCTCACGAGATGCTCACGACAAGGTACGGAGGCAAAATAAACAAGACCACCAAGCCATGGGCTAATTCTTGGCATTCCAAGGTAGCCACTAGATATCTGATGAAAAACCAATCACAATAGCCTCAAAATCAATCAATTCCATGGAGCATAGCTCCCACAAGTCATAAAACAATAAAAAACCCACAATCTGCCCCAAAACAGCAACATAGCAACTTCTACAGCTCACCACTTGAGCTACAGGAACCCTACAGCCACAAACAAGATATGGACAGAATCTACTCAACACACACATCAACTTATCCAACTACACAATCAGCCAAGGAGGCTCACATCAATAAGCATGAAGCAATCAAGTTGACATGATGAAACAGTTTTCTGGGACTTGGTGAAAATTCCAGTTTTTCTGGAATCTGAGATTATAAAGTAGCAAGTTGATAGCAGTAGTTAAATATGCTAGGGATCTCCTATTGGCATGAAAATTAACAACACGGTAGTAAACAACATCTACTTCAAATAACAAACACTGAGCATGAGCAAATTCCCAACATATAACTATATGTCACCCATGCTTCATGGTATAAAAAATAACAGCAGATTCTCAGACCTAGTAGTTTTTAAGCTTGCTGAAACAGAAACATCAAGTAGGCAACTTAACAGCTTGTTTCCCACTTATATGGGTAATTCTCCTGTTAAACAAAAATACCATGGCATAATATATATAAAACACTAGCACTTCCATGTTGGCACATATCCCAAAGCAAGCATGGATTAAATAAAGAAAAAATGACAAAATGACATCTCAGCTAAAATGACAGATTTGTGAACTTGCTCAAAAGTGAAATCTGAGAGTCACAATGAGTTCATTGGGTCTTCCACCCCAAAACCATGGGTCATACTCATGTGATCATGTGAAACACAAGGCACCAACAAGATGTATACAATAAGGGGTATAACAAGTGGGGAAACCCACTAGTCCACACACACACACACTAGTGCACAAGGCACTACACTCAAACACCTACACTAGCTCATGTGTGTGGGTGGTTATCCACACACATATGCATACATATATGCACTATGCATATATGTATATGTGTATGTGTATGGTAGCACACATACACACACTCTCACAACCAAGCATGCATATAAACTCTCACCACATAAGGACATGCATGTGTGCACCTCACATGCACCTACACATACACTCTCATGCATATGCACCTATGCGCATACACGTATGCTCATGCACACACTCCAAACACACATACACACCCACTTGCATATATGCCTTAGGCATATACACATACACACAACATCTACACACACAACCACTGATGCACCACCACACACACACAAGTGTATGTATGCATAAGCACACACACACATATATGTATGCCCACATGCACATACATACACACACTTTGTCATACATACACACATGGCAGGGAGAAAAAAATAAAAGGAACACATCCTGTAATTTATCTACACACACATACATATGTTGAAAGTAATAAAATAACAAGAAAACAAAGGAAAAAAACAAAACAACAAAAGTGGGGAGCCTGGGCTCGAACCCACGACCACTGGGTCATTTCCCCCCGGTGCTACCACTCTGCTATGACTCGGCTTGTTAACAGGGGAGGGGAGGCACTGCTCAAATACACACACAAACAACATGTTACTAACGAAACTTAAGATTATACAGACCCGACATCAGACAACGGCGACAGCGGACTCCAGCAACTACACGCGGCCACAGGCCACTACGCGAGGGGGGAACGGTGCAGGAGGCCAGCTGCACCTATGGGGGATCCATTCCTGCCCCTGGACAGGATCGGCAAGGGGAAGTGGAGGCTCAAGCTCCAAGCTTCCCGAGCATGGTGATGGCGCAGGCAGAGCAACGGGAAGGCGGCAACCTCGAGCACGACGCATCTATGCGAGGCAAGGAAGGAAGAGGGGATGTGGATGCTCACAAAGGGGCGGCAATGGCGAGAAGGAGGAGGAACCGTAGGGCTACACCCTCTTAAAAAGGGGAGGCCGGCCTTGACATCTGTGAGCACCTAACGGCGATGGCATCGGCGCTCACTCTCACTCTGCACTCTGCTCTCTCTCACAGCATACTAATGGAGGAGGACGGGATCAGGTAGCCGTCGGCTACCTGTTGGGCTGAGCGAGGAGGCTTGTGGAGGACATAAATCCCCAGGGTAAAAGAAAAGGTTTTTGTAGCAAAACAAAATATTCTTGTGGAGGAAATAATATGCACTATTTGATAAAATTATCAAGTTGAAGTATAGAGCAAGATATTTTAATATTTTAATAAAAGGGCAGCTCCTGTTATTTAAAACACAAAGCAAACAAACTACAAACATCAAAACTATCATACTCACAATTCATAAAACATATGGGGCCACCTCTTGAACATTTTAAAACATTTTCATAAGGAAATTAGTTCTATGGTGAAATAATATGGGAAGAAACGCATTATGGTGAGATTAATTGATCAAAATAAAGGAGGGTGAAGAAGAAGGAGTTGGCTCACTTGCTCTCCACCACAAACAACCCACACTCAACACACAACACACATCACAACCCATGGCACATGAACACAAGCAGAGCATGATGAATGCTATGATGATGCATGATGAAATGATGCATGAATGCACAACCACACATGGATGACAAGTTGCAAAACATTTCACAAGCTCATGACACAAGGTTCATACATGGGGTTACATGCCACAAAAGGAAGGGACTACACTTGGGCTGTCACAACTGATCTACATGTTGTCTAGCATTGAGAAGAACTCGCGTTTTTAGCGAGTGGAAGAACTCCATGGATGCCCTACCGAAAGCTACAGATCTAGGGGTGGAGGAGAAATTATCAGAGGACATGCGACGGGCGCGGATGATGCTCTGGTCCATTCAGGTCGATGCAGTGGCCTCGGGCGATGACGACGCAGGACATTCACCGGAGTGAGAGAGCTCGGAGGCGACGGTGTTGAGAGGAAGAAGAAGAGGCACGAGTTGCAAAGGAAATGAAAAAGGACTGTTTACGGTCCTACTTAAGAGGCTAAAAGCAAGGAAACGGGTGCGGGAATCTAGGCAACTGAAGCTGACCGACCGAGATGGACGCCTCGATTTTGTGGCCATCAGCATAATCTTGAAGGAAGGGAATCCGTTGTGGTCATCAGGGAATCTTTTTGGCATATCCACTATGACGTCACGGCGGGCTACATTTTTCTTACTTTCAGGTCTTGAAGGAAGAGACTCGCCGCCAAGTAAAATGGAGGATTGACATGAGCAAAGCTCAAATAAACCTGGGGCCTAATGTTGGGGATATAACCCCGTGGTGGGATCCACCCAGGTGGAGCCGGGTTATGCTTGGCGGCTCATAGGTCAGACTAAGGCCGATGTGCCTAAACACATACGACGGTTTACCAAGATGGGCCTAGGCGAGGCACGGACCAAGAAGGCATGAAGACTCGGGCGGTTAAGCCGCCCGGAGATAGCTTGCCCAGGAAGGCAAGGTGACATAGAGATAGAGTCGGATACATTGTAAGGGTCGATATGGGACTTGTAACCCGTGGTCTTCGCCTCCTATATAAGGACGAGACTCGAGGCGACTTAGATAGAAATAAACTAATCGAGAAGTAGGTCAAGCGAATCCACTCCCTTGTAATCAATACTCCAATCAATACAACACAAGCAGGATGTGGGCTTTTTCCTCATCTCGAGGGGCCGAACCTGGGTAAACTCGTGTCCTTCATCCCAACCAACCCCTTTGAGTCCGTCACCTTTGCAATGGCCTCCAACATAAGTCCTCGGATATCTGTCATGACAACACCACGACATGCCACCTCAACCAGACACCACGCATTGGCGTATGTACTCGAAAATGAGGACCAGCCTAGGTGCCGGCATAGTCCTCTCCTCCCCGAAAGGTGACCAGCTCAACTATGCCCTCCAAATCCACTTTGCCGCCTCCAACAACATGGCCTCCGGCTGGCCAGGGAGATCTGCATCAGGCGCATCCTATGCTTCGGCGACTCCGACCTCGTGGTGCAGCAAGTCTCACTACTGGAATCAGGAAATTTGCTGTCTGCCAGCTCTTTGCCGTTTGCTAGCTGATGGCAAAGAGGCGGTTTGCCATCTGTCTTTCCAAAGTAGACGGCAAAGAAGCAGCTGATGGCAAAGAGAGTCTTTGCCATCAGCTGCTTCTTTGCCGTCTGCCAGCAGATGGCAAAGAGCCTCTTGGCAAACGACAAAGAACAAAGTGGGCCCCACGGGGCACGGCACTGGCTAGCTCAAACCCTTTGCCATCTGCCACCTCTCTGCCGTCTGCTGGCAGACGGCAAATAATTCATTGCCATCTGCCAGCAGACGGCAACGAGCTGAGTGTGGGCCCGCGGTGTCATGGCGCGGCGCGGCTAACATTCACCCTCTTTGCCGTCTGCTGGCAGACGGCAAAGAGTTCTTTGTCGTCTGCCGGCAGACGGCAAAGAAAGGGTTGTAGTTTTCGGCCCCGCGCCTCTCTCTCTCTCACCCACACACATGCCCCGCGCCCCTCTCTCTCCCTCTGACCGTCGCCGCCCCGACCTCCCGACGTCGCGCGCCCAGCACCGCCGCCGCCCCGACCACCTCGCAGCAGGGCCAGGCTGCGGCACCGCCCCCTTCCTATGGCCGTCCTCCACCACCGCCCCCTCCTCGCGGCCCTCCTCCACCACCGTCCCCTCCCTGTGGCCCTCCTCCACCACCGCCGAAGCCAGGTCGTGGCGCCCGCCCGCCCCCCTCCCCGCGGCCCTCCTCCGCCATCATGGCCACCGGAGCCAGGCCGCGCCATCCTTGATCCAAGGTGAGCCCTCCACCGCAGGTCACCGCTTCCCTGTCTCCTTTCGTTTTGATTCATATGATGTTCAGACACATAAACACTTGATGTGTTTGTGCTATTGACATACAGAAGATACAAATTTGGGTGTGGAAATTTTCATTTTGAATCCCTTGCTATGCTCATTAGAGTTTGACTGAATTTATGGTATTGTAGAAGTATTAGAATTTGATGATCAATGTTCTAGGCCTCTAGCTTTACTGCCGCTGTTGATGCTCTACTGCTCTAGAATCTCGATGTATTGATGTTGTTGACGCTCTAGGCCTCTAGCTGTACTTCTGCTGTTGATGCTCTAATGCACTGCTGCTGTTGATGCTCTAATGCACTGCTGCTGTTGATGCTCTAATGCACTGCTGCCGTGCTAGTTTTGTTCCTACTAGCTGTTGGCCGCTTCTATGCTTTTGCCGATGGTGGCTGGTTGGCTAGTCATGTTGATTCAATAGTTAGTAGTTACTGCTGCTTATGTTGCTTGTGCATTTGTGCTACTGCTGCACCTATATTGTAGACAATAGTTAGTAGTTAGTAGTTACCGCTGCTTCTTCTATTGCTGCTGCTATATTGTAGACAACATGGTTTAGTTTAGGACATTTGTTTTTTTTCGGTTTAGTTTTAGGTTTTAGTTTTGTTGTTGTTTAGGTTTAGTTTTATAGGTTTAGTTTTAGTTTAGTTTAGGTTTTTGTTTAGTTTAGTTTAGTTTTAGTGTTAGGTTAGATTCCTGTTTAGTAGAACAAAAGAAGAAAATGTAGAAGAAGAAGAATTAGTAGAACAAGGAAAAAAAGGAAAAGAAGAAGAAGACGAGAGTAGGAGGAGGAGAAGAAGAATAATAAGAAGAAGGAAAAAAGGAAATGGCTCGACACTGACCCCACTAAACCCCGACGCTATGGACCCCCTACCCCCGACGCCACCGACCCCCAACGCCACCGACCCCCGACGCCACTAACCCCCAACCCCCGACGCCACCGACCCCCGACCCCAAACCCCCGACCCCGACGCCACTGACCGCCGACCCCCAACGCCATCGACCCCCGACCACCGAGGCCACCGACCCTGACCCCCGACACCACCGACCATCGACCCCTACCCCCGACGCCACTGACCACCGACACCACTGACTCCCGACGCCACTAACCCCTGACGCCACTGACTCCCGATGCCACTGACCCCCGACCCCGACACCTATTCTGCCTCCTGTTGACCGAAAAGCTGCTCTTCGGCCTTCCAAAAGCCGAGAAGGTCATAGTTTTGTAAATTATGAGTTAGGTCACATATTTTCTGATTTTTTTATAAAAAACATCATATTTGTGTTGATCGGGTGAATTTAATGTGCAGTTGTTTGATGACCTCCCCGTGCGTTGGACGAGCTCCCCTGCTGCGTTCGTGGGTGAGCCCAAATGACATCTCCTCCCCCGGCCTCCTTGATTTGCTCGGTTCCGGTCTTCGTGCCGATGAAACTTGCTAGCTATAGGTGTCTTCAGTCATCAGTATGCGTGACCAGTATGCGTCTCCCATTCAAAAGGGCGGCATCTATAAATATGCATGTATTTGCATATTTATAACCGCCATCCTTTGGAATTGTCCAACGATATCCATGGATAGCCCGAGTATGTGTAGATTGGGTTCGTTTTCCCTTATGCTCTGCTCTGGATCCGATGCGGAATTTCGTCAGTGCGTCCCTGTTGTTCTCCGGGTACACATCCTCTCTGCTTATTGCCAAGACGTGTATGAGGAGAACAGCGGGGAGGTGTTGCCTAAATTCTGCGTCGGATCCGGAGCAGAGCATGGGAAAACGAACCCAATCTACACATACTCGGGTAGGATTCGGACCTATCTCTACCTATTAGCGTGTAGGTTGCATGGATGTAATAAAACTGACAAAACTTGATTAACGGATGAATATAGATGATGAATTATATATATATTTCTTGTGTGTTTAGTAGGTAGGCAAGATGAGTGATCGTGCTTGGATGTACACCGGTCACCCTAGTCAAAAAGAAATGACCATTGAATGGTTAAGAAAAACCAAGGGGTTTTTGAGTGCCGCATTTGCAAATGTCCGGGAAATAACCTGGTGCCCCTGTGTCCGGTGCGACAACCATAAAAGTGGACACGGGATGAAATGGGTAAACACTTGCAGAAGTGGGATTTTACGCCTGATTATACGGTGTGGAGATATCATGGTGAGTCTGCCCAACGTGCCAGAGTTGAGGTTGTTCGTCGTCGCACCGACGAGCATGGTACCAGGGTCGAAGACATGGTGCAAGACTTTGATGATGCTCAAGATTTGGCCGATGAGATGGAGGAATCTGCAAAGGCCTTCTATGAAATGTTGGAGTCTTCAAAACGTCCTCTCCACGAGCACACTGAGCTTTGTCAGCTGGATGCCATCGCGCAAGTAATGGCTCTAAAGGCTCAGTTCAACCTAGGAAGAGAATGCTATGACGCGATGATGACGATATTTGGACGCTTTCTACCCAAGGGCCATGTATTGCCAGCAAACCTGCACCAGTCGGACAAAATCCTACGTGCGCTTAAGATGCCCTATGAGAAGATAGATGCTTGTGAGAATGGATGTGCCTTATTTAGGCTTGAGTATGTAGGCTTCAACTGTTGTCCCATTTGCATGTCTTCCAGGTATGTTGTGGTAGAAAACGGTATGGGTGAGAAGAGTCAGACTAAAATCCCAGTTAATGTTCTTTGGTATATGCCAATCATACCAAGACTTCAACGTCTTTTCATGGTCGAAGAGATGGCCAGACAGATGACGTGGCATAAATTGGGCAAAAGAACCGAACTGGATGCAGATGGGAATCCGATGTTGGGACACACTTCAGACGCTTTTGCGTGGAAGCACTTCAATGCATTACATAAGGATAAAGCGGTAGATCCAAGGCATCCTCGAGTCGCCATCAGCACGGATGGGTTCAATGTGTTTGGTATGACGGCGACCCAATCCAGTTGCTTGCCTATATTTTTCATTCCACTCAATCTTCCCCCCGGAGAGATTATGAAAAGAAAGACCACTTTCTTGACGTTGATAATTCCAGGGCCCAACTATCCGGGGAAGAATATGAATGTGTACATGCAGCCTCTTAAGGATGAATTGCAAGAAGCTTGGGATAATGGGATCAAGACATATGACGCCACTACAAAAAAACTTCAAAATGCATGTGTGGTATATGTACTCGTCGCATGACTTGCCAGCGTATGCGCTATGCATTGTCTAGTGTGTGCATGCAAGGTTCCCGTGCCCCACATGCAAGGCAGCTCTTGAGTTCCGTTGGCTGCAGGCGGGTCGCAAGTATTCTTGCTTCGACTTGCATAGACAGTTCCTGGATCCCTGCCATAAGTTCAGAAAAGACAAGAAGAATTTCATGAAAGGTAGAATTGTCAAAAACTCTGCACCACCTACATTGACAGGCCAATAGACCCTGGATCAGATAAATGCTCTCGAGCCGGATCCAGATTGCCAGGGTATTTCAAAGGGTATATTTCGAAACACGCCTAGACTCACAAGATATGCTTGTGGGATCTGCCTTACTTTAAAGACCTCCTTTGCCCACACAACATCGACGTGATGCACACTGAAAAGAATATCGCCGAGGCCCTTTTTGGTACATTGTTTGGCATAGAGGGGAAGTCAAAGGATATTCCAAAGGCTAGAGTCGATCAGGAGGCTCTATGTGATAGACTGTTACAAAACATGCAACAACCGAAAGGAAAAAGAACTGGAGGAAGCCAAAAGCATTGTTCAATCTTGGAAGGCCAGCTATGAGGGAAATGATCTTGTGGGTGAAAATGCAGTTGATGTTCCCCGATGGGTATGCAGCGAATCTAAAGAGGGGAGCGAGTCTTGACAAATAAAAAATATTTGGTCTCAAGAGTCATGATTGGCACATATGGCTTGAGCAGGTAATGTCGGTGATGTTGTGTGGCTTTATCCTTGAGGATGAATGGCTAGTACTGGCAGAGCTGAGCTATTTCTTCCGTGCTCTTTGTGCAAAAGAACTATCGCCTGACATACTGGACGAACTGGAAGACTTGGCGCCGGAGTTGATCTGCAAGTTAGAAAAGATCTTTCCACCGGGATTCTTAATCCAATGCAGCATTTGATTTTGCATCTCCCGACCGAGGCAAGATTGGGAGGGCCCGTGCAAAATCATTGGTGCTTCGCAACTGAGAGGACGCAGAAGACGCTTCGAGCAAAATGTAAAAATAAACATGGAATTGAAGCATCGATGGCTGAGGCATTCATTACTGAGGAGGCGGCAAACTTCGTGACAACACACTACAAAGCCAAGAATCGTCATTTGCATAATCCGAAACCTCGGTACAATGATGGCGACCGTCAAAAGGTCGATCCAACCACAGCCTATTCAAAGGGAAGCTCGCACCAGCCGGTGCTTCGAAAGCAATAGCATTGGATGTCAAAGAATGGCGGACCATTTCGTTGTATATCTTCAACAACCTAACAGAAGTGCGGCCGTACATCGAGTAAGTTCTCGGTACATTGTGTCACAACTTCTAATTCCTTTGAAATTCTCTTATTGCCGGAAATGTGATACAGTCGATACATCGCCAAATTCTCGGATGGAGCGGTGATCCAAAAGGATTCCATCAAAGAGTATGAGCTTCTGGCAAAGCATGGAGG